>JANAVB010016198.1:11466229-12066229 GCA_029216955.1 Iris pallida | reverse complement strand
TTGCGCACCTTGGTTTTCAGGTACAGATAATAAGTTTGAAGGAACCATTATGTTTGCTCAGAGGTAATGTGGACATGGCAATCACTGGGTTCGAAATGATAGAATCTCCCTACTCAGAGGTATTATGGACATGGTAGGAATGATCTTGGGGGATACGCTGAACAACTCAGAGTTTATATGGACGTGGAAGTTCTGCGATCAATGTACAATAACGCAGGGATTGTTTGTACAAGATGTTTACTCAGAGGTAATGTGGACGTGGTAAACATGAAGGGTAGCGTAGGCTTACGAAGTGTAAGATTCTGCTTTGTAGGGTGTAGAGAGACAACTCAGAGGTAATGTGGACGTGGTTATCTTTCTACTGGAAGATGCCACGGAACAGCTGGGTTCCGAAGGCGTATGAGTTTGTGGAAAGAGGTTGTTTGAGGAAGTATATGTCTGGAGGATGTCAAGAATAGTACTTCTTTAGGAACTTGCCGTTGATGGACATCATAAACAAGTCCCCATTGGGTTTGGCGAGGCGGTAAGCACCGTTTGAGTATACCGTCTCTATGATGAAAGGTCCTTCCCACTTGGGCTCGAACTTTCCTGGTGTCTTGTGGGTCAACACCATTGGTCTTCTGACTGCTAAAACCAGGTCGCCAACTTTTAAAGTCCTCTGTTTGACCTTTTTGTTGAAAGCCTGTGATATACGGGCTTGGTAGAGCTCGATGCGTTGTTGAGCCAAGAGACGTTTTTCGTCAAGTGCCTCCAGTTCCCGCAGACGACGACATTGATTGTCCTCTTCTGTGAGTTCGTTTGTGATTGCCACGCGGAGCGAAGGTATCTGTATCTCGAAAGGCAGTACTGCTTCGCTCCCGTAGACCAGGAAGAATGGAGTGTTGCCTGTTGGGGTCCGTACCGTTGTGCGGTAGGCCCAAAGGCATTCGCCAAGCTTTTCGTCCCAGTCGTGTTTGTTGGATGACACGACCTTTTTGAGCAGCCTAACGATAGTTTTGTTGAATGCCTCAGCCAATCCATTTGCTGCCGGATTGTAGGCAGTTGAGGCCACGTTCTGAATGCGATTCTTGTCACAGAACCTGCTAAAAATGTGGCTGATAAACTGAGGACCATTGTCATGGATGATCCGCCGGGGTACCCCAAAACGGTAAATAACATGGTGTTTGATAAAGCTGACCACCCTGGAGCTTTTTACTTCTGCTAGTGGAACTGCTTCCGCCCATTTGGAGAAGTAGTCGGTGATGGCCAGGATGAAATGATGTCCTCTCGATGAAGGAGGGGTGATTGGCCCTACAATGTCCATGCCCCAGGCTTCGAAGGGCCAGGAGGCGACTATAGGATGTAGCGGCTCCGATGGTGTATGTATGAAGTCTGTATGAAGTTGGCACGCGTGGCACTTCTTGGCATATTCGACAGCATCGGCAACCATGGTTGGCCAGTAGTAGCCCATACGTCGCAGTCGATCTTGTAACTTAGGACCGGGTTGATGAGCTCCACAAGTTCCGTCATGAGCTTCTTGAAGAGCTTCGGCTGCTTCTTCGTTAGACAGGCATCGAAGGAGGAGCCCATCGAAGGAGCGTCGGTACAGCATTTTGGTAGCCGTATCGTAGTAGAATCGAAGAGAGCGTCTCCTGACTGAGACGGCTTCCTTCGGGTCCTCTGGAAGGATTCCATAGACAGCGAAGTCGATGAACGGGAACCTCCAGTCTCGGACATTAACCCCAGTGTTTGTCGGTATGGCGTGAGCCACCTGCAAGCATAGGTTGTTTCTGGGACAAATCAGATCTCGTCCTGTTACCGTGATATAGTGTTGAGTCCCAAAGGGCGCTGCTAATGAGGCTGCGAGGCCGGCCAGAGCATCGGCCTCCAAGTTTTGTAAACGGGGGACATGTTCGATGAAGAACCCGATGAAGGTTGAAATGATGTTCAACGCGACTTCATGATAAGGGATTAAATCTTCATGGCGAACTTCGTATTGTCCCCGAACCTGGTTTACGACGAGTTTTGAGTCACCGTAAGCTTCCAGATGGTCGACCCCCAGCTGTTGTACGAGCTGGAGTCCCATGACGAGTGCATTGTACTCGGCAATGTTGTTGGAGCACGGCTTCGAAAGAGAGTATGCACGCTGGATGACCAGCTGATCGGGGGAGACTAAGACTACCCCCACTCCTGCGATGATTTGGCCTTTGGGGCCTGTTCTCGAAGCGCCGTCGAAGAACATCCGCCAAACGGAGCTTCCTTCGGTGACATTGGATTCTTGGACCTCATCCGGGATATCTTCATAGAGTTTTGAGGATTCTGGGATGGGGTGCGCAGCTAAAAAGTCAGCCAGAGCTTGACCCTTAACAGCTTTTTGCGGTACAAACACCAGGTTGTATGGTGTTAGCAAGATCGCCCATGTAGCCAGCCGGGAGTTCAATGATCCTGGCTTCGTCATGAGGACTCTGAGCGGGTTGACTCGGAAAATGACATGAATTGTCTGACCCGAGACATAATGACGAGTCTTCTGGATGGCAAACACCAAAGCCAAGCACTCCTTTTCGACGGGGTTGTACCGGTGTTCGGCCCCAATGAGTGTTCGACTGAGGTAGTAGATTGCTTGCTCGTAGCCTGTATCACTGTTTTGAGCCAGCAGAGCGCCAAGAGAATGATCCATGGCACGGACGTAGAGGAGAAATGGTTTGCCGATGACTGGCGCTACCAGGACTGGTGGGCTCGTCAAGTAGGTTTTGATGTCGTCAAAAGCCTTCTGGCACTCTTCTGTCCAGACATAAGAGACTCCCTTCTTCATGAGCTGAGTGAAGGGTTGACACTTACCGGAAAGGTTTGCTATGAACCTCCGGATATATGCCAGACGTCCCTGTAGGCCCCGATGTTCTCGAAGGTTCTTCGGAGGGTCCATGTTGAGGATGGCTTTGGTCTTCTCAGGATCAACATGAATGCCTTTCGCTGTGATGACGAAGCCCAAGAATCTGCCGCTAGAAACCCCCAGAAAGGATTTAGCGGGGTTCATTTTGAGTTGATGCGCCCGCATGAGATCGAAGACCGTCTTCAGGTCCTGTAGGTGATCTCTTTTGAGGCGGCTCTTGACTGCGATATCGTCAACATAGCATTCGACTGTCTTGCGAAGATGTTGACGGAAGATGGTGCTCATAGCTCGCTGGTATGTCGCACCGGCATTCTTCAAGCCGAAGGGCATTACTGTGTAGCAGAAAACACCCTTTGGAGTTCTGAATGACGTGTGTTTTGCGTCATCGGGGAACATCTTGATTTGATTGTAGCCTGAATACCCGTCCATGAAGGACATGCGCTCAAAGCCACATGTGTTGTCGATCATCACATTAGTGATTGGAAGCGGGAATTTGTCCTTCGGGCAAGCAGAGTTGAGATCCCTGAAGTCGATACAGACTCGTATCTTCCCGTTCTTCTTGGTGACAGGAACGATGTTGGCTACCCAATCCGGGTGTTGTTCCTCACGGATGAAGCCGCTAGTCAAGAGTGTCTACCTCCTGATCGATGGCATTCATGATGTCCGGACGGAAGCGTCGCTGCTGTTGTTTGATAGGTTTGGCATCAGATAAGATGTTCAACCTATGCATTACGATCTGTGGATCGAGTCCCGGCATATCCTCATAGCTCCATGCGAAGACGTCGATATACTCTTTAGCCAGTTGGATTAAAGATTCTCGATCTTCTCCTTCCAGGCTTTTACTGATGAAGATGGGTTTGGAAGAAGACCCCTCCCCGAGGTCGATCTGCTCGACTTCGTCTTCGGTGGGAGGTTCACGAAGCTCAAAACGAGATTCCCATTGTTCACCTAGGCGTTGGGCCCAGGGTTCTTCTTCGAAGGGTTCTGGCGCTTGGTCTTCGCCTTCACCTTTCTGAGGTTGTGCTGACGTCATGTTAGCTGACAGCACTTTCCTGAAGACTGATCCGATACTGGTATCGGAATCCCAAGTCGATGCTTCGGACGAATGGGAATGTTCTATGTCTTCTGCATCTGAACTCTCTGGGGTTGATGGCGGCGTGACATAGCCTAACCCTCATCCAGTCCGATTATAATAGTCCTGTGGCTTTCCATTGGGCATCGAAAGCCGGACAGGGAGATGCCGACCCTTGCCGTAGTTTAAGCCTTTGTTGCTTTTCAGGTCGTAGCCCATCTTTTGGATGATGTGCTTTGCCGCATCCGTGTACCGATAGACTTGTACTCTGCCAGTGTCAGGTTCGGGCTCGGTTGACGGGAGGTCCCGATGACGCTCGACTTTGCCTGAGATGATGGTGCCTTGGTCTCGGCTCCGTGGAGGGACTATGAAGACTCCTTGAGACGGGACTATTCAATTATGGTAGACGGTCGTTACTTGTGTTTGCAACGACCGTAGAGCGTTGTCTAATGTATACATGGCATTCTAGTGTGGAAGACAAGAATAATTAAAAGACACTCTATTATTGATAAAATACGAGATCTTATCCCGTGGGATTACATTGTCAAAGGAGGGTGCCTCTACGTCAGCCGAGATATAATCACCAAGCTCCTTGTCTGTAAGAACTGGAGGCGGACTAGAAGAGTCTAACACAGCTTTGGGGTCTGAGAGGGTTATATGAGCCTTCTCTGACACCTTGGATGATTGCGGCGGCTTGCCCTTGAGACGCACCTTGAGAGGTGCCTCGGTTGCGCCTCCGGTGAGTGGTGCCTTCCCTTGTAATTTTGCCACCAGGGGAGCCGATGTTTGAGGTGGCTTTCCCTTGAGGCGTATCTTCAGGGGTGCTTCGCGAGCCGGCGCTTTCCCTGATAGCTTGATGCTCATTGGAGGCGCCTTCTGGGGTGGTTTCCCCTTCAGTCGTATTTTCAAGGGGGCGTCGGGAGTCGTCTCAGGCTCCATGTCCGGCTCTGTTGCCGTCTCTGCCTCATCATCAGCGTCGTTGGCTTCCTCCTCGTCAATGGGCTTGTACAAGTCGGAATCGGTGAAGTAGGCTTCAATCCCTTTGAAAGGATCGATGTCTGCAAACTCCGTCCGAATGACGCCATTGGTGGATACATACTTCATGCACTGGTGGAGCGTGGAGGGTACCACCATATACTCATGCAGCCATGGTCGACCGAGCAGGATGTTGTAGTTGACCTCGGTATCTACTACATAACAAGTCACCTCAGTTTTGAGGCTGCCAATGTGACACTTCAGTCGGATCTTGCCCAATGGCTCGCTCTTGCTAGCATTGAAGCCACTGATGGTTGTATTGGAGGGCGCCAGCCGGTACATCGGGATCCCCAGCTTAGATAGCAGCGCCTTCGGAATGATGCTTAGGGAAGACCCAGGATCGATCTGAATCCGGCTCACCTTGACCGAGCCAATGTACCCTGTGTAATACAGCGGTTGGTTATGTCGGTGATGCTTGAGCAGCATGTCTTGTTGGGTGAAAGTTATGTTTGGGATAACTTCATCCGCACAATGACAGTGCGCACAAGTAGTCGGGAGGTCTTCAGGCTGCTTGACCTGACTGAGAAAGGATTCAGCGTCCTTCAGAGCTTCGCAGAGAGCTTCTCGGGAATCCTTAGAAAGACGCAGGAGCTCGAACAAAGACAGGCGTGCAGGTGTACTGGCTAATTGTGCCAGAATGTCGAAGTTGTGAGGCTTGGACAGCCCCGAAGCATTCTCCTTCCGTAGAGGTCTGTCAAAACGGGCCTCCACCTACTTCTGCTTATTGGCTGCTGAGGGCTTAGATAGACCCTCCTCAGGGATGGTGCTAGGAGGCACCACCTCGACGGCGGCTTCGTCGGACTGGGAGTTCTGTTGTGCACGTGTTTGCACTGGAAGTGCCTCTTCTGTTGAAGAAGAGACTGTGCGGCAAGACTTGATCTTCCTGCCTTTTGATTTGGAGGTAGGGCGTACCTCCGATTGAGTCACCTTGGAGACGAGGTCGGGGTGAACCCAGAGGACCTCTCCTCGAGATGTGGTGAGCGGGGTGAGTCCACTCACATTGTCACGAGTAGGTGGTAAGTTTACCACCTCCATTGTCGCCTTAGGGATGGGGACGATGCCATCTTGTGTGGTAGTTGGCGGCAAGGTGCCGAACTGAAGCGAAACCAGATTGGCCGACACCATCTTCTCTTCATAGTCGACGGAGATTACATCCGCATTGATCATGCGCTGGATGTAATTCTTGAGGACGTAGCAGTCCTTGGTCGGGTGTCCGACAAACCGATGGTAGTGGCAGTACCTTGGGTTGTCCACTTTCCCAACTTCATCGGGCCGCTTTGGGTCCGGTAGCTTGATCTTGTCACCCTGCTTCAGTATCTCGAAAAGTTGCAGGGTGTCGTCATCATTGAATGAATAAACCTCCTTGGGTCTCGGTGCCAGTGGAGGCTTCTGAGTAGGCGCATATGTGCCTTTTGAGGCATTAACAGTCAATGCTTGTTTCCCCTTTGCTTCTCGTCCGGAGCTGTTAGCTGCGGACTTTTTCCTCTTATCGTCAAAGGCGGGGAAGCTGACACCCAGAAGACGTGCATTGGCCGCCTTCTTTTCTGCAGCTTCAGCTTCGATGATCAGGGAGCTCCAGTCAGGAGGGGGAGTAGAGTTGAGCCAGAGCTTTACTGTAGGCAACATGTTCATGCTGCAAGCGGAGAGGAGTGCATGTTCTGGCATGCCTGGAGGTAGCCTGAAGCAAGCCTGTCGGAAGCGTTCGATGAACGCCCGAACCGTTTCCTTCTCCTTCTGACGTATCTCTATGAGAGACGCCATCATCATGTCCTTCCCGCCGTCGTAGAAGCGGTCGAGGAAGAGGCGCGTCAGGTCGTCGAAGGACGATATGGAATTGTCGGGGAGGCTGCAGTACCAGTCATACGCCACTCCTTTCAGGGCCCCGACAAAGATACTGGTGAGGAGCGCGTCCTCCTTTGGAAGATGCCCTGTCTGTGACTGAAAGTACGTCAGGTACCGTCGCGGAGAGTCCTTTCCGTCGTATGGGGTGAGTGTTTACGGTTTATACTTTGGGGGATAAACCACCTTGTTCCACTCGAGGGGATAAGGCTGTGGAATGCCCATCTTCTGGCGTTCCTCTTGCCTGTTCTTGGACTCGAAGCGCTCCCGCAGGTCTTTGATCATTTCGACCACATCCTCCGTAGAGCTAGGAGTCGGGGAAGGAGGTACCATCTGGATTGGAGCGTTTGAGGGCTCCGAGGTCCGAGGTGCTTCTGTATCCGAGGGCGCCCGTTAGAGGGGCACACTCGACTCCCCATTAGCTCCTGGGTCAGGACCAGTTGAAGGTGTCCTGATCAAGGCCGACCGCATCTCAAACACTGCTTGAGTCAGTGCTTGCATTGAGGCAGAGAGGGTTTTGAGTCCCCCCTCCAATGAGTCTATGCGCTGGACTATGTCCTGTGACGGCGCATCAGACTCGACATCATCCCCAGCCATGTATACTGTCCTGACACGGCCAGGAGTGGATGGATTGGTTGAGGCTTCGCTTTCGGCCTCACTCTCATGCGGGGGAGTTACTTCTCCTGGCGTTTGGCCACCCCCAGCCGCATTCTGGAGTTCATCTTCAATAGGTACATCTGCAAGGGTCTGCTTGCCCTCAGCTCTGTCTTGAAGGACCTCTTCATTTCCAGAACTACCCCCGGCAGTGTCCTGGAGGACATCCTTTTGAGGGGCTTCAGGGAGAGTAATCTCGCCTTGATGATGAAGATCCGCCGCAGCTGTGCTTTGGACATCTTCGTCTTCGGAAGGAGGCTCAACAAGGGTCTGGCTACCCCCAGCTTCTTCTAAGGACTTCTTCCTCGACCGAGTGCCTTCAAACACTCCATAGGTCGAGACAGCTGCCTTGGTTTTCCTCGGCTGGCTTTTGGATGAAGACGAGGAATTGGCAGTCGTCTTCCGGATTGATGAGGAGTTGGAGACCACGTTGCATGAAGCGACCTTTGGCTCCTCTTCAGCTGACACCTTCGCCCCAAGGCGACGCCGGAGAGGTGTCGATGATTGTAGTCGTTGGAAGACTGACTGTCTTGGTGGAACTGTCGTCTTGCAACAGCAGTTGATGGTGACCACCGCACAAGTATGCCCCGTAAGAGGCGCATCGTGCTTGTTGGTCGACTCTCCTGACCGGCGCTTGTGAGTGATCACGTTGCGCAGGTCGTTAGAGGAGAGTGGTGCCTTCACACCCCTTTCAGACGTATGGTAAGGCCAAACGCCGGGGTGGTCAGGTGAGTGTTGTGCCCCCTGATCTAATACCAAGCAGGCATCACGATCAGTAGTGGGGGAACCACAACATTTGAAGTGACTTGAACGGACCTCAAACGCACAACCAGAGGAGGCGCGGGAGTTCAAGACCACTGAGTTTGCCTCTCTCGACTTGGTTGTGCACGCAGTAGATGCGCCCAAGCGAGATGAGGGCTTTGAAGATCGACTCATTGTTAGTGCAGAAGCACTTGAGTCAACCTTGTACAGCTTGCCATCGGCAGCGCGCGTGATGACGAGCGCGTGCCTCTGGCCGGCTGCTGGCATAGCACGTTTGTGGCGCATGGCCCGTGACGCCTTGGATTTCTTCGTACCAGCCCACTGGGGCGCATAGTACTCAGCATCCAAATTCTCCTCGCCATTACAGCGAGTGAGTCTGTCAAAGACAGAGGCTTTTTATGGCGCATCAGAGGTGATGCGCGGGGCATTGGTTGCGCCCCTGCTCCGTCGACGTATCTTCCTCGCCTGAGAGGGAGATGGCTGGGGAACGTGGTCGGCCGCACGCTTTCCCAAGAGATGCGCTGCATCGGCGGGCGCACCTTGGTTGCTGAGAACGTCAGCAGGAAGGGAAGGCTGGATTGCTGCATCCCCTTCAGTGGTGGTGCCCGAGGCGTCGACTTTGCGCACCCAGGCCGTACGGATCTTCTTCGGCTTTGGTAGCCGCTTCGAAGGACTCGCACTTCCTTCAGAAATGAACTCCTCGTACGCCTGTTGATTGAGGCGCACGACCAGCGTCTTGTGGGAGGAGCCCACCTTCACGTCATCGGCCTGTGACACGACTTTCTCGGAAGAGGAGAAAGAAGTCCCCAGCAGAGTCGCCAGCTTGTTTGCCATTAAAATTATTTGATTGAAAATTTTAATACAAACAGAACAGTGTTACAATGTAGGACTTAGACGTAGTCCTAGGAGTACACTTTTGTTTAAGCTGGGTCCTTAGTGCCAATGGAGCGAGTGGTAATGCGTTGACTCCGTTGACCGGCTGACGACGGTTATCGGTTCTCTGAAGGCGTGGATTGCTCTGGGTGCTGGAGCTTGCTGAGAGGAGGAAGACGTTGAGTGTCTGTATCTGCCTCTCTTGTATGTTCGTTGTGGATTCTGTCTGTTGTCCGTATCTGTGAGAATGAAATGATCCCTCTATTTATAGCTGGGCAGGTTGGCTGCTCATACGCGCATATGTAGGATGCGCCGGTGCGTGGGGACGCCACGTAGAAGTTGCTGATGGGGGCGCACGGATGATGCGCCCTGATTGGGAGGTTGAACTCTTCATACTGCTGTTGTGAGCCGGCACGTAGCAGAGGAGAAGATCTTTCTGTTGCTGAAATCTTGGACGAGTTGAGTCAAAGGACACGTGTCATCGACCCATGGCTCGAAGACCTCGAATTTGGGGGGGTAGTGATCTGGTGAGCTGCGCCTTGATTGGGCGCAGGAGGAGGTTGCGGCTCATAACCTTTAGGAGTTACAAACCATTTAGGGCGCATGGCTTTTGAGGCGCATGCAGGTAACCTTCCTTCTGTCTTTCGGGATCAGAGATCAGTCCGGGGCGCATGGCTTTTGAGGCACATGCAAAGCTTCAACCGGAGACTCTTCTTCTGTCTTTAGGGATCAGTGAAGGGTCTGAGGCGCATGCTGGTTTGGACGCATGGCCGTAGAGGCGCATGCGGGTTTGGACGCATGGCCGTAGAGGCGCATACGGGTGGCCACGTGGCAGTAGCCGTCGGAGTCATGATGATGCTGACGTTGCCGACGCTTCGTTCTCTGAAAAAGCTGTCAACTGTTCAGACTTTGGGAAGCGTGCTGCCAACTTTGGTGTCAGTTCAGCATTTAATGTTTGTGATGTTCGATGGACAGCTGAGTGGGCACATTGGTTGGTGTTCCACTTGGCATGGAGATGTGAGGGCGCATCCTCTGTGATGCGCCGGGTACTGTAGGGCGTGTCTGTGTGATGCGCCTGATGCAGGAGGGCGCATCCGTGTGATGCGCCGTTTGGCTGGCGCATCCGACATGTCCTTTAATGACGCGGCTGTCTCGCTCCTCGAGTGCTATAAATAGCCGTTTGGCTGAATTCGAGGCGTCCGGTTCATCCATTTAATGTAAATTCATTGCACAGAATTCGGAGAGTCATCCACTTGGCGCGTGGGTTTGATTTGCCCGGCCTATAAATAGTGGCATGGAGAGAAGGTTTGCTCCTCATTCCCTCACGTACTTCCAACATGAACTTGGATATGTGGGTGCATTCTGTTGACAAAGTGCTCCCGAGGGTGAAGATGAGACGTCGTGTTGTCTTCGATGCACTTGAAGTTGACTGTTACACACAAAAGACGGAGTCGAGGGCTTCCGAGGCAGGCGGAAGGTGCCTATTGCATCCAAAGATAAGGATGTTCGGGCCTCGTCTCCGTTATTCCGGAAGAGCCGTAGATCGGAATGGCGGTACTAGGCTCTTTCTTCCTTCAAAGTGGGTGTTGCCCACTCTGGTTGTGTTGAAAGCTGCTCCTTTAGCCGCTGTTTCGATCACGGTCTTCCTTCGCCTTTGGAGGCTCTTTCGAAGCCTCCCCTGGCCACAGCATTTGCGGTGCTCTTCTCTTCCTTGGTTCCAGCCAGAAGGTTAAATGCTTTGCTTGGCGAAGCACTTATCAGGTGACCCTGGCTGGAAGAGCAGCACATAACTGGGCTCTGCTCGGCCAGGTGAGCCTGGTTGGAAGAGTTGCACATAACTGAGCTGCTGAAGGGATGCACATAACTGAGCTGGATGCACATAACTGAGCTGCTGAAGAGATGGTAGGATGCGCCTGGCTGGAGGCGCATGACATCTGCTGCGCCTGGCTGACAGCGCATGGTGACTGCTGCGCCCATCGGAAGGCGCATGGTGGTTGCTGCGCCTATCTGGAAGGCGCATGGTAGCTGTTGGTTGTAGATCTAGGATCCTTCCTTTGTAGAAATTCTCCCTTGTACAACCTTTTCTAGACATGTAATAGACTTTTATATATAAAATAAAAAGTCCTTCTTCGAATGTCCATGGCTTATTCGATTAGCTGTCTGAGTTCTGGCGCATATAATGCCTGGCGTATGGGCTTTCTGGTTGTGAAATTCCATGCTTCTACAATGCCTTGTCACCATTGATGACGATGGTTATCTTGACTAAAATTGATCATGCGTTCCTAGTTGGAACTAAGAGACTGGCTAGTCGTCTTATTGAATTAAATGAATGAGACACGTTCATGTAATGAACTATTGTAATCGATTAGCCGATCTCGAATATTGACATACAGGCACATGTAGGCTTCAATTTATTTATTTATTTATTTATTTATTTTACAAAAGCAGCATGTGTACTTTATGGTCAAGGCATGATTACTCTGTGGTTAGATTTGATTGTTGCATTACGCTATGTAAGACCTACAACCTAGCCGCACGGGTATCGTTGTAGAGTTACGCATATCGTACCTCGTACGAAAGTACTCATTTGAATGACCATAATCCACGGCATGGGATTTCACTCAACGTAGAGACTATTAAGTTAAATAAAATAATGATTGCATGGAGAGAATGGATCCCTGAGTTCTTACATGGCAGCCCTCTTGGGACTAGTAGTGCCCGACAGGCCGGCTGGTTCCCACAGATACTGTAAACCTGCCACACGGGCAGGGAGCGGTATCTGCTTATATTATTATTGTATATTGTATATTGATGACGGGCGTCCCGCTGGGACTCGTCTAATTCATGATTGGCGTAATTGATTGACTGGATAGACTAGCCTTGCTCGCACATAGTAAGAACTGAGGAATCCCTATTTGCATAATTTCAGGATAACTTGGGACTCACAATAGCAAGTCGTAGGAGTTGATTGGCCGTTCAAGATGATTTGTTTGTGTATTGTACCTACTCTGTTGCCTAACTGAGATGATCAGAATATCAGGACATGACGGGCCAACTTCTGTCCTTGTTTGGTTGGGAGGTTGGTTCGAAGTGTCGTGATGTTATGTGAATCCTAGTAGAAAGCAGAGATCTATTATTATATTCTCTTACTTACTGGTTTAATCCTTCATATCGTGCTTCCTTGTGGTACTTGCTATTAGAGGTCTAACCTCTCTGGTTTTGCATGGCCAGATTTAGAGCCGGTTCCCGAGGACTCAGCTTACTTCCACCTCCAAGATGGTTAATACTAGGAGAATGATTGCAGGAGGACTCGAGTGGGTTCCTTACTCCACCGCTTATTTTGTTATTTACTTTATACTTAGCCGTTTGGCACCGACATGTTAGTCGGATTGTCTTGTACCTACTTTTGCATAATTGTAACTAAGTCAGACTGCAGCTGATAACAATTGTGTATACTTGCTACATCATCTGGCTATGTTTTGTAAAGCCAAATATCAAGAACATTTTGACTGAGCGTTTGGGACGCCTTACTGCTTTATCTTACATGTTCTCTATTTTTGCTTCTTGTTTGAATGATTGAGACAATAGATGTGAAGTGACCATAGTAAGACTTTCATGTAGTATGCACCCCCTCGTCTGGTTAGACAGCATTGATCGTATTATACAGTATTCATCTACCCGTAATACATAGCTGGCTGAGTCATTCCCCCGCTCTCCAGTATTCTGGTTCTGGGGCGTGACATTGTGTAATGTAGTGTTATGGTGATCTTGCTCCAATCCTGACTGGATAACTATTTTTCAGCTTTAGACGAAGAGATTTGCCCCGAGGTCTACGGTGAGTATGTTGGTGACCATGACATCACTGGCGTACCCGGTTCCAGCACTGATGCGAATTAGCATATTTTTTTCCTTATGGATTCATATTAGTTAGTAGTTATAGTTATGGGGTTTAGTTGTCTATTTTATTTTCTGTTATCCGGGTTTGTTCTCGAGACTTTCTGAGTTGTAGTGGATTTTTCATATTTATAATATTGAGACTATTGGATATTTTAGTGATTTTTGCTGGCTTAGTTGTGGATGATATATATGCGTGTTGTGTTTGTTGTGGACCATTGTTATCATAGACAGCGTACTACCGCCGATGCTGCGGCGTAGACTGGACTTGGCCACGAACTCGTATCCCAAAATTGGAGCGGGTCATGACAGACATTGACTTGCAATTTGATTTTAGTCTCTCAATTGATTGGTGCTAGAAATTGTGATATGTTATTTTTCTTCTGATTTGTGTTTTGTTCAGGACCGAAGTACGAGGATGGTGATTGGAGCAGGTGAACAAAGGGGTAGACTTTACTTCTTGAGGGAGGTTCCAGCTTCTTTGGCTTCGATGATCCTGGCATGCAGAGAGAGTGATTTCGAGATTTGGCATAGTAGACTGGGGCATCCTTCAGATAAAGTAATGCAGACTTTACCTTTTCTCTCTGGTAGTAGTGTGTTTTCTCATAAGGCTTGTGATATTTGTCATCAAGCTAAACAGACTCGTGATGCTTTTTCTGATAGTAGTAGTCGTGCTTTGAGATGCTTTGAACTTATACACTATGATCTGTGGGGACCATATTGTGTTCTGTCATCTAGTGGGGCACGATATTTTTTTACTTTGGTGGATAATTTTTCTAGAGCTATTTGGATTATTTTATTGAAGGATAAGTGTGTTGTTTATTCTATGTTTCTTAAATTCATTGCTATGGTGAAGCGTCAGTTTGGGGCTGATATACGTCGTGTGCGGAGTGACAATGGCACTAAATTTAATTGTTTACGAGATTATTTTTTATCTCAAGGTATATTGTTCCAAACATCCTGTGTAGGGACACCACAACAGAATAGAAGAATGGAAAGAAAGCATCGACATATTTTAAATGTAGCCAGAGCATTAAGATTTCAGGGTTCTCTTTCTGTAGATTTTTTGGAGGAATGTGTTCTGGGTGCATGTTATTTGATAAATTGAACACCTTCTAGTGTCTTGCATTTTAAGTCCCCTTATAAAGTTTTATATGGTTCGGCTCCTTCGTATGATCATCTTTGTATTTTTGGTTGTCTGTGCTATGCGTATGATTTGAGATCCAGACATTATAAATTTGCTAGCAGGAGTAGAAAATGTATCTTTGTTGGGTATCCTCTTGATAAAAAGGGATAGAAGCTGTATGATTTAGAGACTGGAGAATTTTTTGTGTCCCGTGATGTTACTTTTTATGAAAAAGAGTTTCCTGAGTGTGGCTCTGCTAGCGAGCTGTCTTCTGCGATATGACATGCATGTGTTGAGGTGCCGGGAGACGATATAGAGGCTTTTGGGATGGTGCCGGCTGCGGTTGCTGAGGCCGAAGTGATTGATGGCGGCTTGGCCCCGAGTGGCGAGGATGCACAGGTAGCTGCAGAAGTATTGACAGGGGAGTCCGCTGGGGGTGATGCGGGTACTACTGATGATACAGGGGATACAGTGTTGCCAGAGGTACCAGACGAGGTTGTATTGGGCAGAGGAATGAGGAAGAAATCACAGCCAGTACGATTACAGGATTTTGTGACGAATGCTGTTCGAAGTAAAGGTCCCCCCTTCACCTCAGTTCATCTGTTCCCGTCACTTCCTCAGGTACTTCGTATCCTCTAACACAGTTTTTTAGTTATGACATATTTATTGCTGGACACAGAGATTTTCTTGCAGCTATCACTGCAGGTGTTGAGCCTACTTCATATCGCCAGGCCTCGCGAGATTCAGGCTGACGCGCGGCTATGTAAACTGAAATACAAGCTCTGGAAGATAATGGGACATGGAGTCTTGTGGATTTGCCTCTTGGAAAGAAAGCATTGGGAAGCAAATGGGTGTACAAAATAAAGTACAACTCAGATGGCAGTGTTGAGCGCTTGAAGGCAAGGCTGGTTGTGTTCGGTAATCATCAGGTTGAAGGGATCGACTATTCAGAGACATTTGCCCCGGTAGCTAAGATGCCTACAGTTCGGGCGTTCTTGGCTGTTGCAGCTGTGAGAGGATGGACTTTGCACCAGATGGATGTACGCAATACTTTTCTTCATGGAGATCTGACAGAGGAAGTGTATATGAAGTTTCCGCCAGGTTTTTCGCATAGTGAACCCAACAAAGTGTGTCGCCTGCGTAAGTCTCTATATGGATTGAAACAGGCACCACGTTGTTGGTTTGCTAAGCTTGCTGCCTCTCTGATATCCTATGGATTTATTCAATCTCATTCAGATTATTTCCTTTTCTCTCTTTTTAAAGGAAAGGTAGAGTTGCATGTTTTGATCTATGTGGATGATATGATTGTGTCTGGTAATGATTCAAGTGCTTTAGATGATTTCAAAAAGTACCTTAGTTCTTGCTTTCACATGAAGGACCTTGGTGTATTGAAGTACTTTCTTGGCATAGAGGTGGCTCGGAGTGCAGAAGGAATTTTCTTATGTCAAAGAAAGTATGCTTTGGATATCATTTCAGAATGTGGCTTGATGAGATCTCGACCTGCTGGCTTTCTTATGGAGCCGAATCACAAGCTGGCAGAATTGACTAGTCCAAAGATGGCGGATGCTGAGACTTATAGGAGGCTGGTTGGGAGGTTGATTTATCTATCATTTACTCGCCCTGACTTAGCCTATGTCGTGCATATATTGTCTCAATTCTTACAGGAGCCTCGACAAGATCATTGGCATGCAGCTTTGAGAGTTGTCAAATATCTCAAAAATGTACCGGGACAAGGTATTCTTTTGAAAGCTGATTGTGATCTCCGTCTTTCTGGTTGGTGTGATTCCGACTGGGCCAGTTGTCCCTTGATTCGCCGCTCTGTTACAGGCTGGTTGGTGTTTCTGGGGGGGTCTCCTATTTTTTGGAAGACCAAGAAACAACCAACTGTTTCTCGATCTTCCGCTGAAGCTGAATACCGATCTCTTGCTACGCTTGTTTGTGAGTTGAAATGGTTGAAGGAGTTATTGGTGTATTTGGACGTTCGCCAGGAATCTGCTATGCAGGTGTATTGTGACAGTCAGTCAGCCCTGCACCTGGCTCAGAACCTGGTATTTCATGAGCGCAGTAAGCATATTGAGGTGGACTTGCATTTTGCTCGCGATGCTATTAGAGATGGCATCGTAATAGCCTCGCATGTTTCTACCTCTTTCCAACTGGCTGACATCTTCACTAAGTCCCTTGGGAAGCATGTGTTTGATTCTTTACTTCGAAAGTTGGGCATTTGTGACTTGCATGCTCCAACTTGAGGGGGAGTGTTAGATTATATTTATGTAGCTAATGTAAATATGGCCCATAAGCCCAATAGTGTAGAAAGTATATATATATTGTAATCAGCTCCAATCAATGAGAACAAGGCATTATTATTTCCTACAAGGACTGCCAAATTTTTTGACAGTCCTACCAATAGGAAGGACTGTCAAAAATTTTGACACTCTTAAAGAAAATATAATGTTCAATATTTTATGTAGGACTGTCAATTTTTTTTGACAGTCATTCTAATTGGTAGGATTGTTAGACAGTCCATCATCGTCCAAGTTGCTACTGTGGACGAATTTTTGAAGTTCGTAACCCTGAAATGGGTTCAAAACGTCGAAAATCTGTCTAGAATAAATACTAGATCATATTTTAGTTACTAAAAGATAAAATTTAGGCATCAACATGGATTGAGAGAGATTTGGAAGAGAAAAAAAGTGAGAAACTTTCGCTACTTTGAATAAATTTTCAAGTAACAAATTTGTAAATGAATTAACAAATTTTGGACAATCTTTATAATTTGCTTTTATTAATGCTAAATCTAATATATTAATGCTAAATCTAATATTAGAAGAAGAAAAAGGAAAAAAAAAAAAAAAAATTCAGCTTAAACCGAGGGAGAGAGAAAGAAAGAGAGACAGAGAGAGAGAGAGTACTGCGGAAGAAAAAGAGTAACGGGAGATCTGACACCGACGACGGCCGCGATTTACAGCTGTTTGATCCAGATCTGAGAATTCCGAAGGTTCAGATCCGCATTCAAACCCTAACACTAACTTTTCTTCCTCAATTCTGATTCCAATTCTCCTTTGATTCCATTACAGATTCAAAGAAGGAAGGAAGGAAGGAGAGGATGTTGACGAAGTTCGAGACGAAGAGCAACAGAGTGAAGGGGCTGAGCTTCCACAGCAAGCGGCCATGGATCCTCGCCAGCCTCCACAGCGGGGTCATCCAGCTCTGGGACTACCGCATGGGCACCCTCATCGACCGCTTCGACGAGCACGACGGCCCCGTCCGCGGCGTCCACTTCCACAAATCCCAGCCACTCTTCGTCTCTGGAGGTATCCTTCAGTATAGATCTAGGCTAGGCTAGGCTAGGCTAGGCTAGGCTAGGCTAGGCGTGCCTTCCTTTGATTTTTGATAGATCGTGCTAGTTGGGATTGCACTTCTTCTTGCTGCCGAGGAGATCTACCGGATCCAAAGCAAGCAAGGCTCCAAGTGCCGGTTTCTGACCTTCCTATGAGTGTCGGTGCCAGCAGTTTCGCGGATTATCCCGGCTGGAGATTGAGCCGGCCGGTCGGTCAGTTTCGGTATTTTGTTGTTGGTGGTTTCCGTTCACCACTACTTGAAACCGTGATCCAGGAGCAATTATTCAGTGTGCCGGGCTCACCACGTGGCAGCGGTGAGCCTCGACTCCCCACCGATAGTGCCATGACACACCACCCTCCTCCACTCTTTCAATGTCATTATCCCCTGGTGTGTCATGACACTATTGGTGGGGAGTCGGGGCTCACCATTGCAACATTGTGAGCCCGGCGGCCCACTGAATAATTTCTCGACCAGGAGCTGGTCGAACAGAGATTGGTGGTGTTTGTTAGGAGGAAAATTGTCAACTTTTCTGGATTTTCTTATGCCATCGAGATGTGATGTTTTAGATGTTAGGATTATACTGCAGACAGGGTCGGACGTAGGAATTTAAGAGAGGGGGTTTGAACCTCAAAAGTAAAGAAAGCCAAAAAATAACATCAAATACTAAAAACAATTTGTATAACAAAAAACAATTTTCTAGTTTATGACAAAGTAGGCTGCTGAAAAAGAGAGATTTAAAGTTATGTAGCAAAATTTTCAGTTTCCATTTTTTGTTGAGAGAAGCTCATCATTATCTCGTTATAATTTTCTATATTATATTGTTCGTTCTAATATGCTAGATAGTAACTTCAGGTTTAAATGTGCAAGAATATATGTAACTTCAAATTTGAGCTGCTATAGTAGTTGAGAGAAGCTCTTTTTCAGCTGCATACTATATAACCTACTTGTTAATATGTTATACAAATTCAAAATTTTCTTTTTCAGTGTGGTTAGTTGACCCCACTTGACCACAGGTGTGTCCGCACCTGAGTGCAGATGCACATGTTAGGATTGCTAGGAAAATTGTCAGTCAGAAATCAACCAATGTTGGTTTATGCCGCATCTGGGGTTGAAATGAGCCGACCTCCTGGATGGCTTGAGCTTAGTAATGGTCAAATTTGCTGGAATATCTGCTAAAAGGTTAGGCTGTATTTTGAGTTGATCGCCTAATAATCGAGCATGAATGAATGAGCTTTGACCAATCCAGTTGAGTTTGTCCACAAGCCGCATCTTAAAACAACGTATTGTTCATGGCGCACCGTCGAAATGGTCAGTTGACGTGTCATATTACACCTTTCTGTCTACCGCCTCACTTTTCACCCGCATCCATTTTAGGGCTCCAGTTGGTTTCGCTAGATCTCTTTCGTTTCGGCAGCCGGTTTGGGTTGAAAATATCGAGACCACAGCTCGAACCAGAGCACATCATTGGGCTATATTATTTTACATACTATCTGCTTCCCTAAGTATTTTGCATATTAATTTCGCAATTGCTGGATATATTTTTTGATACCCCTACTCATTCTTTTTTTTGGATACCTTCCAATTAAAAAACAAAGTTTTACTTACGAACTATAGAGTGGTTAGTTCTTGATGGAAATAAACAGGATGTGAGGCGTAGCCAATTGAGAATACCGTTACTTCCTCCTCAATGTCGCTCGCCTCAATTCCCTCCTCGATGTCGCTTCCTCCTCAATGTCGCTCGCCTCAATTCCCTCCTCGATGTCGCTTGCCTCAATTCCCTACTCTTATTGACGTATTTACCGTTCTTTCTTTTTCTTTCTTAACAACGGGAATTTACCCCCAACTAAGTAGCTCCTTTCTTTCCCCGGGAGTACCTACAACTAAATAGAAAGAGGTTATGTACCTAAAAGTGTCAATAGTCTAGGGAAACTTGATGGTGGTCCTTGGTTGTATGAGCTTAACTCATAACCAAATGGTTTGTCTACTTGCTCGCCAGTTGGCCGTCTAAGTTCTATGACATGACCCTCTCATAATCAACTATCAACATGGAAGGTTAACGTCAGGTCCACAGTCAGTATAAAACTGTGTCAATCTTTTATGGAGCATTCTTTTCTACATAGCCAACAACCCTATCATGATAGGAGAAGACTTTGACGATAATGATGACCTAAAATGTCCAATAGGCGTTTAATCTTAATTTATTTGTCTTAATCTCGAAACAGTGGTACATTACTACCTTTTAAGTCCCACAACCAACTACCTGGATCGTATACGGCCTCTACAAGTTGATTTAGACATTGCATAAGGATCCTTTCTTCAGACTTTGATCTTACTATCCTATTGATCTATTCAGTCAAGTTGGGAATCTGTATGCAAGTTCCGTCTCAAACGTGAATCGTGAAAAACCGACTAATATGTAATACTACTCACTTCCAATTTTAATGCCACTTTTGTTAGTATAGACACTTGGGAAACTTGTTGGGCTCCATAAACAAAATGAGAGTGCTTTTAAAAATGAAGTCATAAATAGGATGCAAATTACACCCCCCCTCCCGAACCACTAATATTAACCAAAATTGATCCTCTACTTTCTTTGTACTTTGTCTTGGAGTTCAGCACATGTAACTGAAATTTGTTGTTCATTAGTTCTTGACTACCTAAAATATATCTGATTGATATTAGGAATATGCAAATAACTCCCACAATGATTGGTCATAGATAACATCGCCATTTGGCAAGAACCACCATTCCTGTGTTTTTGAAAAAATAACCCCAGCATCTTTGGCAGAGTTGTGTCTTATTAGTTGGACATTTTTTTATAAAATTACTATCTTGGCCCTACAAAATTACACAAGTCTTGTTATTCACACTTGTGCCTAGTAACTTCTCAGGAATAAAATTATTATCATTTGTACTTGTTTAACAGCTAACTAAAATTGTAGCCTCTTTGCAATAGCAGAGGGGTGTATTTGTGCAAAAACATGAGTATGGAGGTTTGTCCCTATATCATAGAGGGTTTTCTGCTAACTACATGGTTTTATTTCTTCAAATATACTCCCTAACCTCTTTTTTTTCTTTTTCTTTTCTTTTCTCTATTTTTCTTTAGATACAACATGATAAGTTCAGTATAAGTTAGTATGTTGATTTTGAAAACTTGATTCTTAAAGTTATGGAATCCTTGATGGTTACTTAGTCTTATTTTATTTGGATAGTTGCTGATACATGTTTATGTTTTCTATCATTATCAATTCTGTCATGAATATTCGTGTAGGAACCCAGAATATAATTCGAAATCTTATCCAACCTGATCCCCTTGAGCATTTACAAGTCTTTGTCGATATTGCTTAATCCAACATTTACTTCTTGAACCTCCTTAATAGACCAGATCCATTTGTTCAACCAATTACTAGACTAGGCAAGTAACTAGACAAGAAGAACTAATACTAACTCTGGTGAGGGCCTAATTGCACCTAAACTAGCACCTAGGATGGCGTGGTTTGTTCAGGTAATATAGGTGCTCTCTATGGCTTGCTATATTCTAGGGGTCAGAGTGGTACACATGCATGTCTTTGTCCCACAAGTTAAATTTTGTTTAAATATAGTTTATTACCAATTTATAATCTGGAAATTTAACTCGGTAATACACTGAGACATAAGATTCTTCTGGCGAGAATAACCCTACTATTTCTAAATTGAATGTTTATTACTTGTAAACTTTGGATGCAAAACTTGCTAACATCCATGAACAGGCATACCCTATATTGAGTAGTCTGTTCTGAGGTTGTGATTATTCATGGAGAGTTATTAGTCCTATGCTATGGTTAGTTCGTGTTCATTTCTTAAGCAAAAGTTTTATGACTTTTTGGAAGCCAGGTTGGTTCGAATTATATAGAGTTCTTCTATCAAAAGGTTAACAAATTGATCATTGTATGCTACATCCCTCTATGCTATTCAGTGTGGATTAAATAATAACTAAAAGTTCTGATGTAGCTAGTAAACAGCATAAAGGAGGTATTCACGAATACATTAAAGTTAGCATTACTCGTCTAGAATAACTTGATCATTTGCTGGTCAGGTAACCTATATGGGGGGCCTCTTGAAAAAACATTAATATGCACAATAGTTAATCAGCCTACTACATTTTATACTTGTTAGAAACTGGCAAATTGATGTTCCAGTCCGACACCTTTAATGATGCCAACATTCCAAGTCACAAGAATATCCACTCAGTAGGGTTGTTCTGTTGGAGAATAGGACATGACCCATTCCTCTTCCCCTCGGTTATTCTGGGTCCCTCGGCCAGACTTGAGTAAGGTAAATTTTTCTATTTAGTGAAGCAATTTCTCCTTTCTTTTCAGTAGGGTACTTGCCACGTATCTAACTCTTGCTGCCTACTAATCAGAACATAATATATATTTCTGTTTTTATTCTCTATGCTATGGTATGTTTGTGTCATATTTGAAAAAGATGGAAAAACAAGTTGTTTCTTTGGTTTTTTTTTTTAATTTCTTTTACACTTCTCTACTTTAATCAGTGAAAATATATTAAATGTATGTTGTACATTCTTTTTTTTTTCACTGCTTTTTTTTGTGTGTGATCAATTTTTTTGATAGATACTCTGCTTAAGTTATTTTTCACTAATCAAGTACATAATCAATCTAGTTATATCTGGACAAGCCAATCAATTAATCAGTTGCCAGTTAGGCTCATGTTTTCACAGGCGACGCCTAGGCGCGCCTAGGCGGCCTAGGCGTCCAGATCAGGAGAATGACGCCTCGACCCGAGGAATTAAACACAGGTTCAGTTGATTGGCACCTAGGCGCGCTTAGGCGGGCGCCTAGGATCGACTAGAGGATCTGTTGCGGGCGCCTAGGCGGAAGGTTTTACAAGTATCACTGCATACATGCTTTACATCATATTATACACATTCTTAAATCTAATATATCATGAATCATGATATGATATCAGTCACAAGTATATAGTTTTTTGCAACATGTACAAGTATACAAGAGGTCACTGGGCTTCTGCTGGTAGTGCACATGTTGCTACTGCCTGCTTGGATTCTGCTAGAGCCTGGACGTGCACCTGTTGCTGCTGCTTGCAGGTTGCTGAAGAGAAAAATTTGGACGGACGCCTAGGCGCGCCTAGGCGAGGCGGGTGGCTTCTCGTCTCGCCTAGCGCCCAATACAACATAGCTCCTGACAAAAGCACATTTATGGAAACGTGCTATATAACCTTGGCAGTTGGCATTAACTTTATTGCCTGAACATCGATTACTTGGTAGTTGGGATAATCAATGTGTTAAAAACTGTGGATACAAGCATTGAACCAGAGAAGCTAGAACCCGCCAACTAGCCTTCTAGATGACAAGGCTCTCCCTTGTCATTATTACTTGGCTAGGAATTGGCACCAATATAGAGGATTTTTCTCAGGTTAGAGGGTTTTTCTCAGGTTGATAGACGACCATGAAAACCAAGGTTCACAGTAGGGCTGTGCACAATTAAGTCAAACCGACCAAATCGAACCAAGTCAAACCGAATCGATTGGTTTTAAACCGAATCGATGGTTCAGTTGGTTTGGTTCGGCTTCAATTTTTTCAAAACCGACCGATTCGGTTCGATTCACGGTTTGGTTATGCCAAAAACCGACTAAACCGAACCAACTCCTTGTTAAATAATTAGGGTTGGCCGGTTGGGTATGGGTTCATTGGGTTGTATTATACCGGTTTGGTTCATTTATTCACATCACAGCCATTTATCAAGTTGAAGTTGAAAGAGCTCTCTCTCTCTCTCTCTAGTCTCAAAGAGGAGTGCTTGCGGCTCCTATTCTTTTCTAATTGCTCCTGTGCACATGGAAGAATTTTTTGGTTGAATGTATATGATTTTTTTATATGTATAATTGGCATTTTTCTTGGCATTTTTCTCCACCTGCAAAGTGCAAGTTGAATTGAAGCTGCTGAATTGTATTTACTTTTGCAAAGTACAAGTTGACTGAGGTTTCACAAAAAAGCATACAATCCAATTTTTTTATGTGATCAAAATCGACCAAGTCGAACCAATCCAAATCGAACCAAGTCGGTCGGTTTCAAAATCGAACCGACCATTTGGTTGGTTTGGTTCGATTTTGTTTATTTTCAAACCGATTAACTTCGGTTCGACTTCGGTTGGGACCACAAATAGGTCGACCACCGACAGATGCACACCCCTAGTTCACAGTATTGGCATCAGAATCGGTCTCGGGCCCTTTCTATGAGTATCATTGTTGATAGTATCGACTGTTTCAGATCGGAGTATCGGATTTTTTTTGGTATCAGAAAGCAAATATTATTAATAACTTTAGAAAAAATATTTTAGACATTTAGGCATAATTTTAAGTATTTTCTGTAATAATTTTGAAACTGAATGAAATAATAGTCACCCTTGCTGATTGATTTATCTGCGATAGATACGTTTTCTTCATTTATATGCTTTTACAACCTTACTATACTTTTACATCCTTGTTGATTAGTCTTTTTCGTTCAATTTTCTTTACCATATTGACTGGGAAAGAGACCCCCAATGCCGGTATCAGTCATTATCGGTCTCGGTAGGTATCAGATCGGGACATGCCAAATCGGATCGGTATCGGGTATATAGGATTGGTATTGGCCGATAATGCAAACTATGATGAAAAGTTTGGCATTCTTTAGGTGAAGCATTCTCATGGTCCATAGCTGACCCCATTCTTATGGGAGAAGGCTTAGGATGACGATGGTGATTATCTTAGTAATGCCTTGTTTCATTATACAAAAGTTTTAATAGTCAGTTGATTAAATGGAAACTTTAGTTTTTGTTACTTTTTTAAGATCTGTTTTTCATTTACTGGGACAATTCTTTTATATTGTAATATTAATTTTTGACCTTCAAGATAAGCAACAACCAATATCTTTGCAGTCTTTTTCCATGGTTATACAATTAACATGTGCATATGTCAAAGAAAAATGAGAGGAGATGAGGGGTGCATTGTCAATTACTTCTAACTTTTATTAGTTATTTATTTATTGAATATTGGAATAAAAAACTATTAAGTGCAATCTGCAGTACAAACTCTTGGTGGGAAACAAAACCAACACTGATATTTCAGTTAGGCTGTGGTTGGTTGTTGGGAAAATGGGGAAAGGAAAAGAAAGAAAAAAAAATGAAAGAGAAACAGAAAGGACAGGACAGGAAAAGTGTTTTTTTTTTGGGCTTGATAGATAGAAAGTTGCCAAAAAAAATGAGATTGGCAAGAAACAGTGATGGAGGGAGATTAGAGTTGATGGTTGGGCTTGAAGGAGTGGTGGGGTGTGTGTAGGGAAGGCCTATGAAGCATAGGTACCAGTATACATGTCACAAAATTCAGCTAAAATTCACAAAATCTGTGGTCTGCTATGTGCTGACTCTAGCACTACCATCTATTAATTGAACATTTACAAAAAATTACAAAAAATCAGCCCTAACTAAAATTCACGAAAACAATATCTACAAAACCTTACCTGTATCTTGCCATTGCCGCTACTTCTTGTTGACGAGAAGTCACCGGTGCGAGAGAGGGGAGGGGTTGAGTTAACAGAACGGTCGTAGAGTTTTCGGGTCAGGTTATCTGGTTTTGGGTTTCTGGGCCAAATTAATATTATTTCTTAACTAAAATGTAAGTACACAACCCGTTTGGACTTTGGAGCCGTACCCAAAACCGTACCAAGCTTTACATTTTTTCCCTTAAGTAATTGGGTACTTACCGGCTATGTACCCAGCCAAACCCACAGCATACCGTACTGGCTACGTGCCCGGTACGCGCACGACATGATTTTGAAGTACCTGTGCTTCATAGGGGAAGGCCAATGAAGTATTTTTCCATCTGGTCTTGGGAGAGAAGGAAAATATTTAATTTATGAGATTCTCTCACTTCCTTTTTCCCTTGTAACTAAAGAAGTAAAAACTGTTTTGTTCTTCCGTTTCTCTCACTTTCCCACCTACCAAAGACAGCCATAGGGACTTAGCTTATCCAAATACCTGTTTTGAAAATGTTATTGATTCTTCTGTGAAAACTTGTCCAGAACAGAAATTTTGTGATTTATTTGTAATTATAAACATAAAGAAATAACCTTAATGATATTTTGGTTCCATATTTTGCAGGAGACGACTACAAGATCAAGGTCTGGAATTATAAAACACATCGTTGCCTATTTACTCTTCTTGGCCATCTTGATTACATTCGTACTGTCCAATTCCATGATGAATGTCCTTGGATCGTCAGTGCAAGTGATGATCAAACCATTAGAATGTGGAATTGGCAGTCTCGGACCTGCATTTCTGTGTTAACTGGGCACAACCATTACGTCATGTGTGCATCCTTCCATCCAAAGGAGGATCTTGTTGTTTCGGCTTCCCTTGATCAGACAGTCCGCGTTTGGGACATTGGTGCATTGAGAAAGAAGACTGTATCACCTGCTGATGATATTCTACGTCTTAGTCAGATGAACACTGATTTGTTTGGGGGAGTTGATGCAGTAGTGAAGTATGTCTTGGAAGGTCATGACCGTGGAGTCAACTGGGCTGCTTTTCATCCTAGCCTGCCTCTTATTGTATCTGGTGCAGATGACCGTCAAGTTAAACTATGGCGAATGAATGGTAAACTGAAATTTCTCGGTCTAATTATTGTGCTAATATTAGTGTTCAAATGATATTTATGGTCATATGGCAACTGTACTATTTGAAAAACAATGTGAAGTGCGGCAGTGTATGAGTGAAAATGTGTTAACAATATAATTAGAGGTCTTTGTGTTATAGTTGATATGACAACTTTGGGCACGTTCGGCAACCATAAAGTCAAACAAAAACTAAAGAACTCCCAAAACAACAAAGGTTACATGATTGATATAATAAATGAATATTAGAGATCCCATTTTTCACTTCTGATCTCATTTTGGACCATTATTGGTCAAAAGTAGGTTTTTTTCCCTTTTCCAAAATGAGGGTCTTTAGTATTGTTTTATTTGACCCTAATTTTTGGAAAAAGAAAAGAAATTTTTTTATGCTAAGGGCACGCTTGGGAACCCAAAACTCATTGGCAAACATGAAAAATCCTTACATTTATTACTAATCCTTACATTTATTACTAGTTTCAACTAATTTCAATGAACTTTCACCTTTTTGCAAATTGATACAATAAACTTTCAAACTTTGTAAGTTGCTACCAAGAAGTATCATTTATTCTGCAAGTTAATACCATGAACTATCTTATGAACTTTCTTAACATACGAAAGTAGCGGTAATTCATGGTATTAACTTGCAAAATAAGAGTGATAATTTGTAGTGCTAACTTGCAAACTTGGAAGTTCATGGTAGCAAGTTACAAAAAATTTGGAAGTTCGTGTTAGCAGTTTACAAAAGTGTGATAGTTCATAGCTATGTTTTTAGTATCTTACGATACATGATATGTATGTTATGATATGATATACTACCCTTTCTTTACGTATCGATACAATATGATACATGTAGTTCGTTTTTTTACTTGAGTTGTTTAATGTATACTTAAGAATATGGATTTTGGAACTAGATAGAGTTTCAAAGACGAAACAAATTAAGAATTTGTGTGAAATTTATATTAAATTATGTTCCTATATGGATATAGAAGTATATACCTAAACTCCTAGAGTTACGGTATTATACATTATTGTGGCGGCTATTGTGGCCTAGGGGAAATGAACGAGAGCGAGATGCACTTTTCAAATTGATTGATGGATGGCATGATACGATACACAAGCTAACTGATAAATGATACACAAGGTAATCGAAACACTCTACGATACGCTAGTTGACAACCTAGGTTCATAGTATCTAGTTGCAAATCAGACTACTATTTTTTCACGTAGGACTTTTCACGTTTTTTCTTTGATTTTTGGGCGGCAATCATGCCCTTACTATAAAACATTGTACAGGATGATGAGTACTAAAATTGTCTTTTCTGTTGTTCTGTAATCTGAAAATGTCTCTCTCCCGCCCCCCTTCTAATTTATAAAATTTACACATACAAGATCTTCCCATATGCTATTGTTTTGTTCTTGTATCTTGTATGAGTAATAATCCTTTTACAATTGTTTTTTTATAAATATTTGATATTTCATGTTGCACTAAATGGATTAGGTAATTTAGTATTTACATGGGAATTTATTTAATAGTTGTTATATTGTTTTCATTTGTTTATATTTTTTTCTAACTGCTCATTGCATCTTTCTCAATATTGCATATGCTCATACACTTCTACAGATAAATAATGGCATGAGAGTTTAGTGGCAGATTATTCTGTGTATGTCGTAGTATTATACTACTTCCATTATCTCACAGTTATTCTATATGTTTTATTCAATACATGTTCACCACAACACTAAATACATGCATGTGCTATGCATATAGAGATGTTAACATTAATTTCTCAGGTTTGAACTGACTTGTTTTTAAGTTTTTAAATATATTTTACTGAATAAATCTGAAATCAAGTTGGATACTAGGAATGAAATGAAATTAAAGAGTTGCGGAAGATTTGAGAATAAGGAAAACTCAGATAAGGTTAGAAGAGATCACTAGAACTGCTACTATAATAGGAAGTATTAATTTAGTTGAAATATTCATAGAAGATGCAGGGTTCGTAATTGACCACAAGAAGATAAACATGATATTTACACTCCTTTTCTAAAATTGGCATACTGCTTTGTATTGTACATGAGAAAGCCAGAATGATTTTATGTAAATGAAAGGAGCATGTAAAAAAGATGAGTGCAGAGAAAAAGGTCACAGGGCTCATTTTATCACAGTTCATTTTCTTTTTTTTGGATCACTTCATACATAGTAAGAATATCCAAAGCTCATAATTTTTTGATCTTTTGACACACACTTTTACATGTACATATTGGTAGCTTTCACTACATACTTTCTCATATACTGGTATCACACAAGTTTTAAGGTACAGAGGTTTAGGGCCAGTCTGGTTGTAGGTACCATTTGCTCAAATGCCCATTTCGGGATGCCCGTTGGGCTAGCGTTTCGGAAACACCCAGTTGAGCTGTGAAATGAATGATACGTTTGAGAAAATGTCCATCTAGAATGGAAACCGTTTGGCTCACCCCTTGTGTTTGGCACCAAATGGAGTTCCGGATGCAACATAACTGCAATCCAATCTGGCCGTCCTTAGTGATTCGTTAACCTAGCAGCTCCTGCAACCAAATTTCACTCTTCACAAGCATGCCTATCAGTAGTCTCCATTCTACTTGTCCAATAATACTTACAAGAATATAAAATTCCAATAACTTCCAACGTGCTCACTTGCTCACGATAGCAGCGTCCAGGAAATTGGACCATAAAGAATATAACAATCTGCTTATATCTGTGTAATGATCTACTGTAGCAACAAATATAGCTTGCTTGATGTTCAAGGTTCAACTTATATACTGTAGAAATATCTGCATCAATAGATGCGATTGACATTAGATAAACAGCTGACGATAGCGTGTCTAATGCATTTAAGGATTTACACAGCTTCTCAAGTTATAATGAAATAAGACTTCGGTGTCGTAGTTTTTCCTTTTTTGATATATAATGAAGAAGTTTAGTTAGTTTTTCTTCGTTCATGAATATTGGATGTATTTTCTAAAAAGATTTGAGGTGTATTTAAGCAGCTTTTACTCTCTTCAGATACAAAAGCTTGGGAAGTAGACACATTAAGAGGACATATGAATAATGTATCTTGTGTGATGTTCCACGCAAAGCAAGACATAATTGTCTCCAACTCCGAGGACAAAAGCATTCGCATCTGGGATGCGACAAAGCGCACTGGTACTCAAACATTCCGCCGTGAGCATGATCGTTTCTGGATTCTCGCAGCACATCCAGAAATGAATCTTCTAGCAGCTGGCCATGACAGTGGTATGATCGTCTTCAAGCTTGAGAGAGAACGTCCTGCTTTCTCCATAAGCGGGGATACTCTGTACTATGTCAAAGATCGATTCCTGCGGTTCTTTGAATTCTCAACTCAAAAGGATAATCAAGTAGTTCCCATCAGAAGACCTGGTTCTGTCAGCTTGAATCAGGGACCCAGGTCACTATCCTACAGCCCCACTGAGAATGCTGTCCTGATCTGTTCAGATGCTGATGGTGGATCCTATGAACTATATATTGTTCCCAAGGACACTGCTGGAAGGGGCGATTTCATTCAGGATGCCAAGAAAGGAGCCGGAGGATCAGCAGTTTTTGTAGCTCGCAATAGATTTGCAGTGCTCGACAAGAGCAGCAATCAGGCACTAGTGAAGAACCTTAAGAATGAGATAGTGAAGAAGAGTCCTCTCCCTATTGCGACTGATGCAATATTCTATGCTGGAACTGGTAATTTATTGTGCCGGGCTGAAGACAGAGTGGTCATCTTTGACCTCCAGCAGAGAATTATTCTTGGGGAACTTCAGACGCCTTCTGTCAAGTACATAGTCTGGTCCAGTGATATGGAGACTGTTGCATTGCTTAGCAAACACACTATAGTTATTGCTAACAAGAAACTTGCACATAGGTGCACGCTTCATGAAACCATTCGTGTTAAAAGCGGTGCCTGGGACGAGAATGGTGTTTTCATCTATACAACGCTAAACCACATGAAGTATTGTCTTCCTAACGGGGATAATGGAATTATTAAAACTCTTGATATTCCCATATATCTAACAAAGGTTTCTGGGAGCAATATATACTGCTTGGATCGTGACGGGAAGAGCAGGGTCATAACAATTGATGCTACAGAGTACATCTTTAAGCTTTCCCTACTACGAAAGAGATTTGACCATGTCATGAGTATGATCAGGAGCTCACAGCTCTGCGGACAGGCTGTGATTTCCTATCTTCAGCAGAAAGGGTTCCCTGAAGTGGCTCTTCATTTTGTCAAGGATGAGAGAACTCGTTTCAACCTGGCCCTTGACAGTGGAAATGTCCAGATTGCTGTAGCTGCTGCAAAGGAGATCGACGAGAAGGACCACTGGTATAGGTTGGGGATTGAGGCCCTTCGACAGGGAAATACCAGTATCGTGGAGTTTGCCTACCAAAGGACAAAGAACTTTGAGAGGCTCTCTTTCCTATATCTTGTAACAGGAAACAAGGATAAGCTATCCAAGATGCTCAGGATAGCTGAGATGAAGAACGATGTGATGGGTCAGTTCCATAATGCAATGTATCTTGGTGACATTGAAGAGCGTGTGAAGATCTTGGAAAACGCTGGTCATTTGCCTCTGGCCTATGTCACTGCTTCCACTCATGGGCTAACAGAAGTTGCGGATAGGCTAGCTGTTGAGTTGGAACATAAAGGTATAGTTCCTACATTACCTGAAGGAAGGACACGGTCTCTTTTATTGCCACCTGCTCCTCTCTTGTGCAGTGGGGACTGGCCGTTGTTGAGGGTTATGAGAGGCATCTTTGAAGGTGGACTAGAGAATGTAGGACGGGCAGGAAATGAAGAGGAAGAAGCTGCTGCTGGTGGTGATTGGGGTGATGAGGATTTGGATATTGTGGATGTCGAAGGTATAGATGCAGATATTGCAGCAGAAGTTGAAGGTATTGAGGCGGGCGGAGAGAATGATGAGGAAGGAGGGTGGGACCTTGAAGATCTTGAGCTACCGCCAGATGTGGAGACTCCAAAGGCTGTCAATAATGCCCGTGCTTTATTTGTGGCCCCTACCCCAGGAATGCCTGTGAGCCAAATCTGGATCCAAAAGTCATCTTTCGCTGCGGAGCATGCTGCAGCTGGAAACTATGACACTGCAATGCGCCTTCTTAGCCGGCAATTGGGCATCAAGAACTTTGCTCCCCTGAAACCAATGTTCAAGGATCTGCACATGGGCAGCCATACCTTTTTGTGTGCTTTAGCTTCGGCACCTGAGTTATCCATTGCTGTCGAGAAGGGATGGAGCGAGTCTGCAAGTCCTAATGTGAGAAGTCCACCTGCTCTTGTGTTCAAATTTTCGCATCTGGAAGAGAAGCTCAAGGATGCTTACAAGGCCACAACAGAAGGCAAGTTCCCAGACGCTCTACGGATGTTCCTCAGCATCTTGCATACCATCCCCCTTATTGTAGTGGACTCTAGGAGAGAGGTAGATGAAGTCAAGGAGTTGATTGAAATAGCCAAGGAGTATGTGCTGGGCTTAAAGATTGAGATTAAGAGGAAGGAAACCAGGGACAGTATGGTTAGGCAACAAGAGCTGGCAGCATACTTCACAAACTGCAAGCTCCAGAAGATTCACATGAAGCTGGCACTTATGAGTGCTATGAATATATGCTACAAGGGAGGAAGTTATGCTACAGCCGCAAATTTTGCAAGGATGCTTCTGGAGAACAACCTGCCCGAGGCCCAAGCAGAGAAGGTGAGGAAGGTGCTGGTGGCTTGTGGTGACAAGAATGACACAAAACAGCTGAATTATGATTTCAGGAATCCCTTTGTCGTCTGTGGGGCAACTTCAGTTCCTATTTACCGCGGGCAGAAGGATGTGTCTTGCCCTTATTGTGCGGCGCGGTTCGTGCCATCCATTGAAGGACAAATTTGTGCTGTCTGTGAGCTTGCGGTGGTGGGTTCGGATGCATCTGGTTTGCTGTGCTCTCCTTCACAGAAGAGATAAGGCAGCAGTAATCATATAGTTTCCACCTTTTCGTGTTCCCTTTGAATTCATATGTTATATGTTGCCTGAACCTTGTGTTCTTAAGACAATAATGAATAGGAAAGGTTGTTCCTGAGCTTTATTTGGTTCTTTGCCCCAAGATAGGGACATTTTGAATATAGGTATCTCGTTAGCTTGAGAACAGTTTAAAAGGTTCTTTTGCTATAGAAATGTCGAGTTATCTTTCCTGGTGAGCAAGACGCTCATTTATTAATTATTCTGAACGTCCTTTGTTGTAATTTATTGTTCATCTTTGTGCTTTTGGGTTCTTTCTGGATCGTTGTTTCTGCTATTGTCATTGAAATCACATTGAACTACTTTTATACATCATTATGGTTTGTATGATTACCACAAAATTCAAGCTAACTTTGTAAGTTATGTCCACTAGGGGTGAGTTTCAACCAAGGCGAAATAGTCAAAATCGAATAAATCATTCTAAAAACCAAAATCGAATAAATCATTCGAACCAAAATTAGCTATAACCGAAACTGAACTGATAATCGATTCGGTTTGTTCTATTGGATTATTTTTGTTGTTTAATAAACAAGATCCAAAGTTCTAATTTTGGTTAAATTATATTAAAAATATATAATTTTTATACATACATTTTTTTTAATTTCAAAATTTGGTCCAAATTTGTGCTAATTAAATTATCAAACTTGGGCTTCTAAAACATATACATATAATTGTTATTTTTAATATATATATAAAACTATACACATTTTTAATTATAAAATATTCATAAAATTAAGGATTACTATATAGAATTTTAATATTTTCAAAAAGGAAATTGAATCGATTTTTTTTCAACAGCTCGGTTCGGTTTTCTGTCCAAAATCGAATAATGTTCATCCTTTGTCTACCACGGTTTGGTTTCTACCTTTGCTATACTAGGGAAACCAGTAAGTTAAATGTAAGCAAGGGGGGCCGAGATGACTCATAGTTGCCCAATCCAATCAGTAAAGGATGGCTAGTCTAGGTCACAAGTTCGTGTCACGAAGTAATTCGAGTAACTCTCCTATGTTGATACCATAAGGTTTACCATAAGGAGGTTTGTGAAATCTGGTGATACTTGGTTTTAGGATTTCACATATACATGGATATTAAGGTTTAGATCTTGAAATTGACCGATATTAGAGTGTGGATTTCGAAATCACTGTTAATGTAGGTTGAACAGTGATTTCGAAACCCAAATCATAACATCGGTCAATTTCGAGACCCAAACCCCTAAAACTAAATAACCCTTTAATTTTCTTATCTATATCTGTACTGCTGCAAGTCTTGTATAGGTATCTGCATTATCAAAACTACAAAAGTTTGACCTACTTAAGGTTCAATGGTGAATGGTCATTGCCCAAGCCAAAGGCATTAATGGAGATGAACTTGTTAACTGAGCGGAGTGAAGGGATTAAGTGGATTTCCTCTATTAGATCCTTAAAAAAAAAAAAAAAAAAAAAATTCAGCGTACGCTCACAGCAGTAGGTAACCAATGAAGAAAGAGAAAAGGACATGTCAATTAGTTCACAAGTTTTTGTTCAACTTGCGTACAGATGCAAAGTATAGTTTACAAAGTGGAAAACACACACCACCTCACTTCTTAGGTGCATCGACTTGTCTTTAGCAGTGACCTGCCATTGACATGGATGTCTCCACAAGAAGGGAAGTATCAATAGTCATGTCTCCACAAGAAGGGAAGTATCAATAGTCACCTAAGCCTGAACAAAAATCCAATGAATGTCATTGTTCGGATCCACATATTCTCTGTATTGGAAAGTAGACAAATGTTCTGGATGGGAAAATATGAAATTAGGAACGATGGCTCGATAAATATAGAAATCCAAAATAAAATGTGTTGAACATATATATATATATATATATATATATATATATATATATAGCAAATGACCTCTAGCCTAGTGGTTAAGAGAGATGCATGTGACCCAAGTGGTCGGGAGTTCGAGCCCCAGTGGAGGCGAGTTCGCCACAAGTACCCATTGCTTCAAAAAAAAAAAAAAAAAAAAAAAAAAAAAAATATATATATATATATATATATATATATAATATATATATTTATATATATATATATATATATATATATATATATATATTGGAAAAGGGTAAATTTTATTCCAAAGAAACACAGTAATCGTACAACATACAATCAAAGTGGGGAATCCCACTCCTCAAGACCTCATAACATTTACATCAAATTCGATGTTATGAAGCAAGCCCACAAGATGTGTAACCAGTCCCTCGAATATCCGACGGTTTCGCTCCCGCCAGACATGCCAAACCGAGGCAGCCAGACGAACCCTAGCAGTCCGGAACCAGTCCTCCCCTCGACTTCTACTATCTCGGATCACCGTAATGATGTCCCCAGTACTCTTCCCGGAATCACAACCTCCTAAAATTCTACTTCGCTCCTTCCAGATCTGCCAAGTCAGGACACACTCGAAGAAGATGTGGCTGATAGATTCTAGCTCCACCCGCACAGCACACACTTGGGGTCCGGAACCGGCACTCCGAAAGAACACAGCCGATCTTGAGTAAGCAGGCGACCCAATAGGAGCTTGTAAAGACAGAGCTGCATCTTCCTTGCCAGGCCCTTGCACCAAACAATCGTAGTCAGGACTCTGAGGGGAAGTGTGCCTGATGAGATTGTAGCAACTCTTGAATTGAAATTCCCCAGTACCCGGGGACGCACTCGCCGGCTTCCAAATCCATCGATCTGCAGGCAAGTCCGGATCAATGGCAACAGTGCTAATGATCTCTCCCATCTCCATGGTAAATCAATAGGACTCCGGCCTCCACTCGCCGTCACGAATGATCCGACTACACGTCAGTCCCCGCCTGTCCTCCCAGTGAGTCTGAGCCCCTCTGATGTCCAATAAAGAGCTCCGATCTATCCAGGGATCTCGCCAGAGGTCCGTTCCAGCCCCATCCTTCATGACCTTCCTGATAGCAGACTTGAGAGTCCCCCTGTGTCTCAGGACAGTCTTGAACGTGACGGAATGATTGTTGTCAGAAGTACACGTCCAAAAGTTGCCCTGCTTCACATATCTGCTATGCATCCAGGCAGCCCAGAGAGACCCCCCATTTAGGAATTTCCATGCCAGCTTAAGCGCGGAGGCCTCCCGAATCTCCAACAGAGGCCGAAGCCCCACTCCTCCCTCCTCCCTGGGACGGCAGAGCTGATCCCAAGAGATCGCATGCAAACCCCCCTCCAGATAAAATCGGCACAAATCCGATCCACCTTCCTAACAGTAGCGACAGGGAGGAGGATGGATTGTAGCCAGAAGTGAGCAACAGCTGTAATCACTGACCGAACCAGCTCAATGCGACCTCCAAAAGACAATCCCGAGGCTTGCCAACCTTCCACCCTCCTCTGGACGTACTCCACCAAACTATGGCAGTCATGATCCCGGGCATAGTTGACCGTGAAGGGCACTCCTAAATAGGGCACCGGAAGATCACTCCTCTCGATACCCAGCACATAAGCCCGCTCCTCCTTCTGGGGGCATAAGGAGCTGAAGTACACCCGGCTCTTCTCCCTGTTCAGCTGAAGACCCGATAAGGAATGCAACTCTCCCATAATCTCTGCAAGCGTCTGCATACCCTCCATCGAAGGCCGGAGAAACACCAAGAGATCATCAGCATATATGAGGTGGGTAACAGGGGGATCCACCCTCCGGAAAAGTGAAACCAACCTCCCTCGGTGTGCTGCTAGATCCATCAGGCAAGTGAAATATTCCATAACAATCGTGAACAGGTAAGGGGACAGGGGGTCGCCTTGCTGAAGCCCACGATTACTCTGGAAATACCCGTAGGGGATGCCCTGTATGAGGACCGAGAAAGTGGGGGTCGTGATACACTCCCGTATCAAGTCTACCCAATGGTCCCCAAAACCCATGGCAGTCATCAGATGGCAAAGGAAGTCGCGGTTGACCATGTCATACGCCTTCCGCAGATCCGGTTTCACGCAAGCCTTCTCACCTCCAGGTTTGTTAAAACCTCTCACCATCTCATGAGCCAGGAGGCTGTGCTCGGCAATCGATCTCCCCTTGATAAATGCAGCCTGGTTCGGGGATATCAAGCCCTGCGTGATCCCCTCCATACGTCGGCACATAAGGTGCGTAATTATCTTATAAAGATAATTACAGCACGCAATAGGTCTGAAGTCCGCCAGCGCTGTTGCTCCCTCCTTCTTAGGCACCAAGGTCAGGAAGGTGTGATTCAGCTCTTTTAGCAGCTTACCGTTGATGAAGAATTCCTGAACCACCTCCAAGACCTGGTATTTCAGAGTATCCCAGTGGCGTTTGTAGAAACCACTGCTAAAACCATCCAGGCCTGGAGCCTTGTTGGGATCCGCCAGCTTGACAATAGCTTCGACCTCCTCCAATGTAACGGGCGCAAGAAGACTACTATTCCCGTACGGAGTCACCAGTCTCTTCGTAATGATCTTTGGGAACACAGACAAGTAGTCAGTCTGGAAATACAACTCAGAGTAGTACCTGACCGCCTCGCCCTGAATCGCAGTCGGCTCCCCCACAAGATTGCCATCCACATCCAGAAGCCGAAAGATGTGATTCCTATGCTGCCTGGTCCGGATGACATCATAGAAGAACTTGGAGCACCGGTCGCCGTCTTTGAGCCAGGAGCATTTGGCCCGCTGAGCCGTGCTGATCTCCTTCTGCAACCGCAAGATGTTGACTTCATCAATCAGCTCATTCTCTCTAGCCGCCAAGTCCCCATTTAGCATGTCAGCCTGCATGTCTTCCTGGATGGCTCGCAACTCCACCTCCTTATCTTCTAAGGAGGTCTTCGACAACCCCTTCACCCAACTCCGAAGAGCCTGCTTCGTGGCCTTGAGACGACGAACCAATCGGAACTGGGCCGTCCCCTGCTGACCACTATCAAGCCCCTCCGTGACAGCCTCCAGGTAGCCCTCAGAGAGGTACCAACTGTTGTTGTACCTAAAAGGACGGGCCTTCCCAGGAGTCCGACAAGTGAATCCAACCCGAATGGGGGAATGGTCACTCGTCCCAGCAGCCAAACCCTCCGCCGAAGTGTTAGGAAAATGACGGAACCATTCCCCATTACCCAGAGCTCTATCAAGCTGGCATGCAACCCTATTCCGAATAGCTTTGTTATGCCAAGTCCAGATGAAGCCCGAGCGAGAAAGACCCTGGAGCCCTGCCTGAAGGAGACATCGCTGAAAATCATAAAGGATAAGATCTGGAACTGGTCTACCTCCCACCTTCTCCCTGCGATGAAAAGGGCATTGAAGTCCCCGATCAACAGGAGAGGAAGAGATGCCAAATCAGCTGCAGCTGCGACCCGGGAGATGTCACTCCAAAGAGATTCCCTCCTCCGTCTATCGTTGTGGCCGTAGACTGCCCCCAATAAAAACCGGAAGCCTCCCTTATTGGAGAAGGAAGTAGCAATCAACTGCTCCGTCATCACAATCAGATCTCCATCCCAGCTCTTCGAGTTCCATCGAACCTAGATTCTGGCCATGTCACACAGAGCCAGGTTATGTAGTTGGGCCCAATGAGCTGGGGTCCTACGAGCAAGAGTCTTGTCACCCTTAATCTTCATTTCTAACAGAATAGAGATGTCACATTTCTCTCTGTGCAATACCCCACAGATCTCTCTCCACCTACCAAGCGAACACGCCCCCCTCACATTCCAGGCTATAATAGCCATTAATTTAATTAGAGGAAGGGTCCCCTGACAAATCACCCGGATTGGTACCTGGGTAAGGTGCCATATCCGTCACTACAAGATCCTCCTCCATCCCAGACGGGACGGACTGCCGTGGGGTGCCCTGAGAGAGAACCAAAGCCCAGGAAGGATTGTCAACACACACCGCCTCCTCTCTGTCAGAAGTATGCATCCCCTTCCTGGAGGAGCTGTCACTCAGCGGTCCGACAGCACGTCTCTTCCTGCAGTAAACCTGCCCCTCAGCCGAACCTCCACCCCCTCGCACCTCGATCCCCGACGCCGCCATGCCCCTCGTAACAATGCTACTCTGTCCCTAGGGAGTAGGCAACGCCCCACTCGTGGAAGCCAGCTGGGTAGAAACAACGAGGCACGTCCCGCCCTCACTCACCGGAAGCGTATCTTCGCCCACCAAGGCCTCCTCTCCGCTATCAACTCTTATATCCAAATCATAGGGAGAGTCTAGAGTCTCACCCTGTGGGATAGAAGGCTCCACATGATGTCCGGCCGCCGAGCATGTACTGGCCAGGTGTCCGAAACAAGAACACCGTGAACAGGTAGGGGGACCCATTCATATTCTACCTTCTGGGTAAGTACCTCTCCAGACGGAATCTCGTACTCCAGCACCGCCGGTAACTCCCTCCCAGCATGGATCTCCACAAAAATTCTGGCGTACATCAACCTCGACCGAAAAGCAGTGGCTTCGTCAGCCTTGATCGGGGTACCTACCAGGCTCGCCAGACGCATCAATAAAGGAATGCTCCAAAACCGGACAGGGAACTCAGGGAAGCGAATCCAAACAGGGATGGCATTCAGTACTTTCCGCTCACAGCGAAGCTCCGGAGTCCACTCCTTAAGAATGATAAGCCGACCGTCAAACGTCCAGGGGCCGCCTTGAAGGATCCTAGCAACATCCTCCGCGAGACCGAACTTCACATAGTAGAAGCCGTTCTCGCGGGCAAAGAACTCCATGCTCCCCTTAGGCTGTCATATACGCGCCGTGTACCCCCGAATCTGTCCGTAGAAAGGCTTGTTGCCTAGGACATAAAGGACAAGGGTGTTCTCCCAGTATGCGGACACCTTCTCAATCTCCTCCGCGGGAAACGAGGTCCGAAAACCCCTCCCCGTCTTGATCGGCGGAACATACTCCATCGATGTGGGGTTTCTCGGCCCCACAGGTTTGCAGATGTCTGCCCAGGATCTTCCAACCGGCCGAGTAGTCGTCCCATGTGGCCGGGGTGTAACCCCCGACCTGGGAGGAGCAGATCTCAGCACAGCGGGATCCCCCACCTTATCCTTCCCTTTGTCTGCCGTAGTCGCCTTTGGCCGCCAGCCCACCGATCCCCCCGCGGACGCCACCGGGCCACGAGCCAAGGACCTCGGCCCTGATCCGATCTGACGACCGTCATTCGGATGCCGATCCCGAACATGTCCCTGACCACCTCCTGCCCTCCCCCCTGTCTTCGTCGTCCGACGCCGCGACACCGTAGTCCACCCACCTCCATCCTTCTGATTCCCCTGCAAACTAAGGCCAGCGCCGAATTCGAAAACCGGGGGGCTTGGAATAGAATCCGCGCCACTCCCGATAGGGGAACTCGCTACAGTCACCACCCGAGGGGGGTCGCCTCCGCCTACCATGGCTCCGGGGGGACCGCCCGACCCCCCCGCATTCGATCCAGCCCCCCCACCGCCGCCAACCGGGGGGCTGCCGCCAGCAACCGCGTCGGGGGGTCCGCCTGACCCCCCCATAGAGGATCCCGGCCCCCCTGACCTCCTGCGTGGACGTCGGCGGCGTCCGCTCGTCGGGGGGATCCGGCTGCCCTTCCCGCAGTAAGTCCCGCCCCTCCCCCGTGGCATGGGGGGGCGCCGCCGCTGGCCAGGGGGGGCTGCCCAGCCCCCCTTCTTTCCGCCCTTCCTCCCCCCGCCGGCAAGGAGGTCCGGTGGCCGTGTGGGGGGGGGGGGGAGAAGCCCTAACCCTACCATCGCCAAGCCGCTGCTGCATTCTCAGTAAGTATATATATATATATATATATATATATATATATATATATATATATATATATATATATATATATAACCTTGCCAAAATATATATATATATATATATATATATATATATATATATTTTATATATATATATATATATATATATATATATATTATATATATATATATATATATATATATATATATATATATATATATATATATATATAAAGAAAAAAAATTATATATATATATATATATATATATATATATATATATATATATATATATATATATATATATATATATATATATAATTGTGGCGAACTTGCCTCCACTGAGGTTCGAACTCCCGACCACTTGAAATATATATATATATATATATATATATATATATATATATATATATATATATATATATATATATATATATATATATATATATATATCGTGGATCAAAAGATCCGTCCGCGGAGTTCCGTCAAAGTTCAGTTCTCCCTGCACCATCGGATCGAGCGGGGCTTCGGAAACGGGGCCCCCAATCCGGACCCTATATATATATTAGCACCGGGGGCTCCCCACGCAGTGGCATGGGTTCGAGCCCCCGCCCCGCTGGTTGGGTGGCTTAAGCGACGGGCGCTCCAAGACTGGTAACGGACACCAATATATATATATATATATATATATATATATATATATATATATATATATATATATATATATATTGCATATCGAGAGTCCCGTAGATCCGCAACCGTTGGATTCCACACCCCCCACCTCACTCCTTTTCTATCTCTTCCGCACGCGCGATCGAAAGGTCACGGTCCGTGGGGCTTCCACGGGGCTCCCTATTCAGATCCCCTCTCTCTCTCTCTCTCTCTCTCTATATATATATATATAGAGAGAGAGAGAGAGAGAGAGAGAGAGAGGGGATCTGAATAGGGAGCCCCGTGGAAGCCCCACGGACCGTGACCTTTCGATCGCGCGTGCGGAAGAGATAGAAAAGGAGTGAGGTGGGGGGTGTGGAATCCAACGGTTGCGGATCTACGGGACTCTCGATCTGCAGGGCTTCCACAGGGGGGGGGGGGAGATCCAACGGTTGCGGATCCACGGGACTCTCGATCTGCAGGACTTCCACAAGGCTCCTCCTGCAGAACTTTTGATCAACGCCCACTATTAACTTTATTTTGAGGCTGAATGTTGGTATTTTATATATATATATATATATATATATATATATATATATATATATATATATATATATATATATATATATATATATATTTGAAAGAAGATAATTGTGGCTAACGCTCCCACCGGGAATCGATCTCCTGACCACTCGGACTGCATGCCTCACCACTACCACTAGACTAGAGGGTCATTGGCACCACAATTATCTTCTTTCAAAAATATATATATATATATATATATATATATATATATATATATATATATATATATATATATGTTCAAATTGAGTCGTCTAAGCCGTATGTATATCACGGTCCATTTTATTTATAAAAAAAATTATGTAAAAAAATTGTTAAAAAAGTTTTAAATTGTTATATATATATTCAATATGGAGAATTGAACTCAGCCAAACAAGAAGAATACCTTCCACCTTAATCACATTAGTTATACCTCCCACCTTAGCCACATGAGTTAGAAGAGACATTTGACAATATTGGATAATATTCTTATTGTACGTTATTATACGTGCAAAGCACGTGTGTTTGCTAGTATATATGAGACTTCAAAACGGCTCAAAAGTGAGCCGTTTAAGCCGTGTATATCATCAACCATTTAAAAAAAAAAGATTTTAAAAAAATTACCTGCGTGGGTAACCGAACCCTCTCCTCAGGTAAAAAATTAAAAACCACCAGATACTAGAATATATTTTAAAATTATATTTAAACTAATTACATAACATTATCTAATCAAACACATATCCAAAATTTAGAAAAATAATCATAACAAATCATATTCATATATATTCAAATTATATTTTAAATTTTTTAATATAATTTAAATTTTTATATACTTTATTAATACTATCATTGATCTTTTCTATACGTTCAACGCACGCGAACGTGACTAGTATATATAAAGTACCAATATAAAAAAAAAAGTACCAACATTCAGCCTCAAAATAAAGTTAATAGACAACTCCATCTCCAACCCAACTTTAATAGAAACCTTCATAACCTGCTTCCGCAACTATAAAAATGTTGTCATTAGCTACAAATTTCAGATTGACCAATATATGAAATGAGATAAAAGCATAGACAGAAGAAGAAAATTTACAAATAATTAAAAGTTGGTGGAAGCTGGAGAACAGTTGTAGCTTTCATAATTTGCTCCTAGATATATGGTACTATTATTGTACAAATAACAACATTAATCACTTCAATAAAGGTTTCACAACTGCTCCCGGAAGAATCATCTCAACACCTCATCCATTTAACTTCCCTCTATTTCGCCCTCCTTCAGTGTTTTGTGAACCTCTGAAGAACATCAAAGTAGTCAGGAAAAGTCTTGCGGGTACAACCAGGGTCTCTAATTGTAACGGGAACATCTGCACAGGCTGCCAGTGAAAATGCCATCGCCATCCTGTGATCATCATATGTGTCAATCGCCGTCACATTCAAGCTACCTGGAGGTGTTATAACGCAGTAGTCTGGCCCTTCTTCCACTGTTGCTCCCAGCTATCAATTCAACAACAACAAAAATGCAGTCACTATAATGTCAACAGGGAAGCTAGAATAGATCGTCTATGCAAACCATATATCCAATAACCTTTCTTAGTTCTGTACAAATGGCTACCATCCTCTCAGTCTCCTTAACTCTCCAAGAAGCCACTGGAAGTGAAATGATAAAAGAAGATTCAGAATCCCCATCAAATTGGTCCATGCTTTAAAAGACAAAGATATTGTAAAGCTTACCATCTCTAATTGTCGTCTGTCCATCAGCATATAGAGCAACAACAGCAAGAGTCATGGCAACATCAGGCATTTTATTCATGTTAACATCAATCGCTTTCAATCGTTTCTTTTTGGAAGGATCCTGTTGTGGGCCTGTAACTGTGACACTGTTCTCGGTCCATGTAACCTTTGCTCCCATTTTTTCAAGAACGTCTGCAAATCTCACGTCACCCTACATTTTATCGAGTGTTAGTATCGTAGAACTAAGACAATGAGAACTAAGCTAATGGTTGGCTGCGGCAATAGACCTGCAAACTGCTTGTGCCACAACCTTCCACAGTGACCGTGCCACCAGTTACTGCTGCTCCAGCAAGGAAATAACTAGCACTTGATGCATCGCCTTCTACATAAGCAGATCCAGGTGACCTGCCAGACATTACACCGGGGATGTAACTTCAACTATCAATTATTTCAATGGTTAGTGCTGTTGTGGATCTCAGGTTTTCTCAGAATTTACTTGTACTTTTGACCACCCTTAATGAAGAATCTGTCCCAAGTACTAGAATGTTCCACGGTGACACCAAAGCGTTCCATCAATTTCAAAGTCATCTCAACATATGGGACTGAAATTAGTTTATCAATGATCTCAATCTCCACCTCTCCCAAAGCTAAGGGAGCTGCCATGAGCAATGCAGTCAGGTACTGGCTGCTAATTGATCCAGAGAGTTTCACCTGATAAAAAAACAAATACAAATCAGGAAGAGTAGATTAACGCTAGATGACCTAGGAACATTTATAAACTAATATTTTTTCAATAGAGATTATAGGAAATAGGTGGGCATTCTGATGGATAAACAATACATGTATGGTCAAACCAGAAACATAAACATATTAGAATGTACTTGGCTAAATCAAGTACCAGATTTGAAGCATACCTAATCAGGTAGGCATGAGATAATTGTGTCAGTTACATAAATGGAAGTGTAACTTTTCTTCACCATTTACAGTGTGAAACAAACAAGAAACGTGTGAAGTTTATGCATTGTCAAAATAAAGATTTAATTCATGCAAGTGAGAAAGAACAGAAGCATCTCCGGAAGAATATATTTTTAGAACTGAAAGAAAACTGTTGACTGAATAGAAACATCTCAGAAAAATATATTTTTAGAACTGCAAGTGATAAAGTTCATGTATTGTCAAAAGAGTATTGTAATTCATGCATGTGATAAAGAATAGAAACATCTCAGAAAAATATATTTCTATAACTGTTGACTGAATGGAGCAATGGCAAGCTAGACACATGATCATGAAGAGTTGTTCCAGTAGCTGGCATGAGATGAGATAATGTTGAAGGTTACATAATTTTCTTCCCCTTAAATCTATACTACAGACGTATCATGTAGGTGACTTGCTATCAATACATGAGAACAAAGTATATAATGAGTGGAAGTTACAGAATGATAAATGGACTATCATGATTTCTACCCGTGGATTCCACTGTAACCATACTGTAATGCCATATATGTATGTGTTTGTCAACAAACACTAATCCAAGTTGGTCAGCACTTGAAGACAGACCCGGAATAGAGACCCGGGAAAGCATGTCAGATGTCTGAATCCCCTGGAGCCATTATGGCCCTAATAATTAAAAAAGTGATAGACACCGAGATATTCAAGTAGCAGCCAATTGAGAGTTGGACCTAAAGGAGCATGCGTTTGAGATCGGCCTGATCATTGGACGCAAAAAAGAGAGAGGATCAATGTGCAGAAAATCATACCCAAGCCAGAAAGAGTTTGATGTAGTAAGACCTAGGCTTAGCCCAGGGTATAGGATGTAATACAACATATATATATTTGGAAAAATGGTAAATTTTATTCCAAACTCAGTTAATACTCATACAACATACAGACAGGGTGGTCTCCCACCCGTCAATCGACCATTTCTTTTACATCAAACTCCAAATTATGGAGGATCCCGACCGGAGGGGTAATAAGTCCCTCGAAGATGCGCCGATTCCTCTCCCGCCAAACATGCCAGACAGCGGGTGCTAGCCGAATCCTAGCAGTCTTGAACCAGACCACGCCGCGCCCTCTGCAATCTCGAATACCCGTGATGATGGTCCCAATCGACCTGCCAGAAATACCTCCGTCCAGCATACGGTTCTGCTCAGACCAGATGGACCAGGAAACTCCGCAGTAAAAAAATAGATGGGTTATCGATGCCTCCTCCAAACCACATAGTGCACACGTCGGATCGGGGACCTGGATCCCAAAAGAGATGAGTCTGTCCCTGGTCAGAAGACGACCAAGGAGCAGACGATAAAGACAAAGCTGCATTTTCCTGGCCAGATCCTTGCACCAAATGAAGTCATAATCCCCAATTGCAGGATTGGCACTACGCATAAGGTTGTAGCCACTCTGGAAGCTGAACTCCCCGGAGGCAGTGCCTCCCGTCACGCCTGGCGGATCCCAGACCCATATATCCTCAGACTGGGATGGGTCAATCCCTATCCCGCGAATAATCTCACCGAGCTCCTCAGTATGGCGGTAGGACTCCGGACTCCAAGCTCTATTCCTGATGATGTGTTGACAAGTCAGACCTCTGTCCGCCTCCCTGTGTGCCCAATCGTCCATAATGTCCACCAGAGATTGGTGCACTATCCAAGGATCCAGCCATTGATCAGTACTAACCCCATCACACATGATCCTCCTGACAGACGATTGAAGAACAGCTCTGTGTCTCAGAATTTGTTTGAAGGTCACATAGTGGTTGTTGTCAATACCACAATGCCAGAAGTTGCCATTCCTCACATATCGAGACTGCATCTACTCCGCCCAGAGGGATCTCCCTTTGATGAACCGCCAAGCCAGTTTCAGGGCCGAGACTTCCCTGATTACCAACAGAGGACGGAGACCTACACCTCCCTCTTTCTTTGGCCGACAAAGCTGCTCCTAAGAGATCGCATGGATGCCCCCCCTCCAGATGAAATCAGCACATATCCTTTCAACTTTCTTAATGGCAACCACGGGTATCAAAATAGATTGCAGCCAGAACTGGGCCAGGACAGAGATAACCGATCGGACTAATTCGATACGCCCCCCAAAAGAAAGCCCGGTAGCTTGCCAACCTTCAACTCTCCGATGGGCATATTCCACCAGACTATAGCAATCATGGTCTCGGACATAATTGACTGTCAAAGAAACTCCCAGATATTTCACCGGGAGCTCACTTCTCTCCACACCCAGAGCTTCAGCACGCTCCTCCTTCTGAAGGCAAAGTGAACTAAAGTAGACCATGCTCTTCTTTCTGTTCATCTGAAGCCCAGTGTGTGATTCCAGCTCACCCATAATTTCATATAACGTGTTCATACCCTCCAAGGAAGGCTGTATGAACACCAGCAGGTCATCGGCATAGATGAGGTGGGTGACCGGAGGCACGACTCTCATGAACAACGGGACAATCCTCCCAAAATGGACTGCCCTATCCATCAAACACGTAAAGTACTCCATGACAAGCGTGAATAGGTAAGGCGACAGGGGGTCACCTTGCCGGAGTCCACGGTTGCTTTTGAAGAACCCATGCGGAATGCCCTGGATAAGGACAGAGAAGGTAGGCGATGATATGCATTCCCGAATCAGCGCAACCCAACAATCATCAAACCCCATAGCAGACAGTAGGCGGCATAAGAACTCCCAGTTGACCATGTCATAGGCCTTCCTCAGATCCAGCTTTACACATGCCTTCTCCCCACCAGGTTTGTTGAAGCCCCTCACCATCTCATGAGCCAGAAGGCTATGCTTAGCTATAAATCGCCCCTTGATGAACGCCGCCTAGTTCTGAGAGACAAGGTCCTGCATGATCCCCTCCATGCACCGACACATGAGTGGCGTAATTATTTTATAAAGATAATTACAGTACGCAATAGGCCTAAAGTCCGCCAGCGAGGTCGCCCCCTCCTTCTTAGGAACCAGAGTCAAGAAAGTGTGGTTCAGCTCCTTCAGCAGCTTCCCCTCAGAGAAGAACTCATGAACCATCTCGAGAACATGGACCTTCAGAATATCCTAGTGGCGTTTGTAGAAACTACTGCTAAATCCGTCCGGGCCTGGAGCTTTGTTGGGATCCGCTCCCTTGATAATGGCCTCCACCTCCTCCATAGTAACAGGGGCAAGTAGGAGGCTATTCTCATATGGAGTCACCAATCTCTTCGTGATAACATCTGGGAACACAGATAGTCAGTCTGAGAGTATAACTCAGAGTAGTACCTGACAGCCTCTCCTGAGATCTTGGACGGCTCCCCAACCAGATTACCCTCAGCATCAAGAAGTTGAGAGATGGTGTTCCGATGTTGTCTGGTGCGAATGACATCGTAGAAGAACTTGGTACATCGGTCGTCATCCTTAAGCCAGGAGCATTTAGCACGCTGAGCCGCACTAATCTCTTTCTAGAGCCGCATAGTATTGACTTCCTCAATCAGTTCCTTCTCTCTAGCCGCAAGGTCCCCATTTAACATGTCAGATTGCATGGAATGCTGGATGTCCCAAAGCTCCGCCTCCTTGTCTTCAAGAGAGGACTTGGGCAAACTCTTCACCGAAGACCGTAGAGCCTTCTTCGTGTACTTGAATAGGTGTACCATCCGATATTGAGCAGTCCCCACAACCTGATGAGCAACACCCTCCGTAATAGCCTCCGAGTAACCCTCCGATAGGAACCAGCTGTTGTTGTACCGGAAGGGACGAGACCTCACCGTAGAGCGATCAGTGAAACCAACCCTAGTGGGGGAGTGGTCACTCGTACCAGCAGCCATACCCTCAGCCGAAGAGTTGGGAAAGCGACGAAACCACTCTCCATTTCCCAGGGCTCTATCTAACTGGCATGCCACCCTGTTGTGGACAACCTTGTTATGCCAAGTCCAGATAAATCCCGAGCGAGTCAGCCCCTGGAGCCTAGCCTGAAGAAGACAACTCTAAAAATCAGACAGAACCGGATCAGGAACCGGTCTTCCGTCCATTTTCTCCCCTCTGTGTAGCAGGACGTTGAAGTCTCCCATCATGAGAAGAGGCAGATGTGCGGAGTTTGCAGCAGCAGCAACCCTGGTAATGTCGCTCCACAAGGTCTCCCGCCGCCGTATGTCATTATGGCCGTAAACCGTGCCCAGCGGGAACCGAAAACCACCCTTGTTAGTGAAAGAGATAGCAATCAGCTGCCCCGTCAACAAGATCAAGTCTCCATCCCAAGACTTGGTGTTCCATCTGACCCAAATCCTAGCCATGTCACAGAAAGCTAAGTTGTGAATTTGGGCCCATAGAGATGGGGTCCTACGAGTCAGCGTCCACTCCCCTTTGATCTTGGTCTCAAGCAGGACAGAGATGTCGCACCTCTCTCTGCGTAATATCCCACAAATCTTCCTCCATCTCCCCAGCTAACACGCCCCCCTCACATTCCAGACGATAACCGTCATTAATTAATAAGGGAAAGATTCCCCTGAATGTCACTAGGACCGGTACCCGGAGTGGTACCACATCCGTCTCTGTCATATCCTCCTCCGTCCCTGCTATATGGTCACTCTGGGGCACATCCTGGGTAAGCATCAAGGTCCAAGCCGGATTGTCCACACACAGCGCATCATCCCTATCCGTGTGTTGTCCCGCCTCCCTTGGGGAGCTATCTCGTAGTGTCCCAGCATGTCTCTTCCTACTGTAGAATTTCTCCGCAGATGGTCCGCCATCTCCCCGCTCTGCTCTATCCGAAGCCACCATGCCTCTGGTGACCATACTCCTCTGCGCCGAGAAGATGACCATCGTTACACGAGCGGGAACCGGCTGGGCTGGCACAGTCACGCTCAGATCCCTCACGGCCTCCATCGGTCGGTCCCCCTCCTGCATGATATCATCCACTCTGTCCTTTCCGGATAAAGGCTCCGTCGTCCGTGAAGAACCTAGAGCCTCAGTAGGAAAGGAGGGCGTGGACCTCCCTGGTGAGCCCCTCATGCCGGACATGAACTGTCCAGGTGACCGAAGCAAGCGCAATGTGAACAGGTTGGTGGAACCCATTCGTACTCCACCTTCTGGGTTAGAACCTCTCCAGAAGGTACTTCATACTCCAAAAAATTCGGCCACTCCCTGCCAGCCCGAATCTCTACAAATATCCGGACATACATCAGTCTCGATCGGAAGGCTGTAGCATCATCAGCCTTGATCGGAGTGCCCACCAAGCTCGCTAGTCGCATCAGCAGGAGAATGCTCCAGAACCGCACAGGGAACTCCGGAAAGCGAATCCAGACAAGGATAGCGTTCAGGACTTCCTTCTCGCATCGCAACTCAGGAGTCCACTCCTTAAGTATGATCAGCCTGCCATCGAACGTCCACGGACCTCCTTGCAGGATCTTGGTGACATCTTCCGCTAGCTCAAACTTCACATAATGGAAGCCATTTTCTCTAGCAAAGAACTCCATACTGCCTTTAGGCTGCCAGACACGCATTTTCCCAGAAGGCTGTTACCTTCTCAATCTCCTATGCTGGAAACGAGGTCCGGAAACCACTCCCCACCTTCTTCGGCGGCACAAACTCCATAGAGGTGGGACTTTTAGGACCCACCGATTTGCAAATGTCGGCCCTAGGACCTCCCCGCAGGCCGGGGGGACGTCCCTTGTGGGGGAGGGACGACACCAGACGGAGATGGCCCTGGCCCCTGACCCCCCCCCGCCCCCGGTCCACCATTATGCCCTTTCCTTTTTCTACCGAAGTCACCTTGGGACGCCAGCCCACCGTGCTCCCAGCAGACGTCGCAATGCCCCGAGTCGCCGCCCGCGACCCCCAACCCTCTCCCGCTCGTCTGCCATCAGAGACGCGCGGCTTTTGGTGGCTCTGCACGCCCCCCACTTTGCCTCCAGACTTCGCTCCCCGACGTCTCGTAACCGTAGTCAAGCCGCCTCATGCATCTTGCCCTCCCCGAGATCCGGATCCAGATCCAGGTTGGAAACCCGGTGTTCCAGTTAAATCAGGAACCCAATGAGCCGTCTTTCCCGCCGATCCACCCCCGACAACTGCCATATGTCCGCCCCGGCCTTCGCTATGACCCTTCCGGCCATGACCCGTGCCGTCGTCAGAGTAGCCACTACCACCGGTGCCCTTGCCTCCGCCCGCGGACGTCCGCATCTGCTCGCACCCCCCCTTCCGGGGCGCCCGCGCCCGACCGGCCAGAAGCCTGGCCACCACCTCCGCCCGCCTGAGCCCCGTTGCCGAATGCCGCGACCGCCGTGACAGCGGCCTGGCCACCCACGCGCGCCTGGGCGTCCGCGCCAGCGTGGGCGCTTGCTCAACGGGGTGCCCACACACGTCGGGGGGGCTCCGCCCCCGCCCAATTGGGCCGCGACTCCACCAGTCGGGCCGGCCCCGGCCTGGGCGCCTTCGCCCGCCGGCCCACTCCTTCCCGCGGCTCCGGGGTCCCATGGAGGGGACCCCCGCTGCTCCCGATCGCTCCCTTAGGGTTTCCCATTTATATATATATATATATATATATATATATATATATATATATATATATATATCGAAAAGGTAACTTTCTCTGGCTTGAAGCACATGCTTACTACTCGGCCCTGAAGGTTCTCTAACTAAGACTCCACTCGGTCCCGAAGGACTTACAATTTGGCCCGTAGGCCCACCCCTGATCAGTAGGCAAACTCCATCTAGTCCGCTGGCCTTCACCGCAAGCCCTGATGACCTGCTCCGCTAGCCTGCTCCACTCTGCTACCCCCTCCGCTTGCTTGACCTGCTACCCCCTCCGCTTGCTTGACCTGCTACCCCCGGCTCGGCCCAGTCCGCTCCGTCGGCTGCTTGCAATATAAATTTCCATCACTTGGAATTAAATTGCTTCTCTAAAGTCTTGAACCGACAACCACTTGAGGGAATGACTCTCACCTTAGCCACATGAGCTAGAGGTGATTGTCAATTACCTATATATTTGTGCATGCGTGGGGTAGGGGTGGGGATAGGAAAGATTAGAGTTTGTATGTATCTTAGTTAGCTTCTTCCACAAGATACGAGTAGCCAATATTTGTGGTTAGCCACAAATCACATATTACAACAGTCCCCTTTGGATGTCCACTTTAATCCTTGCCTCATTAAGAACTTTTCTAAAAAAATCATCTTTGGAAAAAAAATATATAGTGAAAGTAAAGGGTACAACGTATTCAAGAATCCAAGTTGGTACAACTTACAATGCCTCACTAGAACTTTTCAAAGGAAAATCCGGCAGAAAAAAAACATCGAAGGAAAAGAGTACTATGTGCAAAGACATTGTTCAGGATGTCTCCATTAGTATCTTGAGAATGCTTGCATCTGCAGAATACTCTCCCATAAAATCACTTAAAAAAAATTATATTTAGTTATTACATTAACTTTGTAGAAAATAGTTGTTATATTTTATTGATAATCTCTTGGCTATTTATAGCCTTACAATCTCCTAATTACATTAACTCTCTATAGGAATATCCTATGTCATATTATCATTACATTAACTCTCTATAGGAATATCCTATGGCATATTCCAACATACCAAATATACTAATAGGATATTCCAACACATATTCCAACATACCAAAAATACTAATAGGATATTCCAACACTCCCCCTCAAGATGGACAAAAGATATTCACTAAGTCCATCTTGTCGCATCCTCTCATCATGCTGACAGAGCTAAGCCCCTTGGTCAGTCCGTCTGTTGTCTGATCTTTGGTTGGAACATAGCCCAGCTCTAGTAGTCCACTATTCAGCTTTTCTTTGATGAAGAATCTGTCAATCTCGATATGCTTGGTCCTGTCATGTTGTACTGGATTGTTGGCAATACTAATAGCTGACTGGTTGTCACACTATAGCTTCATCTTGACTCTCTAGTCCAGTTTTAGCTTTATCAGCATATTTTTCAACCACAATAGTTCTGTGACTCCCAAAGCCATAGCTATATATTCTGCTTCAGTTGTTGATCTGGCCACCACTGACTGTTTCTTACTCCTCCAATAGACCAAATTGCCTCATACAAATATATAGTATCCCGAGGTGGATCTCCTGTCGTCAGCACAGCTAGCCCAGTCAGAATCACAATAACCCTCGATGCTCACATGATTATTCCTTCTGAAAATAAGTCCCTTCCCGGGGCCTCCCTTCAAGTACCTCAGAATCTGGTACACTGCGTCCATATGACCCTTCCGGGGGTCATGCATGTAGCGGCTCACTACGCTGACCGCAAAGCTGATATCAGGTCGGGTGTGGCTCAAGTAGATCAACTTGTCCACCAATCTCTGATATCTATTCTGGTCAACTGGTTCTCCGGCTTCAGCATCCAGCTTGAACTTCTGGTCTATCGGTGTCGTAGGTGGTTTGCATCCCATCATCCATGTTTCCGTAAGCAGGTCAAGTGCGTACTTCCTCTGAGAAAGAACAATTCTCTCTGTATCTCGAGCAATCTCAATCCCAAAGAAGTATCGAAGAGGGCAAAAATCCTTCACCTCGAACTCCTTGCCAAGCTTCCCCTTGAGTTGGCCTATCTCATGCTCATCATCGCATGTGATAATCATATCATCCACATACACCACAAGCATGGTGATGTGGCCTCCACTTCGTCTGAAGAACACAGTATGATCAGCATTTATCTGCTGATATTCCATCCCTATCATTGCTCTCCTGAACCTGTCAAACCACGCTCGAGGAGACTGCTTCAGTCCATAGAGGGACTTCTTCAGCCTGCAGACATTGCCTTCTGTCTGATTGGTGCCAAATCCTGGTGGTATCTTCATGTACACCTCCTCCACTAGATCCCCATGAAGAAATGCATTATTCACATCCAGTTAGTGTAGCTTCCATCATCCATTGGCTGCCAGAGAGATCATGGTCCTGACAGTACTCATCTTCGTCACTGGTGCAAAGGTCTCGTCATAGTCGATGTCGTACGTCTGACTGTATCATTTTACCACCAGTCGAGCTTTGTAACGCTCAACCTGTCCATCTGGGTTCCGCTTCACAGTGAAAACCCACTTGCATTCGACTGCTCTCTTCCCTTCTGGCAGTCTCACCAGCTCCCAAGTTCGGTTCTTCTCCAGAACTCCCAACTCCTCGTGCATCGCTGTTTTTCACTTTGAATCGTTCTTGGCTACATGTCAATTGTTAGGTAGAGTAACACTATCCAATAATGCAATAAAAGCTCCATGAGAAGAAGAGATATGATCATATAAGACAAATTTAGCAAGGTCCCAACCATATCTATCAGGAGGTTTTCCCGCATTGCTGCGAGTGGACCTCCATACTGATGATGGTTGGGGAGGAGGAGGAGGAGAAGGATATCACCTGAAGGGGAAGGTGGTAGTGTAGGTGTCTCAGGAGTCAAGACGGGCACGGATAAGGGACTTAGCACTGGTACTGTAGGAACTGGTCCTGCAAGTTGCTTCTCTCGCCTGCTGTAGGTAAGTATCTCCCCCTGAGCTGTGGGCCTAATACCTCTTATTTCCTCCCCGTCCCTTTTCACCTTCATGTACCCTATTTGTTCCTCCAAGCCATACTCCGAGATCAGTCGAAATGCTTTCCAACAACTCCCCCTCTCGTCTCATACTTACAGTATCAGGTGAGATATTTGGATTTTCCTCCTGACTGTAGTATGGCTCATGTTCCCTGAAGTGAACATCCATACTTACAAATTTCTTTTTTTCTACTGGACTCCAGCATACATAGCCCTTCTGAGTTCCCGAGTAGCCTACAAAGATACACTTGATTGCTCGAGGATCAAGCTTCCCTACCGACGGTCTGTTGTCCTTCACGAAGCATACGCAGCCAAACACCTTTAGTGGGAGCATCCCACTATTATTTTCCTGCAGCATCTCGCATGGAGACCTCCATCCCAGCACCTTCGAAGGCATCATGTTGATCAGTTGAGCTGCTGTCAACACTACATATCCCCACAGACTATGTGGGACATTCATGTCTATCATCATACTTCTCGCCACTTCCAGGAGGTGTCTGTTCTTTCTTTTCGCTACTCCGTTCTGTGCTGGTGTATATGCACATATGATCTGATGCCGTATCCCTTGGGCGGACAAGTATTCTACAAGTGTCTTGTTGGTGTACTCCGTTCCATTGTCAGACCTCAGTACCTTCACCACTGTCTTGTACTGAGTCTGGACATGTTTGTGAAAGTCCCGAAAACAAGAGGAGACCTCACTCTTATTTTTTATCTAATACAGCCAAGTAGTATGAGAAAACAATCTATGAAGGTAACAAACTATTTGTAACCATTCATAGGAGTAGTACAAGACCCCCAGACATCAGAATGTACCACATCAAAAACAGACGAGCTCCTATGACCACTACTCACATATGAACTCCTAGTAAGTTTGCCTAACTCACAAGCATCACAAACTAGTTTTTCTTTATTAACTTCTTCATAAATTGCAGGATATAATTTGCTTAAAATACCAAATGAAGAGTGTCCCAACCTCCTGTGGTGGAGCCGCAATGTATCTTCCGCACTCATCTTCTTCAGTCCTTTCATCCCTGCCTTTTTCGCCATAGATACTAATGCTGAATCCAGCCCTTCTCAATTCAGGTACCACAGTCCATCATGCCAAGTGCCAGTCCCAAGTCTTCGTCCCGTCTCCTTCTCCTGGAAGATCACCTTAGAAATATCAAAGCAGACAGTGCATTTTAATTGGAGGATTATAGAACTAATGGATAAAAGACTGACTGGAAAAGAAGGAGCATACAAAACATTGGATAATTTTACTCAGCATGTACGATCGACAGTACCCTTACCGACTACTGGCTGGAAAGTACCATCAGCTGTTTGAATGATGTCCGCCGATGCTAGGTGAGTGTAGGAAGAAAATTCACTAGCATTCCATGTCACGTGTCGAGACGTACCCGAATCGATAATCCAATCCGACGATCTGAGGGAAGACATAGATGCAAGGGCGAGCGAGTCGTCAGTGCCTTCCGCCGACGGATGAGCATACATGACAGCGTTGTCTCTGGCGAAGAATGAGGTGGACGCCTCTCCGGTCCTACTCATGTCTCCATCGCTCGACGCTCTCTGCCTCCTCTGAGTACTTCCAACATGTCCTGCAGTGCCTGATCCTCCTCAGTATAGGCACCGTCAACTGTCTCCTCGCCTTCTGCTACCAGCAGGTTCGCTCGACAACCTCCTCGACCGTCCTGTTGACCCCTACAACCACGGTCACATCCTCCAAACTGTCCACGTCTACCGCATGAATCTCCCTTGGGTGCAAGCATACCTCAGATGACCCACCTCCCCACAGTTGTAGTACTGCCAGGGCTCTCCCTTAGGTCCTGACAGTGCTCTTCGTCCTGTCAAGCCCTCATTCGGCACTGTCTTCTCTGCGAGGGTTCTCCTTCCCCGTCGTGGCCAACTCAGGTAGGTAGTCGGTCCATCAAGCTTCAGATCGATGGAGGGGAGCTCCAACTTCGGCGACGTTCGTGTCGTGCTCTCAGCAGCCAACATCTTCATCAACTTCATCAACGTCGCAACCTCTGCAGGATCCAGCTTCTTGATGATCTCCTCCATCGATGCTTCTCCTCTCCGATCACGTCACGTCCGCTCCACGACTCACGCTCGTCCTCGTCGTCCGCTCCTAGATCCGAACATGTCTATTTTCATCAGATCTAGGCATCGGTGTCCTCTTTCGGAATGATCCGAACAACGACAACAATGGCGCCGTTACGTGCGGTAGGAGGGGGCGGCGCGCACGTGGGAGGGCGGCCAACGCGCGTACCACAGCGGGCAGCAGCTGCAGCAGCAGCAGCAGGAGGCACGGAAAGGGGGGACTGCTGTGCGCAGGTTAGGGTTTGGTGGCAGAGAGAGAGAAGAGGGGGAAGGTCAGGGTTTGTAGAAAGGTGGCTCTGATACCATGTAAAAAATAGTTGTTATATTTTATTGATAATCTCTTGGCTATTTATAGCCTTACAACCTTCTCATTACATTAACTCTCTATAGGAATATCCTATGGCATATTCTCATTACATTAACTCTCTATAGGAATACCCTATGGCATATTCCAACATACCAAATATACTAATAGGATATTCCAACATATATTCCAACATACCAAAAATACCAATAGGATATTCCAACAAACTTAAATCAAAAGTCACCCCCTCCCCCAATTAATACATTTGATCATTATTATCCCACCCCAATATTTCATTGGCCTATACATCTACAAGCATGTCTTATGAAGTCTTCTCATTACAATATGGCGTACCAACTCCTAAAATGTGGACACTAAGGCCTCATTGCGACGAAGGATCGTAGTAGCGAAAAGTAGGTACTACACAAGAAAGGTAACATTACTGGATTCTTCTGGTCAAAAGGAGAGAAGCAGATGTATGCTTTCGGTATGCAGTAATAGCCAACAAATATATATTTAGAAGATTGATGAGATAGTTTATCAAAGCCAAGACCGAGAAGTCAACACAATATGTTCAACCAAATACTTTAGGGACCACCGAGAATAGTTGTTAAGTGGAAAGAGAACGGGTACTGGTTGAGAATAGCAGAGGACATGCAATTAGTAAGATGGCAGGCCGTAAGAAAAAGGAAGTTCCAGCAACTGTGAGGGATATTCATCTAGATGAGTAAAGAACGAGTCACCTCAAGAAAATGTCTACGTTCGGAACTTCGGACATACAATTCTGTTGAGATAAATATGTCTTACAATTGTCACATGCACCTTCATTCATCTTTCTTGATATGACACATGTCATCTATGTGTCAGAAATACTCTCCTATCATAATACATGGAAGCCTATGTGCTTATGTGATCTGACACATACTTGACACCAATCATGCATAATGTTCTCACATACATTTGACACATGGAATTCATGCATAATGAGACATAGAAGTCATGTGTCAAGTATCCAATACAAGACCTAATTAAGGGACACATCATCCACGTGTCCTCATTCCATAAATCAAGTGCCATGGACAGCCATAGGCCACGTAGCATTTTACGTAAATTAATTTATATATAGAATTTTATTCCTAAAACCGTCAAGAAATGGATTCCATTACCAATTTGGTCTCCAAATTCGGCTTGCTAGTCATACTCCAACAAATACATTTAATTTCATTTAAGGTCCCATACTCGGTTCTGTGTCCAACTCTCAATTTTGACTCATGTTTATATTAGTATTTGTCATAAATAGATATGTCACATCAAGAACTAACCAACCCATGTATTATCCTATCCAAAAGCTTAACTATTGTATTAGGCTTACTAATAAATAACTACAAATCAAAAGGAAATCAAATGCTAAACATGTGGTCATTAGATCAACGGTGAAGCCAAAGGAAAAAGTTTTCCGGCAACAACTTCAATCCCTTTTGGATGTTCTAAATTCTAATAAATTTCACTCCAGCTAGTAACGTCTTTGGGTTTAATCTTTTGGAGGGATTACTCAATTTTACTTGACCATTTCAGCATGCCTTACTTTAATACGACAGATTGATTCTATCATCTTATTAGTACTTGAGTTGTTTCTAAAGTTCCTTTCTATTTCGAAAGTTCCTTTGTGTTGCTTACTGCATACTAAAGCAAATAGCCTTTATCATTCTGTTGGCATGCTTACTTGTTGAAGTTCCCAGCTTAAACAATCACATCTTATTAGTACTTTGTGTTTCATAATAATTAAACAGATAAGGCCACATTTATCAGGGGAAGCACATAGAAGATCATGAATACTAATGATGACTAAGGAAATGGACCAGATAAACACTGACCCTTCCCCCAGGAAGACCTCCATTTGCATTTACACGAACAGGAGGACATTTAGTCCCCAAAAAGCAATCAGCATCTGCACCTAACTGCTTCAAGCCAACAACCAGGTCCTCTATAGGCCTCTCCCTCATTCGTGGCACCCCGTCAAGTATATAGCTGCAGCATGAGTGGATCAAGTTAATTTAGTCACATATTTGCACTTAGACAGACATAATAAGTTACGAAAAAGCGCTGAACTAGACCTTGCATTTCCACCGGCAGCAGTAACTGCTGCTGTCAGAGGGCGCATTGCAGTCCCTGCATTTCCTAGAAAAAGTTGAATCTCTTCTTTTGAATCTTTTCCAACTGGAAATTGACCACCACAGCCAACAACAGTTGCTTGTTTCAGGACACTATCATCCTCTATAGAGAGACCAAGTGTTCTAAGTGCAGAAAGCATATAAAGAATGTCATCACTGTACAACAAATTGTCTACAACAGTAGTTCCCTGGTCAAAAAGTAAAGGGAAAAACAACTTAAGTTTTGTTAAAATGACGGCACATAAGATTATCACGAAAGAAATAATGCAATGGAAATGTGGAGAATGTTTTTTAGCCCGATAATCAGACCTTTAGATTGTGTGCAGTTCATAATTGGACCTGTGTAGAAACTTCAAACTTGAAAGTAATCAAAATAGGGTTGACAACAAATCAGCAGTTGGCACAACACTATGTCCATTGAATCTTCTAAACTAGAATTGTGGTCCATATTTGACAATAAAACCTCGATTCATGAACCATAAATTGGATTAGTAATTTAATATAAAATCATTCGATGTAACTTTGCTAGTAATCAATATGCGTGCAATTACATTTCTGCATATTTTGCACAGCATAACACATTGTGGACACAGTAACATGGTCATGGACTCATGACATCCATTTTGGCATGTCATAGTGATTTTGTATGGGTCGCTTTTAGTACGTGTCCAACAGAACATGACTCGATCACATAACATGAATGTTGTCGGAGACTCGGAGTATCTGTGCTTCCTAGATTTATACTCCATTGCATGGCCACAAATACAACACACACAACATGGACACTGCACCTATTTTTTGGGTGTGTTCCAATGTATTTTTGAGTGATTGTGTCATGTATTATGCATGTCTAGCCGACACATTGACGCATAACCAATTTTCTGGGCGCTTGTGCTTCCTAGGTCCTACGGTCCTACCATTACTCTATGTTGTACGGAGACAAATGCGACACCACACGGACATGACGGCGTGGTTCTAATGTATTTCGAATGTTTCTTTCGGAGTGGCTATGCCTATACTTCCCGGCATTTCTGGATTTGGATTACACCTTAAACAAGCACCTCCGGTGCAATTGAGCAAATATAATCAATGTTGTTAAACTCGCGCGATAGATCGTGGGATCGTACGATCCTACGCGTTTTATACGGAGCTTCGAGGCAGATTGGTGGCCGGCGCGGTCATCGGCCGGCGCGGTCATCGGCCGGTGCGGCCAGCGCGGCGAGGAAATGCGTGGGATCTTACGATCCTTGTTACGATCCCACGAGTTTGTGACTTATGATTCATGTATGACATTTTTATATTAAGGTTATTTTGGTTTTTAAAGTTACTTCTTCTTATTTATGTTATATAAATAATATATAATATATATTAAATATAATTATGTCTTTCTGGTGGGATCTTACGATCCGTGTTACGATCCCACGAGTTACGATCGTTCACCCTTCGAACGATCCTTGGTAGTATCTCGAGTTTGACAACCTTGAATATAATACTAAAAAAGAATCACCTCTCCAAATTTATAATACTAAACAAATGTCCTTTTTTTATGCCCGATGTAACGCACGGGACTTTGTGCATGTTGCATTGCATGCCATTTGGGTCGACTGCCCCCAACTTTCACACACACCTCCCCGTGGTTCCATCCCTAGACCGCCCGCGTAACTAAGGGTCTGCTTGGTAACGGTATTTTCACCGGTTCTGGGTGTTTTTGAACCGACCGTTTATGAAAACTCTTGCTTGTTAATTTTTTTGAGGTACTGGTTTTGGTCGGCTCAAAAACCCCCCAAAACCGATGTAATGTAATTTTGGGTGGCTTTATAAACAACCCAAATCGGTGGATTTTGAGCGGCTTTATTATTTTATTCCATTTATATCCTCACAAAAAATATATAATTATAACTATTGATACCCTTCACTATTTAATTTTATTCGTGTATAAAACTTTCAGAACCGCTCGTTAGTGAATTACCAAGCATGTATTTGACTAGTTTAAAAGCCGCTACTTAAAAACCATCCACAACCGGACTCCTCGTAACCACTCATAACCGGTACTCTAAAAACACCTCGTAACCGCTACCCCTATAATTGCCAAGCAGACCCTAAGGAGGTTATACTCTCCTCGTTGTCCACGAGAGCCAGTTGAGTTCGGTTATTTTTCTACTTTAATAATAATAATAATAATAATAATAATAATAATAATAATAATAATAATAATAATTAGGGGTGAAAATGTAGAGATAAGACCTGGGAGAGGGCGGCTAGCAGGAGGATGCGATTGGAGAGGGATTTGGATCCAGGGAGCTTCACGGTGCCGGAGATCTCCTTGATCGGCTCCAGAACCATCTCCTCCTCCGTCACAGCCGCCGACGTAGAAACCCTAAGGGGAGCCGCCCTACTTTTCTTCGTGTCCGCAGTCCTCATGGAAAACCCTAATTTGGGTTGTTGCGAGAGGAGGCGGAGGGAAGTGGAGGAGGAGTAGAGCCAGGAAGAAGAAGAAGAAGAAGAAGAAGAAGAAGAAGAAGAGGAGAAGGAGAGGCAGGGGTTGGGGGTGGTGGTGATGAAGCTGCTCTTCGCCATGGCCGCCGTCATTGCTCTCTCTCTCTCTCTCTTTCTCAAGTCTCAATCTATATTTAATTGTATGTTCGTTTCTTCAACTCACCCACCAACCCCCCACTAAGATTTTGTTTCCAACTCTTCTCTCAACGGTCTCTCCCGCCACCACCAACCCCAAACTCTCATACCTTCCTTTCCCCTGCTTCTGCTCGCGAAGGGACAGGAAAAAGTCCACTACATGGGCTCTTCACGCTGACGCCACGTGTCTATTCAGTTGGGACACTTCTAGAAAAATATTTGCTGCCTCCAAAATAAGGATATTTATAAAGACACTTCACTTTTTGATTAGGACTAGCCCATTTTAAACTTTATATTATTTACAAATTTGACATTGAAGAAATTGATCAGGACTATCCCACTCGTTGATATAAAAGTCACTTTTTTCTATTTTTTTTTCCTCTTTTTCTTCCTCAACCCATCCAAGAAGAAGAAGAAGAAAAGGAACAACAACAACAAAAATGTTAAACCCTAAATTGGTGGAAACCATAATATTGTTGTCCCTAATTTTTTTCTCATTTCCAATTTCGATGGCACCCAAAGGCTCCTCATAATATACAAACCCTAATATGGGAGAAAATTCCAATATTGTTGTTCAACTAGTGCAAACAAGGACTGCCCAATTTTCTGGCAGTCCTACAAACTTAATAGACTGCCAGAAAACTGGGCAGTCCTAAGTCACAGCATGTGAAACAAAGGACTGTCCATTTTTCTGGCAGTCCTTACTGTATGTAGGACTGTCCAGTTTTCTGGCAGTCATGAATACAGTAAGGATTGCCAGAAAAATGGGCAGTCCTTTGTTTCACATGCTGTGACTTAGGACTGTCCAGTTTTCTGGCAGTCCATTCAGTTTGTAGGACTGCTAAAAAATTGGGCAGTCCTGCTCGACGCATAGTTTTCTCGTTCGTGCATACTTGTGTTTAATTTAAATCGATAATTTCCCACTCCGAATGTAGTTTAATTCAAATTGGCTACAGACAATTGAAATAAACAATGTAATAGATGCTTGAATTTTTTAATTTAATTTCTAGGGTTTTGGAAACAAATAGAGAAAGAATTTGGGTACCATCGATCTTCTTGAGAAGGAAATTTGGAAGAGAAGAGGAAGAAGAAGAGAAAATTTCTAGGGTGGAAGAAATTTCTAGGAATTTTCAAATTAACTTCTTGCTTGGGGATGGAGAAATGGTGGAGGAGAAGAAGAAGAAGAAGAAGAAGAGAGGAGTTAGGGTTTAAGAAGAGAGAAAAAATTTTGCAAATGAGAAAAAAAATTTGGGTTTGGAGGAATTTCACTTTGGGACAGTCCTAGATCAAAAAAATGGACTGTCCTGAGTAAAACACAAAAAAATCTGGGCTAGCCCCAATCCGGACTAGCCCTGATCAAAAAGTGAAGTGCCTTTATAAATAACCCAAAATAATTGTTCAAGGAATGTTCCTTCTTCTATAAAATAAGGTTTTTTTTTCTAAGGGCACCACCCTTTTTACTTGGGGGCAGCCCAAAAAAGTTTGAAAAAATTACAAGTTTGCCATGATTTTTTTTTACTTGGGGGCAGCCCAAGTTTTGGTATAAAACCCAACTTTTCTTCTTCTTTTTTCCTCTTTCCTTCCTCTACTCTTTTCTTCTCTCCCTCAACTCTTTTCTTCTCTTCCTCTCCATTTTAGGTTAGAACAAAACCTAGCCAAAAAAATTCTCCAACCTAAATTTTGGAAAGAGTGTTGGTAAATATCTAGTAATAGTGTCAAAGACTTCTCCCATGTATTGGGAAGTCATTGAATTAATATTTTTTAATGTTTTAAAAATGAAGTTCACATATAAAAGTTGAATTATGTGTTTAATGTAAAAAAATATTGAACATGGAACAACCGGGATCATCAAATGTTGTATACCCTCTTCCCGCCACGTCCGAAGAATACTTTGATGCATCGGAAGTCCTCTTGGTAACTAAATTTTAACTTTTTAACGGGTGAAAAATTGGGTTGTGACACAGAGGACTGTTACCTCTCTGGCAGTCCCGATCATAGAGGTGGCAGTCTTTCACATATGTAGGACTGCCATGCCCCTGACAGTCCTACTGTAGTGAAGGACTGCCACCTCTCTGGCAGTCCTAATCTATGAGAAAATATTAACCTATTTGCTTTATGATGTTGTCTAATTATATTAACTTTTAAGTTCTATTGTAGGACTTGAGATCTTCCGATTTTGCGGTACCTGCTCCAATGGCAGTCAATGTATCCCATTTATTCTAGACCGATCTTTGGTTTGAATCAAGCGACGGTGTGGTACATTGGTGTCGAAAAGTTGGACGAAAAAACAACATAGTTCTAGTGATATCCAGATCGGCCCGAAATCGTCCGGGACGACAAACTGTGGTGGTTGGCTGTGGAAGAGGTGGTGTGTTCAGAACGCACAATAAAGACACAGTTATCTAAAGTAAAATTCCAAAAAAAATGTTAGAACGAGGAAATGTGGTTGTCCATTCACGATACATATTAGAAACGAAGAAGAAGAAGGGAAATGGACAGTAGAAGTGAAGAATGGAACCCACAACCATGAGATTGTCGAGACATTATTGGGTCATCCGTATGTCGGACGGTTGAACAATACGGAGAAGAAGATAGTCGAAGACTTGTTCACCTCCGGAGTTGCACCGAGACAAATATATTCCGTCATACGACATGAAGATGAGAAGAACAAGTCTACAATGAAGTCAATATACAACGCCCTATCTTCTTCGAACACTGTCTGGACGAAATCAAGAATGGCGATGTAAGAAGTACTCAAGTTGCTTGTCGATAATCATTATGTTGAGTTCCATAGAAGACATCCCCAGAGTAATGAAGTAATTTTAATCTTTTGGGCTCAATCCGATTGCACAAGTTTGGCCAGGTCTTTTGCCGACGTGTTAGTCCTTGATTGCACGTACAAGACCAATAAGTTCAAGATGCCTCTCTTTCATGTTGTCAGGTTTACCTCTACTTGGAAAACATTTTCAGTGGCATTTTACTTCATGAAGAGTGAGAAACTTGAAGACTACACATAAGCATTGGAGAAACTGAAAATACTTTACACCGGTCATACAGAGCCGTCAGTTTTTGTTACCGACAGAGAGTATGCCCTAATTAATGCTATTCGCATTGTTTTTTCTCAAGCGGATACATTGCTATGCACTTGGCATGTCAATCGTAATATTCAAGCCCAATGTAAGTTGAAGTTTCGGAAGGAGGATGGTAAAATTGACATGCAAATTTTTGACGAATTCTACAATGATTGGAATTGTGTGTGGCGAGCCTCTACGATTGCCAGTTACGACGCCGCATGGTACTTGTTCAAGCAAAAGTGGGAGACGAGGGAGCCGGCATGCATTTCTTACATCAAAGATACATAGCTTGAACCGCACAAAGAACAATTCGTCTTAGCATAGTCGAATGTGATGAAGCATTACGGCATGACAACTACCAACCGTATCGAAGGAGCACACTCTTTATTGAAGAGACACCTAAAATCATCTCTCGACAACTTTGTCTCTGTTTGATAAGCTATACATTTATCAGTAGACCGGACGGTGAATGAAATTAAGGCATCATTTGAGATGAGTTTGAATATAGTCAAGCATGAGCATAGAAAGGAAGTACTCTTAGATGCTTTAACGCGCGTGGTATCTTACAAGGCGTTGGCATTAATATTTGATGAGATTGAAAGGTCAAAGTTTGTCTGGTTTGATCCCGAGGTTTGCGGGTGTGTATATTGACATACATTGGGCCTCCTTTGTGCACATCAGATTAATGAATATCGCTGTGAATCCATTCCTATTCCAGTAGATGATGTCGATCAACGTTGGAGGCAGTTGTCTATGATGCCCCTGGTGAAGACGGACAATGATTTCTTCTCTTTGCCACAAGTGAAACTTCTCCACGCAAGGTGGTGTGCCTCAGTAGGAGCGGAACGGATGTCCATTGAGCTTAAAATCCAAGAAATTGCATGTCCGGTGACTACTAGAATGCATGAGCCGTCCGTTGTTTCCAATCCTAAAGGCATGCCTCAAATAAGATTGACTAGTTCACAGAAAAGAAGGCTGGAGTCGACTAAGAGAGATTCATCGTCCTTTGAGCATGTTGAACGAAGCTTACAACAATCTCCGCCTGTACGGAAGGACAAGCTTGTCGTTCGTCGAAAAATGGAGAAAATGGACCTCCCAAGAGAAGATATCGTTGCAAGCCAAACACCGAGTTTGTATATTAAAAAATTTCAACCCGAGCTTCGCAGTTACATTTGGTCTATTGTCGATGTCCCCGGTGATGGCCATTGCGGATTTCATGTGCTTGTAAGACATCTTGGTTATTATGACAAAGACGGATGGAGACGGGTGAGGCAGGAGCTGTACGAGGAGTTAGAGACTCGTCTTCCATTCTACTCCCGCATCCTAAGCGAAAAAAACAGTTACAAGTTTGTTGTTAAGTATCCCTTACACCGACAGTGTTACCGAAAAAGACCACTACATGTCTGTCCCGTCTGTCGGCTATTTATTTGCTAATAAGTACATGATAATTGTTGTACTTATCTCGCCGGGTATTAGCAAAACATTCTTTTCGATGTGCGCTCCTCCGACGGACCACGGACATTCTAACCTATGTACTATAGGTCTAATCGGGGATCACTTCGTTATACTAAAGATGATCGCTCATTCTCCGATTCCTCCACCTTCAACAGTTTGGTACAAAAGAGCACCGGTCGAAGCCATCGCTTGGACCACACCTTTCGTTGATCAGATCAACCATTGTAAGAAGTTGTTGAAGTTTGAGGAGCCAAGAGACTTACCTGCTGACCACTACGACGTCGAAATCGACTGAGTATGGATATATTTACAGTTTGACATTTTGTATATGGAGGACCACTTTTGTATACAGTGAAATATGAAGTCCACTAATCTATATGGAGTAAATTTTGTATACAGTAAATTTCGCGTATTGGACTTACCTATATGGAGTACGACTTTTGTATACAGTGAAATATGAAGTTTAGTATGTTATATGTGTTTATCTGTGTGCTATCTGTGTTATATGTGTTTACCTATGTGCTATTTGTGTTATATGTGTTTACCTGTGTGCTATCTGTGTTATATGTGTTTACCTGTGTGCAAGTATGTGTGGCAAAATATACCAATTTGTTAAAGTATTCGACTAAGTATCAGGACTGCCACCCCCTGGCAGTCCTACACTTAAGTAGGACTGCCGCCCCCTGGCAGTCCTACACTTAAGTAGGACTGCCAGGGTGCTAGCAGTCCTAATTAAAACTTGCTGTTACAGCAAGTATCAATTAGGACTGCCAGGGGGTGGCAGTCCTATTTGTAAGTCCTAACTGAAACTCTCTATCACAGAGTTTCAGTTAGGACTTACAAATAGTCCTAACTGAAACTCTCTATCACAGAGTTTCAGGGTGCTGGCAGTCCTACTTGAAACTCTCATCATAGAGACTTACAAATAGAACTGCCACCCCCCTGGCAGTCCTACTTGAAACTTTAATTGATACTTGCTGTTAAGTGTAGGACTGTCAGGGGGGTGGCATTACTAATTGGAACTCTCTGTGATAGAGAGTTTTAGTTTGAAACTCTCATCACAGAGACTTATAAATAGGACTGTCAGGACCCTGACAGTCCTACACTTATGTAGGACTGCCAGGGTGCTGGCAGTCCTAATTGAAACTTGCTGTAACAGGATATTTTAAATGGGACTGCCAACACCCTGGCAGTCCTACTTAAGTGTAGGACTGCCAGGGTGCTGGCAGTCCTAATTGAAACTCTCTATGACAGAGAGTTTCAGTTTGAAACTCTCATCACAGAGAGTTATAATTAGGACCGCCAGGGTGCTGGCAGTCCTGATACTAAATCACAACTATCAAGACTTGGCCAACAACTCAAGTTTCCAAACGTAAATAGCAACTACATATCAAACAACTACATATCCAACAAGTACATAAATAACAACATAAATCACAACTACATATCAGAAAAAATATCCAACTTCAAAAAAAACAACATAAATAATAACTATATATCCTTCAAAAGTCTGTCCAACAACTTAAGTTTCCAAACAACAAATATATTTTTCAAGTTTCAAACAATAAAAATATCCAGATTACATCCAACTAATGATCATTCCACATCCAACTACATATCATATCGGGCCATTGAATGAGACTCCATATTATTCATGAAGGAGAACTCGACCACGTCGTCGATGCGATCAAGCTCGTTGGCGATCGCGACACTAGTGTCACTTTGGCAACCTCTCCGGAGTGTCTTGACCAATTCCTTCACCTTTTGAGATTGTAAATGAAAGTATAAGTGAATTAAGTCTACAAACATGGAAATCTCAGTCTAATTACAAATACGGAACTCACCATCCTCACCAACCCAGCATACAAGACATTTTTGGAAGGAAGAGCTCCAATTGCTTCGATGGCCACGGGACCCGGGTTTTAGGGTTCGACAACTTAGGATGTCCGACCCCCAGGAAGTACGGCAAGTAGTCCTCGCTGCAGTCGGCCATCAGGGTGACCGGTCGTCTTTTAGATTCCCGAAGTACATGTCGTTGCCACTCGGAGTAAAAGTCGGTCACCCAGTCGAAATCTGCCGGTTTGTAATTTAAAGGTTGGGTTCCGCACGGAGGCTCCAACATTCGTAGTGTGCGCTTCGGCACAGTTTGCACAAAGCCAAACTGACGAAGTACTCTATCGGACATGTACGGCTCCGTGATATCATAGCATGTGATCATGCCATAAAATAAAAAAACTGGTTGGACCTCACGATTCTGCTCACGTAAATCCCGGTATGGATGCCAAAAAATTTGTAGAAAAATAGTTAACAACAAAATAAAATTAACATGAAAAAGTAAGTCAAAATTTAGTACCTCTTCTGGTACCAAATTATCTAGTACTTCACGAATAGAAGCCAGCGTTTGCCAATTTTTGGTTTCCAGTTGGGATGGCCTCCATCGAGACACTCTAGAAAGATTTTCAACATACTCTGGGTTCAGGTCACCCCGTCTGAGCATCGGAAAGTGCTCGTATATCCATACCTATTCAATTTATAAATAAATAGTCAAAAAATAAACAACAAAATAAAGTATACAAGATTAAATTGTTAGAAGTTTTCTTACATGTAGCAGAGTCTGACAGTCGGCCATTGTCTTAGTCCGACAAGGGATGCGATGCCGAGCTCGCGGTAAAGATTGGCTTGGATACCGCTTCTCCAGAATATTTCAATGAAGTCATCCACTTCAGATAAATTGAGCATGTACCTAGCATGTATCGACGTTCCGAACTTGTCCGGAATGCCGACCGTTCCTAGGACGAACAACATATACGCACGGGCCACCGCGTCGACCATATCATCGTCATCGTCATCCACCTCCATATCCATGAAGTGGTCCACCAGAAATGACAAAGGAATTCCATATGACTTCTTGAAGCCTGGCAGAGTTGTAAAACTGGTAGCCTGAAGTCCAAAGTGACTTGAGATAAACTTGACGATATTTTCATACCATTTCACGGATTTCTCATTAGTGTAATGTTCTTTGGTTATGACGCGCCCGGTCACTGGCAGCTCCAGTATCTGGTAGACGTCGTCAAGTGTAATAGTCATCTCCCCTGCTGGGAGATAAAATGTGTTGGTCTCCGGGTGCCATCTCTCCACAAAGGCGGATATGAGGGCACTATCCATTGTCTGATAGGCGTTTTGTGCCAAATTATGCAAGCCGCTCGGTATGATTTTGATCTGGACGGCCTCCGATAAGCTTCCAAACTGCCAGGACACGATTTTCTTCCCGTGACTCACAGCCCTAAGGATACGATATGTCCTCTGTATATCGAACAGCAGAAAAACATAACAATTATGAAATACATATATATATATATATATATTATACTAAACTGGTAGCTTACAAACGTCATGTACATACCAGGTTCTTCCATATTTCATACGCAATGTGGTTCTCAAAAGAAACCAACATTGAGCAACCGGGCGGACGGACAGGCGGCTCAGAAGGACCGACCTCCTCAGAAGGACCAGCCTCCTCAGATGGAGCAGAACCGCCTTGACGTGATAGGAGTCGACCAATTGGCACGTCGTCGTCGTCGTCATCGAAAGAACGTGTAGGAGTAGGAGCTCGTTGCTTCGACTGAGCTTGACGTGCCGGTGGCGGCGTCTGAGACTGAGCTTGGGGCACCGGTTCGAAAATTGTAATCGGACACTCGAGATGACGTCGCTCACGTTCCTTCCGCTTTGACGCGATGGACCGTATTCTTTTGTTAGCGGCCGAAGGACTGCAGGACAATGTACAGATATTAAATAATAGAAACAGAAATAGGACGTGCAGTTACCCCCCCCCCCCCCCCCCCCCCCCCCCCCCCCCCCGCATATAAGCATTATGCAGTTACCCACCCCCTCCATATGAGCAACATAGAGTACCAATCCTCCCCCCTCCCCCCCCATTTCCACCCCCATATCTCATTACATTAGGACTGCCAGGCCTGTGGCAGTCCTAATGTAAAGTAGGACTGCCACAGTCCTGCTTTACATAGAACTGCCACAAGCCTGACAGTCCTACTGTATTCAAACCTGACTGTTGCAGCCGAACGGCCAAAACGAGATGCTCGTTTGTCGTCTTCTAGGGTTAGGGTTTCAAGAAAAAATGTGGGTTTGTCGTGTTCGAAAATTCCTTTCATGGACCATAAAGAGATTCTAAACCTAATTTATCAAAACTTTTTAGAGAATTAAAAATATTCTAGGGTTTTGAATAGAATGTGCAAAATTCTTAAACAAATTAGGGAAGAACGTACCTAGATTCTGGTTGCTTCGACTTGCGTGTCATCTCTTTGAATCTAGAAATGTTGTTGAAGAAATTTTAGTGGAGAAATTAGGAGTGGAGTGGTGGAGGGAGAGGGAGAGAGAAAGCTTTTTCTTTTTCTTTTGGTGGAGAGAGAGTGTAATAGGAGTTATGGGAAGGAATGGAGGGTTTGGGGGGTTGGACTGCCCCCAAGCAAAATATGGGTGCCCCCCCAGCAAAATCTCCACCTTCTTGGGCTGCCCCCAAGTAAAAAGGGTGGTTCCCTTAGAAAAAACCTAAAATAATTGTTCAAGGAGTGTTCCTTCTTATATATATATATATATATATATATATATATATATATATATATATATATATATATATATATATATATATATATATATATATATATATATATATTTTTCACCAAACTTATATATATATATATATATATATATATATATATATATATATATATATATATATATATATATATATATATATATATATACTAGTAAATGCAATATCCCTTCCCTATATATATATATATATATATATATATATATATATATATATATATATATATATATATATATAGGGAAGGGATATTGCATTTACTAGTATATATATATATATATATATATATATATATATATATATATATATATATATATATATATATATATATATATATACTAGTTTGGTGCAATATATATATATATATATATATATATATATATATATATATATATATATATATATATATATATATATATATATATATATACTAGTAAATGCACGTCACGTATAATAAAAATATTATTTAATTATAGTTAAATATTTTTTAAAACTCATGTGGTTAAGGTAGAAAGTATGTTTTTTGTTTGCTTGAGTTCGATTCCCCATTATGAATATATATAACAAATTTAAAAAATTTTGAACAGTTTTTTTACATAATTTATATATTTTTTAAAATAGAATGGACCGTAATATACATACGGCTTAGACGACTCACTTTTAAGCCGTTTTGAAGTCTTATTATATAGTAGAAGATATATATAGATTTTTTTATATCCCTAAGTATTTAGTTCTTTAAAAATAAAAAAAAATTGTATGCATACAAAAGAGAACATGATTATGTTATCAATTTTGGAAAAAACATATTTGCTCCCCAAACATATGCACCATACCCAAAGACTTTAAAATTTTTCTTATAAGCTATGATTATAGAGCTTTGATAAAAAAAAAATTTATATTATACGTTCACTTCCAAATTTTTTTGTAGTTTTTTACACTAAAGAGTAGAATGAGTTCAGTCCATATATTAATTAATAGGGATACTCCAATAAATATATGGAAGTCGGAGTTATTTTAATATTTTTATTATTCAATATCTTGTAATTGTAACTCTCTCTTCTAAATAATAAAATAAGTTGCATGCAACGATTGATGTAAGAGAAGACATTATTCGTTAAATATTGTTTGTGATTGTTATTCTTCATTGATGATACAACATTCATAAAAACTGGTACCACAAACACTTCATAAATGAGAAGAATCCAAGAGAAAAGAATATAGGTTTAATAGATACCTCAAAAAAAATTATGTTTAATATATTTGTTGTTCATTTAATTATGTTTGTTAATTTAAATTAATTATGATAATTACGATAACTATTTTTTTTCATTCAATTATGACAATTAATTTAATTATGATAATCTCTACTATTATAACACGGTTAGGAAATGGTTCAAAAGTAAGCAGTCTAAGTCCTATGTATATCCTTCACTAAGTAATATAAAATTAAAAAAATAAAATAATTTTTTTAACAGATATGTACCTCCTCACGTTAAAAACAAAAAAATAAATAAATTATTCTAACTGTTTTAGCATATAATAAATTATAGAATATGTTCAATATTTAAATTATATTTAAACTATGTACATGATATTATCTAACTAAATACATATCCAAAATTTTAAAAATATATTTAAAATAAATTCTAATTAAAATATTCTCAAATCATATTTAAAATAATTTATTATTATTTAAACAGCTCTTATTTTTATTAATTTAATTTGATTTAATATATTTTTTGTTTATTTATGAAATTTACATTCATTAATTACTTTCGGTGTAAATCTATAAGGAATTATCATATCTCCAACCAACATCTACTTTCAACAACCATCCAAACAATTGAACTCATTTTGTTTCCACTTTCAACCACCATCCAAACAACCGAACTCATTTTTTCTCCACTTTCATATTTTTTCAATTCCACCAACCAAAAAGCTTTTAGAAAGTTAAAATTTATGTGCAAACCATATTTTTTTACTTTCACACTTTTGTGCAACCAAACAGGCCCTTAGCATGCGTTCATTGTTTCTCACCTAAGTCTATGATTTGTTTATTAATAATTAAAAACCATTCGGATGTAAATATATACAAATATGGCAAAAAGTTGACCTGTCCTTCTTCTCTATTTTTAAGTTGGAGAATCTATATTGTACATCTTTCTCATTTTATGAGGGTGCGGCTATACGCACCCCATGACTTACTTAGCACACCCCAAGTGCTAAGCACACCACATTTTAATTGATTAAACTTAGCATAAATGCTAAGTACACCCCACCAAATGACTAAAATATTCTTTTCTATTCTAACCTAAAATCTATATATCAATCCAAAGCACACCCCCAAATTATTCTAACCTCTCTACTCTCCTCTTTCCTCTCTCCAACCGACCGGCTCTCTCTCCTCTTCGATCCCCTCTGCTCCGTGCGACCAACGAGAGTCACCCCCATTCAACCTACGACAGTCCGCCATCACAATAGACAGACCATCCCAAGACCAATCCCAAGATCACTACTAGGGTTTTTCGCTTAGGATCACTGCTAGGGTTTTTCGAATCCCTTCAATTCGTGTGAAAACGAAAAAATGGAAAAAAAAAATTAGGTTTTCACGGTTCTGTTCGAGCCTGGTTTATCGAGCGCTCGGACTGGAGTTCGACCCACGACAGTCGAACTTCTTTGCGAAGGTTCGACCAAAGATGGTCGAACGAAAAATTAAATAAAAAAACACAATGTTCGACCACAACTAGTCGGACAAAGCTCTACTATTCGACCATTACACGTCGAACTGCCCTATATATGTTCGACTTTCCTCGATCGAACAAGTTTTGTTCAGTTCGACCAGTCAAATAGAATATGTAATGTTCAACAATCACATGTCGAGCATGTGGTTATCTGTTCAACTTGTACAGGTCGAACAGATCACGGATTTAAAAAAAATTCTTTGAATAAAATTGATTCACAAAGTTACAAAATGAAAAATTGGATAAAATGTTGGTGTTTTTGCCTTTGGACTAGGAAACATAGTCCCACATCGGCTACATCAAATGGTATCTCAATATAATGCATTGCTTGTGTTGAGGTGTGCACATGAGGTATGGTGGGACAGAAGTTTGTGTCATGTGGGAGTATTTTCCTAGAAGGAAAAATGATTAATTCCAACAAAGATGTAAGTTGATTTTTGGTGTGCGGACTCGGACTCGGATACGGACTCCAGGATGTCTCGTGCATGCACGAAAGTGTTCGGGGGGTAGGCGTGGATGGCACACTTCTATGCTGATTGTAGGATGATCTAAAATATCAAACTCTATTTTTGAGTATTGGTATTTTAGTCCCACATCGGATATGAGAAGATGTGAAGTCTCACTCCACTCTATAAATAGAGCCCCTTGGCCTCCTTTGAGAGATGCACCAAGAAGAGAGTTAAAGGAGTCCGTAAAGTCCAGGAAGCCCGTTCCAGTCTCAAATATTGCCTGACAAGCGTTTCAGAAGTTCTCTAAAACTTGCTGATTCCTGGAAGCGGATCGTATATAGGCGAATCTTGCTTTGAGCAACGGTGATCTTATCACCTCGACAAAGCAGCCTTTCTCTTTCTTTTTTCCTTCTCTTCTTCTCTGATCTAATCAGATACTTCTTGTGGGCTTGCGCCGCTGCTGCTGCTAGCAACTCGATTTGCACTTTCCTAAAAGAAGCTCTACTTTCGTTTGTTGTTGTAACGAAATCTCTTTAGATTTTCGTTACCCAGAATCCTCCAAGGATCTCTGTAGTTCACCTTCTTTGAAGTGTTGCTACGAAACGTTGTTGCTATTAAGATAATTGTTTCGTTTCTCTATTTTCCATCGAAAATTACGACTCGAGAATAACAATCTCAAAGCAAGATTAGAAGATGGAAAACTCTCATGCTTCTCTCATCGATACCAGCTTTAACAAGTTGGAGATATTCGACGGAGAACATTTCCAAATCTGGAAGAGGAAGGTCACCCTTAATCTTCAACTCGTGGACGTAGACCATGTGTTGATTGAGGATGAACCGACGATTCCAGAAGGAGAAACTGCAGATGCTATTGCTGCTGCACTCGTCAAGCAGAGCAAATGGAAGAGAGAAAACAACATCTGTAAACTGCTTATTCTCAATTCTATGGAAGACTCTCTGGCAGAGTCATATTCTAAGAAGGTGAAGGCCAAGGAGATCTGGGATTCTTTGGATAAGCTATATGAAGATGATGAGAACAGGTCCAAAATCTTTATCGTCGAGAAGTACCACAAGTGGCTCTTCAAAGACAAGATGACGATGTTACCTCAAGTGAAGGAATTCCTGAAGTTGCGCCAAAAGTTGGATGACGAGAAGATGTCCCTCGTCGACAAGTTTGTCGTTGGAAGGATAGTCTCAAAACTTCCTGTCACGACCCGCACCCGAATATACGGGTACGAATACGTGGGCCACGCCCAGCCTACGCCGTGGTATCGGTGGTAGAACGCTGTCCAGTATACTATACTAACTACAACATCTAAGATCCATATCTATAAAATGTACTCATGTCACATCACGAAAACTAAGGAAGATAAGACAAGAAATAATAACAATATCACTAGAACAACTAAAATCTACAATAATCATAAGACATGAAAGATAAAGAAGGAACAACAAGACTAACTAAGGATAACTACCAGGCAACTCCCATAGAAGAATAGTGAGATCCACCTCAGCTAGCAACATCATGAAGTCCAATAATGAGGGCACAACTACTCCTAAAATTTTGTCAACATATCCGGTCAGGATGGAACGAGTACATATATCTCATAACAGATCTCAAGATAGAATAAAAGCTATAAGACTGTAAATAGAGCATATACAATGAATCATGGAGTGTACATATATGTATCATGGCATGGTAAGCTGTAGAGCTAGAGCTAGAACAAGAAAGTAGAACTGAATCATGGTATGTACACAAATCAAGGTAAGCCATATATCCAATGTGTGTGAGTAGCAGTTTCAATTTGTGATCGGCTTGGGTTCATGTCAAGAACTGGCCTGGCAAGTCATATGTGCGGTATATGACTCACACTGTTAGGGAATGCGGGATGGATCTGATCACAGGCATACGCTACTACTCCCCCTACCCCAACTGGTAGAATGGATCCAAACAGGACACGTCACTGCACAGGATTCTAATGAGAAGGTCGCGAACCTTCTCTAGAATCAGTGACCATATATTGAGCAAGAGCTACAAGGGAGCTTGCACAATACATTCCAACCTAAGAAGGAGAAACATCTCTCGTCGGGATCCAAGAATACCAATCCGTGAGAACCATGTGTCAGGAATAAGCATATCAACACTAAGTACATGATTCATAACAGTTATCATAAATTGGGAATAAGTTATCAGAGAATGTACTCGCCTGGGTGCTGCTGTCAATATGAATCAGGGTTCAGAGTAAGGCCACAGACCTAAAGATGAAATAATACAAGAGCTGATCATGGTCAAAAGATATACTAACATCTAGGCCAAACTAAGGCAACTGGGTCAAGGTTGACGTACAGTTGACTTTGGTCAACTGGTCAACTCTGGTCAACCCTAAGTAAACTCTAGGTCAAACTTGACTAACGTTAACTAACAGTTAACTTTGGGTCAACTGGTCAACTCCAGTCCAGTTCTAGTCAATTTTAGGCTACGGTTGACTTTCGGTTGACTTTGGTCAAAATAGTCAACTGTGGTCAACCAGGGTCAAAACTAGTCTAACCTAGGTCAAATGTTGACTCTACTTCGATGTTCAGTCAAAGTAGTCAACCATGGTCAACTGGGTCAAAGCTAGTCTCTACAAACATCTACAGGGTCAACACATCAATTTCAGTGATTGTGAAATCACCGGAATCGATGGAACTCAAAATACCACAAAGCAGAAAGATTATAATAATAGGGTGAAAACCTACAGATATTGTCGGATGATGAAACTAACATCACCAACGTGTCCATAATGGTCAAATCAGCTAGGATAGCCTGTCCAAAAGTCCAATTTGGACACAGAGGCAAAACGGTAATTTCGGGCCAAAATGATGTCCGCCGTTGGACACACTTTGCACCGAAAAACGTGTCAAAACAAAAGTGCACAAAATCTAACAAATTATATGTCCATGAATCCAGAATGATGATACGAACCCAACGGTATATCCAGAATTGGATTCCGTTGACCCGATCTCAATTTGGTCCGTTGACCGGGACATTAGAATTCCAATTTGTACGGAAAAGCGTGTCGGAGCCAATGTCCTCAAAACTCAGCAAATTATATGTCAACGAGTCCAGAATGATGATACGAACTCAACGATATATCCAAAATTGGATTCCGATGAGCCGATCTCAAAATGATCCGTTGGCCCGGATATTGGTATCCGACTTGCACCGAAATGCGTGCCGGAACCAATGTCCACTAAAACCTAGAAATTATATGTCAACGAGTCCAGAATGACGATACGAACTCAACGGTATATCCGGAATTGTATTCCGATGAGCCGGCGTCAAAAAGTCCCGTTGACTCAGAAAGTAGGACCCACTTTGCACCGAAATGCGTACCAGGGCCCACGTTCTCCAAATCAAGCAAACTTTATATGAAAACATGCCAGAACGACGCCACGAGTCTACCGGTGGTGTCAGAAATTGAATCCGAAGTCCCGGGTTCAAAAATGGAATTTTACAAGTGCAATACTAAGAATTCGAACGGCCAACTTTGGCGTCGAATTCGACCGACCTAACAAGCTCAAACTGAAATGAAATCTAAAGGGGGCAGGAAGAGGGTTATACCAGCTGTGCACCGGAACTGGTAGCATGCAAAACGGAGCTGCGACGGAGGAGATACGAGTCGACGAAGTCGGCTCCACAAAACTGTCCAAAAATAATATAATTTAAAGTGTCAACTTGGTGGCCGGTTTTGATGTATCAAACGACAGAATTAACGGGCGAAATTTGAGAGGGATGAAGGGGTATATACCGAGATTGAGACGGAGCAAAGAAATCACCGATCCAACGGTCGGATTGTCCAAAAAATCGACGCGAAGTTGCTGCGACGGAGCGCGAATTTTGGAATTTCTTCGCGCGCGCGTCGACGGAACTCCGAGAAAAACGTTGAAATCGCCTAGACGGCGCGTCCCGGAGGACGTTGGCCGCCACGGGGTGGTGCGCCTGGGTGCGCCCGGCCATGGGGGGGTGCTCTCCGGCGACAGCGACGGCCGGGGCGGCGTGCGGCCGGCCGGTGCGCACGCGGCTGCCAGCGTGCAGTTGCTGCACTGCTGCGCTGCGCTGTGCCGCGCTGTGCTGCGCTGTCCGGCCATGGCTGGCCAAGCCCGAGCCCGAGGGTGGAAGGAGGAGGGAAGGTGGTTCGGGGGTGGCTTGTGGTGGTGGTGAGGTGGTGTGTTGATGGTGGAGGTGGTGGTGAATGATGCTTGATGATGATGATGAATATGATGAAGGAGAGGAGGAGAAGTGGAGGCTTGGGTTGCTGGGGGTGGCGCTCCGCCAGGAAGGAGGAGGAGGAGGTCGAACATGGGAGGAGCTTGGCCATGGAGGCTCGGCCAAGGGGCTGTGGGGGGTTGGTTTTTAGGAAAAGAGAGATAAATATAAGTGTGTGTGTGTGTGTGTGTGTAGTTTAAAAGGGAGAGAGAGAGGAAGTGATATTTTAGAGAGAGAAAGAAGTAGAAAGAGATGGGGGGTGCTGGTCTCGTACAGCAAGGAGGGGTGTGTGTAAGGAGAGGTGAGGGGTGAGTGAGGGTTATTGTTTTCCATAAATAAATTCACTTTATTTATTATGTTTCTGGGAAAATTACAACTATAGGAATCCGATCTAGAAGACGATCGCTTTATCCCTTAGACGATGCGAAGAAGAAAAGCTCTCAAAAATTCGACAGTAATTTAGATATCTGTCTATCTGTACAATGAATGAGAAAAGAACTCTATTTATAGAGTCAAAAATAAGTAAAAAGATAACTGTCTTCACAACCTGTGCATAGTTGAAAATCACGCAGGATTTAACATACGCAAGGTTATGAGCAGTTACTGGACGTGGCCTGTAACTATTGGACACATGGCAATCGTGCATGAGTCGTGTGCAAGTTACAGGACACGCAGGTGAGAGATCGGTGGCATGGCTGCCACGTACTCCAATTTGATGAAATCCACGCAGGCTTGTTGAGGACGAAATCCACGCAGACTTGTTGAGGACGAAATCCACGCAGACTTGTTGAGGACGAAATCCACGCAGCCTTGTTGAAGACGAAATCCACGCAGCCTTGGATAAAAGGCTTCAGAATACACGCTAACTGGAAGCAGAAAGCTCAGAATTCACGCAAGCTTAAGGAAGGAACATAAAAGTTCAAAATACACGCAGACTTGAGTCAGAAATGCCAGCTGTCTTGATTCAACGTGCCTCGACTGACACAAAATCTCTGACATTGATCGCCTTGTCAGTTGCATTAAATGACAATAAGCTCTTTTGGTACGCCAACTTGATGAAGGCTGAGTCTTGTTGAAGAAGATTTCGAAAGTCACTCAATAGTCGGCTGTGATCTCTCGAGTTCCGTGCATACGTGGCATACGAGGAGACATTCTTTGACTGTCGTGCTGTCAGTCATAATGACACTCTGACAAATGATGAGCTGTCTCTGCGTGTATTTGAGGAAATAGTCTGGTAGAACCCAGCGTAACTTTTAAACATTGTCTTGATCAACTCAGCGTGACTTTTTGGACTTTGTCCTGATCAAATCAGCGTGACTTTCAGACTTTGTTCTGATCAACTCAGCGTGACTTTCATTTTTTAGGCCTACAAAAACTCCCTTCAAAGTTTTCGAAAAATGATAAATTATTTCGAAATCCTTTGAAATCGAGATGATAAAAATGAATTTAGTCACGCTGAGATGACTTTAAAGAGAGATTTACTCCGAAATGATTGGACTGTTGGGATTCTGTGCAGTTAAGATCCCGTACAAAGCTCCTAAATCGAGGCAAATAATGATGTTGCCGTTTGGAATTCTTTATGAGCCTATAAATAAGCCATAAACCACTTCTTTCATTCTTTACTTGCTTTTAGAGAGAGAAAATCCACAGAAGAGAAACTTCATCTTTCCCGACGAATTCCATCTTCCTCGACTTCTTCTTCCCCTTCTCAGCAGCAATGGCTCCTAAGAAAACCGACGCTCAGGCCAAGGGGAAAGCTCCTGCGACTTCCTCGCGTGCCACCACCGATAGACTCCCTCGACGTGAAGTCACGCATCCTCCTATGCATCGTAAGTGATGGATGAGGATACGAACTGTTGAAGATGACTTGATGAAGATGACTTTGATGAAGATGAACTCCACATAGAAATCTTAGGATTTTAAGACAAATAATGAACTTCAGAAATATATCTCCCCTTTTTAGGGCACAAGATATTAATAAAGTATGCCCCCTCTTTAGGGTCGGCCATACTTCACATCTTCGTGTTTACGAAGCTCTGTGTTTCACACAAATGAGCATGGCTCTCATGACTCTGCGTAATTTTTTACATGTCGGCAGAAATGTTCATGTTGAATATTCACGCAGCTTTCATGACTCTGCATGATTTTTCACATGTTGGCAGAGATATCAATGTTGAATTATTCACGCAGCTTTCATGACTCTGCGTGATTTTTCACATGTTGGCAGAAATATCCATGTTGAATTAGTCACGCAGCTTTCATGACTCTGCGTGATTTTTCACATGTTGGCAGAAATGTCCATGTTGAATTAGTCACGCAGCTTCTGAGAGTCATCCTCTGGATAGATTAGTCTTGATCTGTCAGCGTATTTTTGTCATTTTTACTTAAATGTGATTCTGGCAATGATGCGTGACTTTCATTCTAATCTGTCTGGACTTTGCGTGAATTAATCACCTGCGTGAAGAAGTCATTCAGCGTATCTTGATAGTATATCTGTCTGAAGTCTGCGTGACTTATGAAATTTCCTTCGAACACTGCTATACACGCATAGGGTTCGTAGACATAGATTTTACTGAAACACATTTGACCTTGTCTTCTTTTATTTTCTGTAGTGAACATCAGAAGTGAAGAGGCAGATTATGAAGGGCACCTGAGTTTTTCATTTAAACATGATTTATCTCATATGAAATTTCCTCATTTTGACCTTCCAGAAGCCAGACTGTCGTTGTTGGCAAATCAAGACCATACAACTCTACTCTGTTTGATGAATGGTGAACCCTTTCAGAGTCTTGATTTGGTGTTCCACAAGAAACCAGCATTTCTGTTCGGGGATGCCATAGCACAGAAATCACAACCAAAGGGCATCAGAGAGAAAGTATGCTTCTATTTCGAAGGTGATGCAGGACAGCCCATGTACTGGCCGAAGGTTTCTAGGGGCTTATCTATCATGAGATTCATGCATGCCAGTTATCCTAGAAAGATGTCCTGGTACTTCACAGAATATCAGCAGGCAAAGGTGAGCCGTATCATTTACAGGAAGGAGGGATTCTTCAGTTCCCCAGAGAATTATGTATCCGTGTTCTAAGGTTTGAAGCCGGGATGTATACCACCCGAAGACTCATCAATATTGATGCCATTCAGGACGCCTGTTTTCATAAATGAATTCATGGCAAACGAGAAGGCATTCTACCCCACTGATTCGACGTCGAGGATGAATGGCTTAATGAATCAGGAGAACGTGAGGTGGAGGACTTTGGTGCATTGGGCTCTGGAGAAGTTCGAGAGTGAACTGAAAAAGATAAACCTTTATGACGCAATCGTCAATTCCTCTTATGGCTTCAGACCCAACCCCTTTCTGTTCCTGGCTTTGGTTGAGAGGTATAACCACAGGACGGGGACATTTATGACTCCCAAAGGGGAGATGGGCTTTGCCCTTCATGAGATGGAATACATCTCACATCTGCCTTCAGGCACATTACCGTACGAAGAGTATGTGCCTACGACAGAAGAGCTGAACTTCCTGTCGGAGAAGAATCCAGAGATGGTGCACCTATTTGAAGAGATGATGTGCCATTTTGGCACATGTACTCTGTATTACAAGAGTACTAAAGAAGAAACCGGCAACCACATCCAGAAGTGGATGTCCTATCTTTTCATGAACCGTAAAAAGGATGAAAAAAAGATAAACGAGAAGAGATGGTACCAAATTAGCTCCTTTAAGCCTCTCTCTGAGAGTGAAATTATTTATCTACTAGAGAAGTATGACTGCAAGGATTTTACGATCGATGAAGACTGGTACGAGTTTAAAGCTGGAACCACCTTCAGCTCGTATGTGAGACAGAGTGGAAAGACTCTGTCAAGGAACGGTCATTTAGCCGGATTCCTATCTCTTTGGTTAAGAAGATTCATCGTTCCTGGCTCCAGCTCTCTAGACAGAATACATAGAGGCATTATCTTTGCAGCAGTGCGCCTTATGTATGGTTATAAGATAGACTTGTTATCAGCGATGACCTGTAGGCTGAATGCAGGTCTTCGGAATTTTGTAACCAATATGCTATCTGATCAGAGGAGGATGACAGATGAATTCCCGAGAATAGAGATGCCCTTCACATATCTATATGGTTGGCTTCTTCTCCATCATGACGGTCTGATACCTCCAGGAGCAGGAGGGAATGACAGTCTCTTTTTGGAGAAGTATTCTGGGGAAACTTTCTGGAAGGTTCACACTCTTCCAGAATACAGAAATGTTCTGAATCGAGCGTCACATTGGTCCATTCAATGTGTCCCTCCACCATTGGGTTATGAGAGCATGCCCTTGAATATGATAGACGGAGATAAGGGGAACAGGCTAGATGATGTAGCCTTTCAGTGGTTGCAGAGAATCCGGCCCTCTTATCTGGTATACCGTCATGAAGAAATGACGTATCTGGAGCCGTATCTACAAGCCAATTTGCCAGGCAGTTTGGATATGACCAACTTCATGTTGGGAATGCCACCACCTGCCTTTCTGCTCGTGGAGGGCTTATTGACGGAGCTCGGGCCTGGAGATACTTTGCGGCTAGAGATACAAAAGTTGTATTCTCTATGCCTAATCCTTTATCCAGCACAGGAACGAAGATGCTTTACACATATGCTCGCTTCTATGTTTCGTCAAGCACCTTCATGCCGAGTTTCCATCTGAAGACTTTTGTAGCGGACGACGACCCAGCTCCATCAAAGAGGTCGAAGAAGAAAATTGTTATTCAACAATTTTCTCCAGAACCTGAAGATGAGACAGCGGAGGTTGAGCCCCTATATGACTTATTTCAAGAGCGAAATTTTCATGATGAAGTTCTTCCTCCCATATTTGTATCCCTTTCTAAGAGAAAGAGAAGTGATGAATCTGAGACAGTCTCCAAAAAGAGTACTAAGTCTCAGGCATCTAAGAAGAAGAAGAAAGGGGTCTCAGTAACTGCCACTTCATCTTTAGGTGGCATCTCAGTTGATGAAGATGACTCCGCCGATAAAGACGAAGATACAGATAAAGACGATGCTCCTTTGATAACAAGGAGGTCGAGAGGCAGGTACGTTAAGAAGACCGTCGGCAAAATGAAGGGCAATGAACTCTTGGAAACGATTATGAGTGGAGGAGTCTTGCCAGAAATCAATGAAGCGGCTTCCACTGAGAAAACAGAATCTGATGATGTTCATCGTCCAGCAACTTCAGCTGAACGGACTGAGATAGAGTCCACTCGAGCTCAGGAAATGACTGCTCCGATAACAAGTGGAGTAGCTACTAAACCCTCAGAGATGAGGATGATCCCTTTTGAACATGGGACAGAGGGCGTCATCCAGGCATTGGATGATCATTATTTTGAAGAAGAACCAGCCCTGGCAGAAGTTATGGAACAACCAGAAGTTCCAGAAACTCAGGTTGAAGAAAATATTTCTTTGGCCAGAGGCGATGAAGATGTGCCAACGTCCGAGCTATCAGCTACTGATGACTTGTTGAAGAATGTTTGTAAAGACATCATTCTTCAAACTGATATTCCAGAAAAGACTGAACAGGCAGTCAATACTGAGCTTGCTATCATTACTGTTCATGAGATTCATTCATCTCAAGGAATAGATGAAGATGTGAACATCATGGACTCCGGATCAGAGACTCATCCTGAAGCTGGGGATGAAAAAGAGTCTGAAGAAGAAGAAGAAGCTGAAGAAGAAGAGGATTGGCATGCTGGCACTTCTACCCCTAATGATGAAGATAAAGTCAGAGGGAACAGAATGGAACTCAGCTCCGAACCCGCTCAATCTCCGGACAACGCTCCAGCACCCAGTAATTCTGGAGCTGGAAGCAGCCACATGAAGCAGGTGTCGGATACCATCATGGACCGGCTACGAGAAGACGCAAGACTCCCTCACCACATAGAATATGAACCTCAGCCTGGTATAATTTTATTTCAGATTCTGTTTTTACTGTTTCTTTTTCTTTAGATGCTGATTATTTTTTTCTTTGACTAATAGGAACTGCTGCAGCAATGAGTTCGACTCATGCTCCACTTATCCAGGCTGATGCTGATGAAGGGAGTTCGCACTTGCCAACTTCTCCAGTGGCACATACTTCCGTTCCCAGGATAGAGAACATTCAAGCTTCTTCTTCAATGATGACAGCGACTCCTGGGTTTGAGACTGGACTAACAAGAACTCTGGGAATGTATTCAGAGATCATTTACTCATATCTAGATACATACTCCAGACGTTTCTTGAAGGACGAAGCTATGCCCTTCTCTGAGCTTCGAACTATGATCAATTTCCCGCTCATGGCGTTGCGACATGCTGGTTGCGAATCTCAGTGCATCTTCTTCGAACATCTCCTGGATGAGTTGGAAATAACTATCCGAAAATACTGGGAGACTAAGAAGGAAGACATTCATTCTTTAACGGTGGCTGAGATCAGTCAACTAGAGCATGAAGCCCAGTCCCAGCAAGCTGCATTAGAAGCATTTCTTGCCTCTTCTTCTGAGAAATTAGTAGAAAAGGGTGAAGAAATATTAGCTACTCGACAGAGAGTAGAGCTTCTGGAGAAAGATAAAGCATCTAAAGCTGAAGAGCTGAAGAAGTTGAAAGAGGAGTTGGCTCGTCTTCAAGAGCGAATTGCTGTCATAGAAACAGAGCAAGCTGAGGTCATTGCTGCTTATATTTCTGAAGCCGAACGCTGTAAAACTCTTCAAAAGAAGCGAGAGCAGATGCAGGCAGAGTAATTTAAAGAAGTTAACCGTCGCCAATCTGCTATTATCGCTTTTGACGAACAAATTGTCGCTGTTGAAGCAGCAGAAAAAGTTCGAAAAAGCTCATGAAGAGAAAATGAATGCTGTTCTTGATCGTATCAGGGAGCTAATAACTCCTAATAAGTGAATCTTTTTTTATTTTCACTTGTATTCAATATTTTGATTCTGAATGAAAACAAATGAGAATTCTTGATCTGATTTATGGTTTTGCTGTTTTGGTAGTAATATATTCATAGAAAATATGTTCAGAGGTAAATAATACATGACACATTTCAATAAAATAGAATATACAAACGAACTTTGTAATTCTATCAGATGATATTAAACCAGAAATGATCTTAGTTTAATACTGATTAGAAAAAATAGAATTCAGACATAAAAATATCTTTGAACTCAATTTTTTATGAACGGATGAACCGTCATGCATTAATGAACGGGCGAACCGTCGAATGAATGTGATAAATGAACGGATGAACCGTCAGGCATTAATGAACGGGCGAACCATCGGATGAATATGATAAATGAACGGATGAACCGTCAGGCATTAATGAACGGGCGAACCGTCGGATGAATATGATAAATGAACGGATGAACCGTCAGGCATTTAATGAACAGATGAACCGTCGGATGAATGTGACGCTTCATTATTTAAGGGACTTCTGCCTATAAATATAGCAGAACTCTGACAAGAACGAACACTTCTACTCTTCAACATAAAAATATCGTCTGAAGAAGCGTCCAAGAAGGCTGAAATCGTCCCGAAGGTTCAGAAGGGCACTGAAGAACGCCCTGCCGATCCAGTTCAGCCGAAGGGGATAGAAGCATGCGAAGGTTCGTCTGCACTCAAGCCACCACGAGACATTCTGGACTTTCTGCTTGATACAGGAAGGACTGAAGAAGAGGAAGCCATGAGGATGGCTGCTTGCAAATTCCTCGTGGGTTCCAGCAAAGAAGTTCTCAGCTCTTTTGCTGATCGTATTTTCGAGAAGGACGGCAGCGGTCTGCGTCCAAATGTAGAGAAGGATGATAGTGACCTTCTTTAATATCATGTACTATCGTATGATGAAATAAAATTTGAATTGTATTTATGCACTTGAACTTTGTCTGATGATTTACAAGTATTTATATTTATACATAATACTTTTTAAGGAATTTTCCATTAATAGGCATCATAATAATTCGACCATCCAGTTCTGAGAGTTGATAAGCTCCATTTGAGAAAACTCTGCTCACAACATAGGGACCTTCCCACTTTGCGTCGAATTTGCCTTTGCTCATATGAGTCATAGTCATAGGACGTCTAACTGTTAGAACAAGTTCTCCTTTTTGATATGCTCGAACTCTGACTTTCTTGTTAAAAGCTCTTGAGATTCTAGCTTGATAGAATTCGATATTCTGTTGAGCAGATAATCGCTTTTCATCCAGAGCTTCTAATTCCTGAAGTCAAAGACGATCATTATTCTCGACGGTAAGTTCATTAGCGATTGCTATCCTTAAAGACGGAATTTGAATCTCTAATGGAAGAACAGCTTCGCATCCATACACCAGAGAGAAAGGTGTACATTTAGTAGCATTACGAACTGTAGTACGGTAAGCCCACAAACATTCACCGAGTTTCTCACTCCAATTACGTTTGTTGGTAGAAACAAACTTCTTTAAGAGTTTGATGATGGTCTTATTGAAAGCTTCTGCTAATCCGTTAGCTGCCGGATTATATACGGTAGAAGCCACATTGTTGATCCGATGATCGTCACAGAATCGAGTAAATTTTTGGCTGACGAATTGTGGTCCATTATCATGAATAATGCGTCGGGGAACACCAAATCTGTAGATGACATGATGCTTGATAAAGTTGATGACATTGAAAGTTTTGACTTCTGATAAAGGAATAGCTTCGGCCCATTTGGAGAAATAATCAGTTATTGCGAGAATAAACCGATGACCTTTTGATGACGGCGGATTGATCGGACCGATAATGTCCATGCCCCAAGCTTCGAAGAGCCATGATGCTGCCGTTGGATGTAGAAATTCTGAGGGTTGATGAATAAAATCTGCATGGATTTGACAGGCTTTACACTTCCTTGCATATTCGATGGCATCTGATACCATAGTGGGCCAATAATAACCCATACGTCGAATATGGTCTTGAAGTTTTGGTCCAGGCTGATGTGCTCCACAAATTCCATCATGTGCTTCGCGAATAATTTGTTGAGTCTCATCACCGGCAATACATCGAAGAAGTAAACCATCATAAGCTCGACGATATAAGGTTTTTGCAGTATGATTGTAATAGAATCTGAGTGATCGTCGTTTGATAGATGCTGCCTCACTCGGATTGTCTGGAAGAATATCATACAACACGAAATCTAAGAAAGGAAGTCTCCAATCTTTATTCGTATTCTGAGTCTCAGCTGCATTACTGAAGATGAATACCATGCTAGAATCAGATGAAGACGATAATGATTTACGACTTAATCCAAACCCTCTTGTTGCATTGACATCATGAGATATTGATTCTTCAATGTCAACTGGAAGTCCTAAAGTTAGATTATTTTCGAGATGAAATAATTCTCGATTGTAGACAAAAATCATTTGTTGACGTCTAATTGGAATAGCTAACACTGCCGCAAGATTAGCAAGAGCATCAGCTTCTGTGTTACATGCTCGCCTAACATGCTCAATGAAGAACCCTTCAAATGAAGAAGCCATAGATATAGCCGATCTATGATAAGGAACCAGATCTTGATGGCGAACTTCATAAGTACCTCTTATCTGATTGACAATGAGTTTAGAATCTCCGTACGCTTCCAAATATTGAATATTCAGATGTTTAGCGAGTTGAAGACCAATAAGCAGTGCATTGTATTCAGCTACGTTATTTGAACATGGTTGATCGAGAGAATAAGCTCTTTGGATAGCAAGACCTTATGGCGACACAAGAACGATTCCAACCCCAGCGACAATGTCACCATTAGGACCTATTCTTGAAGCTCCGTCAAAGAATAGACGCCAAGTAGGATCTTCTTCAGCAATTTGGTTTGAATCTAGGACTTCATCTGGGATTTCATCATAGAGTTTTGAATTTTCTGGAATTGAATGAGCAGCCAGAAAATCAGCTAAAGCTTGTCCTTTGACTGATTTCTGAGGGATATAGTGCATATCATATTGAGCAAGTAAGATTCCCCAGTTAGCCAATCGAGAATTTAAAACACTCGGTTTCTTCATCATGACCCGTATAGGATTGATCCTAGAAATGACATGAATAGTCTGGCCAATGATATAATGTCGTGTCTTTTGGACAGCGAACATCAGGGCTAGACATTCTTTTTCGATCGGTGAATATCGAGGTTCAGCTCCGGTCATAGTACGACTGAGATAGTAAATGGCTTGTTCATGACCATTTTTATTCTTTTGAGCGAGCAATGCACCCAATGAATGACTCATTGCTCGGGTATATAGGAGGAACGGTATTCCTGAGACAGGAGGTACCAATACTGGAGGGCTCATCAGATATTGTTTTATATCATCGAATGCTTTCTGACATTCATCATTCCGGACAAAAGAAACACCTTTCTTCATAAGTTTATTGAATGGTCTGCAGCGTCCTGAAAGATTAGAGATGAATCTCCTGATATAAGCGATCCTTCCTTGAAATCCTCGTAGCTCTTTTAAGGTGCGTGGAGGACGCATCTCTTGGATGGCTTTGATCTTCTCGGGATCTACGTGTATACCTTTCGAGGTAATAACGAAGCCGAGAAATTTGCCACTAGAGACGCCTAAGAAGGACTTAGTAGGGTTCATCTTTAATTGATGCTTACGCATTAGATCAAAAATAGTCTTCAAATCTTGGATGTGATCCTCTTTTTGTCGACTTTTGACTGCAATATCATCAACGTAGCATTCGACTGTTTTCCAAAAATGTTCACGGAATATAGTGCTCATAGCTCGCTGATAAGTTGCTCCTGCATTCTTGAGACCGAATGGCATCACTGTATAACAGTATGTACCGATCGGTGTTCTAAAGGAAGTGTGTTTCTCGTCATCTGGAAACATTTTAATCTGATTGTACCCAGAATACCCGTCCATGAATGACATCCGTTCAAACCCACAGGTATTATCGATCATAACATCAGTAATTGGTAGAGGGAATTCGTCTTTAGGACATGCCGCATTGAGATCGCGAAAGTCTATACATATGATCTTGCCAGTCTTTTTAAGGACAGGAACTATATTAGCCACACAATCGGGATGTTGTTCCTCTCTAATAAATCCAGAGGCCACGAGTTTATTGACTTCAGCTTCTATTGCATCCATAATGTCTGGACGAAATCGTCGCTGTTGTTGTTTGACCGGTTTAGCATTCGGCATGATATTGAGTTTATGAGTTGCGATTTGTGGATCAAGTCCTGGCATATCTTCATAACTCCAAGCGAAGACATCAATGTATTCATGAATAAGTTTGATCATGTCTTGCTTATCATTTTCTGAAAGACTTTCACTAATGAATATTGGTTTGGGGGATCCCTCTTCACCAACATATATTTGAACAAGTTTGTCTTCAGTCGGAGGTTCTTTTTGCTCGAATCGGAACTCCCATTGATTAACTAACCTTTGGGCCCATTGTTCTGATTCAGGTGAGATTTCAAACTCGTCTTCATTTTCGTCATTTTCTTCAGAACTGTCAATGGAGACCATATTGGAAGACAGAATGTTACGGTAGAAGTCACCGATACTTGTATCAGAATCCCAAGAGGTAGTACTGGAAGAATCAGATCTCTTATCTTCGTCAGATTCGGGATCTTCATGGACAGTATTGATAAAAGGAGTAGGAGCAATATAACCTAATCCGCATTTTGTCCTACCATATTTTAAAGGAGGAATACGAACAGGCATTCTTCTTCCTCTCCCATTACTGAGGCCAGTTCTGAAGTCATAACCCATATTTTTAATGATGTCTTTAGATTGCTGACTATAACGACGTAGTTGTAATCTTCCGGTATCATCGTTTTTGTCATCATCTTCTAAATCAGAAGGATTCTGGGGCCCTTTGTAGAAGAATATTGGAATGTCTCCTGGCTTTCTACTAGGAACCAGAAAGTATGAAGTTTGTACTGATTCTAGGGATACGTCTGTATGAAAAGTCTGTACAACCCCTATGGTTATTGTTCTCAAGTCATCTAACAAATGTAAATAACTATGAACATGATTACACACATCAATATACTGCAAAGATGGAGACTTTTCATTAAATTTAAAAGTAGTAGTATTTACATCGGAAGAAGGCTGAGCCTTAGAAATCTTAGCCAAATCAATGACTAAAGGGGAAGAAGAAGAACGAGAGGAAGTTTTGTTTCGATTAAGATCGATAACAAATAGCTCAGAAGAGGTGAGCTCCCTTGAAGCCTGAGATGGAAGAGTAGTCCGCCCTCCAACAGGGATTACCAGAGTATCCTGTTTTATATGTGTAGATACAGGAACTGTAGTACGCCTACTGACAGGGATGATCAGTGTATCTTGAGTAGACGACTGAGGTAATGGAGAGATCCGTCCGCTTACTGGAATAATAAAAGAACCTTCTCCAGAGGATTTAGGAGATTGTTGCTGAGTAGTTCGACCTTTAACAGGAATTATTAAGGTCTCACTTTGCGGATCCTCTTTCTCCATAGCTTGTATCACCCTTGTATACTCTTCTTTATACATCCGGGAATCATTAAAATAAGCTTCAACCCCATGGAAAGGATTTATATCAGCAACTTCTTTTTGTACTCTTCCATTGCTGTCAATGTATTTAAAACACTGATGAAGAGTAGAAGGCACCACATTATTTTCATGAAGAAAGGGCCTCCCTAGAAGAAGATTATAAGATCCCACGATCTCGATCACATAGAAAGTAACTTTGGATCTGAAATCGCATATCTGTGTCACGCCCCAGAACCAGAATATTGGAGAGCGGGGGAATGACTCAGCCAGCTACGTATTACGGGTAGATGAATACCGAATAATACGATCAATGCTGTCTAACAAGACGAGGGGTACATACTACATGAAAGTCTTACTATGGTCATTTCACATCTATTGTCTCAATCATTCAAAACAAGAAACAGAAATAGAGAACATGTAAGATAAAGCAGTAAGGCGTCCCAAACGCTCAGTCAAAATGTTCTTGAGATCTGGCTTTACAAAACATAGCCAGATGGTATAGCAAGTATATACACAATTGTTATCAGCTGCAGTCTGACTTTAGTTACAATTATGCGAAAGTAAGAGCAAGACAATCCGACTAACATGTCGGTGCCAAACGGCTAAGTATAAAGTAAATGACAAAACAAGCGGTGAAGTAAGGAAACCCACTCGAGTCCTCCTGCGATCATCCCTCTAGTATTGACCATCTTGGAGGTATAAGTAAGCTGGATCCTCGGGGACCGGCTATAAATCTGGCCATGCAAAACCAGAGATGTTAGACCTCTAATAGCAAGTACCACAAGGAAGGACGATATGAAGGACTAAACCAGTAAGTAAAAAAATATAATAATAGATCTCTGCTTTTCACTAGGATTCACATAACATCACGACACTTCGAACCAACCTCCCAACCACACAAGGACAGAAGTCGGCCCGTCACGTCCTGACATTCTGATCATCTTAGTTAGGCAACAGAGTAGATACAATACACAAATAAATCATCTTGAACGGCCAATCAATTCCTACGGCTTGCTATTGTGAGCCCCAAGTTATCCTGGAATTATGCGAAATAGGGATTCCTCAGTTCTTACTATGTGCGAGCAAGGCTAGTCTATCCAATCAATCAATTGCGCCAATCATGTAGTTAGACGAGTCCCAGGGGGACGCCCGCCGTTATAGCATGTACAATAATATAAGAAGATACCGTTCCCTGCCCGTGTGACAGATTTACAGTATCTGTGGGAACCAGCCGGCCCGTCGGGCACTTAATAGTCCCAAGGGGGCTGCCATGTAAGAACTCGGGAATCCATTCTCTCCATGCCATCATTATTTTATTTAACTTAATAGTCTCTACGTTGAGTGAAGTTCCATGCCGTGGATCATGGTCATTCAATGAGTACTTTTGTACGGGGTACGATATGCGCAACTCTACAACGATACCCGTGCGGCTAGGTTGTAGGTTTTACATAGCGTGATGCAACAATCAAGTCTAACCACGGAGTAATCATGCCTTGACCATAAAGTACACATGCTGTTTTTGTAAAATAGATAAATAAATAATTTGAAACCTGCATGTGCCTGTATGCCAATATTCGGGATTGGCTAATCGAGTACAATAGTTCATTACATGAACGTGTCTCATTCATTTCATTCAATAAGACGACTAGCCAGTCTCTTAGTTCCAACTAGGAACGCATGATCAATTTTAGTAAAGATAACCATTATTATTAATGGTATCAAGGCATGAAAGTCGATTAGTATTACACGGGGTCGAGTCTGTAACTCCTCAGAGTTAAGTTCCAGTCAATCTGGGTATCCATGGATCAATCAAGACACATGACACATTCTACACAATAATCCATATTTACAATATTAACATGTCATGATTTTATCAAGTTCACGCCAAAAGGCGTAAGGATATAATATAAGAATTATCATGCCATCATTAAATGAATAATTATAGGACAAATAAAAACACCCTGGTTAAAAGTCACGCCAGCAAGTCTAAGCTAAGGCCAAAAGTCACGCCAACAAGTCTAGTCAGAGTGAGCGTGAAAAATGGTTCATGTTGGCATGCACAGTGTGAGTGTAGAAAATGATAAGAAATCCACGCACGCACTCATGGACATGTGCGTGGCTAAAAATCCACGCACCCATGAATGTGTGCATGACTGAAAATACACGCACGCTCATGAGAACGTGAGCGTGACTGAAAATACACGCACGCTCATGAGAACGTGAGCGTGACTGAAAATACACGCACGCTCATGAGAACGTGAGCGTGACTAAAAATACACGCACGCTCATAAGAACGTGAGCGTGACTGAAAATACACGCACACTCATGAGAACGTGAGCGTGACTGAAAATACACGCAGACACGTAGAGACGTGTGCGTGACTAAAAATCCACGCAGCTACGTAAGAACGTGTGCGTGACTCAGCCTTCATCCCAAGCCAGAAAATGAGGTTCCGAGCCAGAAAACACGCTAAGTTGGGAGGTCAAAACCCATGAATAAACGAAAATATAGCAACTTAGATCTAGGAAAAACCAGCCATAGAAATCAAAAATGCCAAGTAGTAAATTCTCTCAGAATCTTGAGAGGAAGAGTAATGATCCATAAAAATAGATGAAGGAGAAGCAAGATTGCACTTGCCTACTGCTACTGCTGGTGGGTGGAGAGTGATGAGAGAAAGAAGAAAAAGTAATGGTGAGAACGAGTAATGAGGAGAGAGAATGGAGAGGGGAGCTTTAAATAGCAAAGGGGGTGGTAGGTGGGAGCCAATGGGCCGGGTTTGCATTCGGGTCCAACAAGGCCAACCCGAAAAGACTAACTAAAGCAGAGAATAAAATTGCAGAAAATAAATAAACATAAAAATTAAAGAGCAGCTAATTAGTTAATATGAAAATTAAAGGAATTTAAATACAGGATAATGCATAATAAATACTAAATAAATACATGAGTTGTACACGAATAAAAATACGCATTCTGGGAACGGGGAGTGACAATCTGAAGTTTCAGATGAATCTTTCCCAAAGGCTCGCTTCGGCTTTGATTGAATCCCAGGATAGTAGTAACTGTTTTGGAAAGCTTGTGAAGAGTGATTTTTAGTTCATCCAACAGACTCTTTGGCATTATACTTATAGCAGACCCTGGGTCAATGAGGATACGATCTATCTTCATCGTATCGATATAACCGGTACAGTAGAGAGGCCGATCATGTCGATTATCCTCCAGTAGCATGTCATCTTGTGTAAAGGTGATATTTGGGATAATCTCCAATACACTGTTGCAATGTAAGCAAGTGGCAGGTTCTTCATCTGGCTTCTTTAATTATGCAAGACAAGAGTCAGCCTGAAGAAGTGCCTCACTTAATGTCTCCCGAGTCTCTTTAGAAAGACGTAGAAGTTCAAAGAGGGACATTCTAGCTGGAGTATTAGCAAGTTGAGCTAGAATGTCGAAGTTATAAGGTTTCTGAAGCCCAAGAGGAGGGGACTTCTTGATTGGTTTATCAAATATAGCCTGTTGTTTGCCTTTCTCAAGAGCTGTGGGCTTGGAAGGAGTAGGTACAACCGGTGCAGTTGAAGGAACAGGTGCAGTAGATGATTCTTCCTCAAGAGAAACATTAGGAGTATCCTCAGGACTATCAGAATAATCCTTGAGATAATGTTTCCCTGTTCGAGTAGCACCAGCAAGTGCTTCTTCCTTATCTTTCGGCTTTGTGTCGGAAGTAGATTCGAAAGAAGTCATATGACATGACTTAGTTTTCCCAGCCTTCTTAGATTTTCGGGAAGTAGTCTTTTGAAGAGGAGGAGATTCAAAATCTGCCACTAGATCAGGATGAATCCATATGATTTCTCCTGTTTCCATAGTGATTGGTACTAATCCTTCAGACTGTGGAGGAGGAATATTCACTATTTCAAGAGTTGCCTTGGGAATAGGAACGATCCCGCTTTCAAGGAGTTGAGGAGGGAAATCTCCGAATTGCATAGAGACGACGTTAGAGGTAACAGTCTTCTCTTTCGGAGTAAGAGTGATAGCTCCAGATTTAATCATTTCCTGGATCTTTCCTTTCAGTACATAACATGTACGAATTGTGTGACCCAACATTCTGTGGTATGGACAGTATTTAGGATGATCCGTCTTACCAGCTTCATCAGGTTTCTTGATTTCAGGTAATTGTATTTTATTACCTTTCAGCAGACATTCAAAGATACCAAGGACATCATCGTCATCAAAAGAGTATTCTTCTTTGGGGCGAGGTGCTCTTGGTTGTTGAGTCGTAGAGGCAGGAGGAGTTTGAACAGTCGATACATCTTTACTCTGAAGATTAACTTCAAGGGTTTCTTTTCCCTTGCGAGTATTGGATTTAGCATTATTGTTAGTACTTTGACCTGTTTCTTTGGGAGTCATCTGTACTCCTAAACCTTTGAAAGTTTCAGCACTAATTTCTGCGGCTTTGGCACTAACTATGAAGGAAGGCCAATCTTGAAATTGAGTAGATCCTGTCCACATGCTGATGATTGGCAACAAATTTGATTTGCATGTGTCGATGGTGACAGCATCAGGAGTTCCAAGAGGCATCTTCAGAGCTTCTCTTCGAAACCGTTCAATGAATTCCTCTGTAGTTTCATTATTTTTCTGCTTGATTCTTATAAGAGCAGACATAGTCATGTCATTGAGCCCTTCATAGAATCGTTCAAGAAACATTTGTTTGAAACCGGCAAATGAGGTAATACACCCATCCGGGAGACTTTTATACCATTCATAAGCCGTTCCTTTGAGACATCCGACAAACACCCGAGTAAAGAGGGCGTCACTTGGTTGCAGTTGGTCAGTCATCACTTCAAAGTGATTAATAAATTGACTTGGAGAAGTGGTTCCATCATAGAATGAGATAGTAGGAGGCTTGTATTTAGGAGGATACAATACTTGCTTCCATTCTATCGGATAAGGTTGCTTGATGCCTAACCTTTGTAAACCATCCTTCTGTTTGAATGCCTCAAATTGAGTTCGGAGATTCCTCAATTCTTCAGTAACAACTCTGGAGGATTGTGGAGTTGTAGCTTGTAGAGAATAGTTGGGAGGAGGAACAGCATTATAAGCACTACCCCCAGCTCCAGAGTGACTAGAAACCGGTTGAGCTTGCCCAGGAGTATTGGATTGTACTGCTGGAGGAACATGTACTGGACTTGCACCAGTGTCAATTGGTATGGCATCTGGTATAGTCTGTCGATTTTGCAGCTGGGTTGCCATGAGTTCATACATCGACTTCATAGTATCAGCCATAGATTTCATTTGCTGTTCCAAAGAAGCAATCCTTTGGTCTTGAGGAGTCATCGAAGAAGAAGGTTCATTGTTCAATTCAGTATTCCCATCCACCATATATGTTGTGACTGTACGAGGGATTATTGATGAATTAGTGGATGTTGTATGTTCTGAATCACTGCTTTGTGTATCAAAGTCATTTGTAGGAGAATTACCCTCAGTAGGAAGAGGTGGAAAGTTAGATTCTCCAAGAAATTCAGAATAATCTTTAGAAACCGAAGTTCTTTGATTAGAAGCCGTGACTCTAGATCTGGTGCCTCTATATACTCCATCTGGACTATCAGTTCTACTCCCAGTATCCCGAGAGGTCATATTGACAGAAGCAAATAGAGGTTCATCTTCATCAGGCATAGGTTCACACTGAATCCGATTGAAGACAGATTGTCGTTTAGTTTGACATCTGCATTGCATTGTGACTCTCGGTTGGAAGTCACATTCATGATCAGCACGGTCATGATCCATTAATTGACATCTGCATTGAATTATGACTCTCGGCTGGAAGTCACATTCAGCATGGTCATGATCTATTGACACAGAATTATTCCTTCTCTTCTGTTGAAGGTGTTCTCGTAGATCTGTCTGTGAAGATTGAGGTACATCAGAGAACATTCTTTGTGTATTTTTAGGAATATATTTCCGGTTCTTGGGTCTTGATGGCTCTTGGTTATATAGAGAGTGATTAATCTGAGCCACATAATTTCTAGCATACTCTCATCTGGATCTCTTGCTTTTGTTCCCGATTGGTATGGTTTTTTGACACCAGAAGTGATTCCTAAACGGATTTGATTAAGTTTTGCTCTTAGATCAGTTGGAGGTAACACATTGGTTTTTGAAACTTGGAGTTTTCCTTCCATTGATCTGGATATTTATAGAGAAGGAAGAGTTGAACCATCCCCTTGATTAGGAGTTGGTAACAGACCCTCTTTTGTAGACAAATTCTGTGCCCAATTCGAAGAAGTCATAGAAGAAGACATTAAGAAATGTTTCTTCTTAGACTTATTCAAGTTTTGAGACATAGAATGTCCAGAAGGAAGAGTAGTCAAAAGACCATCTCCTTTTCTTTGACTAACAAAACTGTCAGTCAAAGCTGTTCCTGAAGTAAACACTACAGGAGCAGAAGAAACAACTAAAGAGTTATTTCTTTTCGAAGGGACTTTGTGAGCCATTTGTGGAGGAGTTCTAGCAAGACCACCCCCAGTTCTAGTAGAACTTGGCAAAGAAGAAGAGATAGCTAAAGAGCTATTTTTCTTAGAGTATGCTGCTGGTGACAATTTGGCTAAGGAGCCAGTGTTGTCAGTGTATAAAGTCTTGTCTAAAGAGCCAGATTTTGGTGAAATACATGCTGGAACAGATTTGGCTAAGGAGCCAGTGCTGTCAGCGTGACTTTTGAATTTAGAAATAGACGCTGGAACAGATTTGGCTAAGGAGCCAGTGCTGTCAGCGTGACTATTGACTTTGAGATCGCACACTGGAACAGGCTTGACTAAGGAGCCAGTGCTGCCAGCGTGACTTTTGGCTTTGAGATTGCACGCTAGAACAGGCTTGGCTAAGGAGCCAGTGCTGCCAGCGTGACTTTTGACTGCCGTCGACTTCGAGCACACAAGAGCGTGCGTGCTTGCAGTGGAGTCCTTGCCAGTGTTAGGAGTAGACACTGTAGCAGAAACTTCAACATTGGTTGCCAATAGATTCTTAGGGACGTAGACAGATCGTCCCTTCGACTTGGCAGTGGTGATGGAGGCTGAAGTGGGCTTGCCACCCTTAGCCCGCTGCATTTCTTCGTAGACGAGTTGATCAAATTGGATCGATATCACCTTCTTCGTCGAGCCGACTGACGAAGTGTCGCATTGAGTTGTTGCCATCTCAGAAGAGGAGATGGTTTTCCCCAGCAGAGTCGCCAATTTGTTTTCCATAAATAAATTCACTTTATTTATTGTGTTTTTGGGAAAATTACAACTATAGGAATCCGATCTAGAAGACGATCGCTTTATCCCTTAGACGATGCGAAGAAGAAAAGCTCTCAAAAATTCGACAGCAATTTAGATATCTGTCTATCTGTATAATAAATGAGAAAAGAACTCTATTTATAGAGTCAAAAATAACTAAAAAGATAACTGTCTTCACAACCTGTGCATAGTTGAAAATCACGCAGGATTTAACATACGCAAGGTTATGAGCAGTTACTGGACGTAGCCTATAACTGTTGGACACATGGCAATCGTGCATGAGTCATATGCAAGTTACAGGACACGCATGTGAGAGATCGGTGGCATGGCTGCCACGTACTCCAATTTGATGAAATCCACGCATGCTTGTTGAGGACGAAATCCACGCAGACTTGTTGAGGACGAAATCCACGCAGACTTGTTGAGGACGAAATCCACGCAGCCTTGTTGAAGACGAAATCCACGCAGCCTTGGATAAAAGGCTTCAGAATACACGCTAACTGGAAGCAGAAAGCTCAGAATTCACGCAAGCTTAAGGAAGGAACAGAAAAGTTCAAAATACACGCAGACTTGAGTCAGAACTGCCAGCTGCCTTGATTCAACGTGCCTCGACTGACACAAAATCTCTGACATTGATCGCCTTGTCAGTTGCATTAAATGACAATAAGCTCTTTTGGTATGCCAACTTGATGAAGGCTGAGTCTTGTTGAAGAAGATTTCGAAAGTCACGCAATAGTCGGCTGTGATCTCTCGAGTTCCGTGCATACGTGGCATACGAGGAGATATTCTTTGACTGTCGTGCTGTCAGTCATAATGACACTCTGACAAATGATGAGCTGTCTCTGCGTGTATTTGAGGAAATAGTCTGGTAGAACCCAGCATAACTTTTAAACATTGTCTTGATCAACTCAGCGTGACTTTTTAGACTTTGTCCTGATCAAATCAGCGTGACTTTCAGACTTTGTTCTGATCAACTCAGCGTGACTTTCATTTTTTAGGCCTACAGTTATATGTGTGGGTGTGTGTGTATAAATATATAAAGAGAGAGGGTGAGAATAGAGAGAGGAAATAGATATTTAGAGAGAGTGAGGAATAGAGAGAGAAAATATTTTAGTGAGAGAGAGGGGGAAGTGGTCGGCTGCCATGGGGAGAGGAGAGAGAGTGACTTGTGTGTAGGTGTTATTAGAAGGAGAGAGAAAAGAGAGTTACATTATATATATATGTATATATATATATATATATATATATATATATATATATATATATATATATATATATATATATATATATATATATATATATATATATATAAGAGAGGTAGAGATATTTTATAAAATAAAAGAATTATATTTTCGAGTAGGCAAAAATAGAAAAACACCAGTGGGGTGTATGGGCAGTCGGGACAGGGCCCACACTAAACTGGGTTGGGCGTTGGGCCAAGTTTGGACAAGGTCGAAGCCAAGATTTAAATAAATTTATAAATTAAACCAAATTAAATCATGGATGAAATAGGAGCACAAGGGGGATCGAAATTATGGCACACAAGTGGCACCGGCATAGTAGGCTCAAAACAGGCCAGGGCCATATTTTGGGTCGACTGCATTGGACCGACGTCGGGCCCGAAAATTAAATTGGAAATTAAATCAGGTTTTACGGCAGATTATTAATTGGCCTAAATTGAACCAAGAGTTGTGCGAAGGAAATGGAGCACAAAATGGAGTGTCTGAGTGGGACACGAAGGTCATGGGTGGAGAGCGTCTTGAGTAGATCAGGCATGTCAAGTTGGTTCTGAGAAAACGACTGGTCTGGTGCTCCTAAATTAAAAGTCTTGGTAACGCGCATATGATGATCAAGGAAAAGAGTGGGAATTCAATTAATAATTAAATGGTCTAATATTGACCCGAACTTGCACGAAGCAAAAAGAGCACAAGGGAACGAGTTCAAGTGGGACACGAAATATCACTGTAAAGATAATCTCGTCTGCTACAAACTCCAAGAAGGAAGTTTCCAGAGACTGACATCCCTGATGCTCTAGAATTCCAAGTCACGGTAAAGAGCATTAGATTAAATAATAATCAAATAATAATATCTGTTCAAAATAATTGATTTATAAAATTGAAAAAAAATAAGCCCAAAATTTAGGGGCTTACAATCCTACCCACCTTATAAAATTTCGTCCTCGAAATTAAAGGTTGGTAGTGGGGTTAAAACATGATAGAAGATTTAGGCAATATTTTAGGCACGATCCAAGAATGACGAGTTTGCACGATCAAGATAATCGATTTAAAATTGTTCAGGCACGATGAGGGATTTGGCACGATAGAATGATAATACGAACAAAATCATATGTGCATGATTTCAAAATAAGTCAAGTCATTGGGGCACGATTTTAGAGACGATTAAGAGAATCGAAGATATAATTGAAGTTCAAGTACGAGGTGATCTGTAGGACTTAGGTTGATGGAAATCAACCTGAAAGTCACACATGCTCGATCAAGATGAAAAGCTAACCATGACCAAAACAAGGTTTGGCATAGTTGAGATAAAATTTCAGACACAAAACAAAAATCGAAGTCAATGTCTTATAGGCCCGATCAAAGATTAAGGAGGATGATTGATAAAATCATGAAATACGATCCAATTCGAACGCGATTAAAATCGAAAATAGTCTAAATTCACTTGGCACGATTTGAGGGTTAAGATTATCAAGATCATGAAAATCAAAGTTGGATAGTCATGATCTAAAACAGGGCTAAGAGAAGCAAATGGAGAGAAAATTTTGAGAATAGCACGATTGAGAGATAGATTCGATAGAAATCAGATTATAGGTCACATAAGCACGACCAAGATCCAAGTTCAGTTATGAAAGACGATAAAATCATGAATTCGAAATCAATGTCCTAAAAGCACCATTAGGAAGGAACCTAAGTCATAAAGGAATTCGAAGTCATCTAGAGTCTAGTCAGCAACCAAGAGTCTTTGGCACGATAAACAAGATGACCAAAATTGATTGGTTATGGACAGAAGGGAATCAAAATCTTAACAGTATTGAAATTTAAGAAACAATTGAGATGTAAAAATTTTAAAAATTTTCAGAGTTTCCAAGTGTAGATGACAGATGTAGATATGAGATAGGTGATTTGTGAGATCAAGACATAGCTAAACAAGTCAAAGGAAATGATGGCAAGATGAGGAAATCATCATGCGATGGGAGAGAAAATAATGATAAACAAGAAATAATGGTAGGAATTATCTTGCTCAATTGGTAAAAGAAGTGAATCAACTTAAGATATGACCTGATAACCATACACGTCTATCCAAAACCATGTTGCCAGAATTTACGCCACGTCAGTAAACATAGCTGCAATAAACGATAGAGTCCATAACCAAGATATACACCCTATAATCATGTCATCTAGATTCCTTACCACGCCAACCGGTATGGCTGCAAGAGAATCTAAATTCTATAACTAGGATAGTATATCCAAAATCAGGCTCCATGTCCCTGTCAGGCTAGCTAATATGACTGCGATAAATTCTAAACTCCATAAGTAAAGTAGACACTTACCGTTCTCATCGTCCTCGTCCAAAATATGTTTATCAGGATATCTTAACTCAATTCTTAAAAGAATTATCCTAAACAAAATCAAAGGTCAACAACGAATATTTAAGATTTAAAATTCAACAACAAGTCAAGGGTAAGTTAATAGAAACAACGGAAACAACTTCCGAGATAGGGTTCAGAGGAAATCTTAGGGAAAGTCCCGAGGGTACTACCTAGGTCAAGATAGAAAATGGTGGAATATAATCTAAAACAAACTTCGACCATGATACGAGGTTGGTAAATCATATTCTCTCCCCAACCTAGATGATAAATAAGTCCAACTCATACCTTCCCTCTGGGGTCCACAAACTCATCCTGAGAAGGAATAAAGTTTGATACGGACAGAGTACCAAAATCCTAAAATATTCCATGACTCAACCTTAATCCTAGGACAGGCTCGCAGTAGTACAAATAAACTCAAGTACTACCACGACTTTGCATTAACTGCAAAGACTGACCTGCATGGGCCACCACTAAAAACGTGTCACGACCCGCACCGGGATATACGGGTACGAATATGTGGGCCACGCCCAGCCTACGCCGCAGTATCGGCGGTAGAACGCTGTCTAGTATAGTATACTAACTACAACATCTAAAATCCATATCTATGAAATGTACTCATGTCACATCACGAAAACTAAGGAAGATAAGACAAGAAATAATAACAATATCACTAGAACAACTAAAATCTACAATAATCATAAGACATGAAAGATAAAGAAGGAACAACAAGACTAACTAAGGATAACTACCAGGCAACTCCCATAGAAGAATAGTGAGATCCACCTCAGCTAGCAACATCATGAAGTCCAATAATGAGGGCACAACTACTCCTAAAATTTTGTCAACATATTCGGTCAGGATGGAACGAGTACATATATCTCATAACAGATCTCAAGATAGAATAAAAGCTATAAGACTGTAAATAGAGCATATACAATGAATCATGGAGTGTACATATATGTATCATGGCATGGTAAGCTGTAGAGCTAGAGCTAGAACAAGAAAGTAGAACTGAATCATGGTATGTACACAAATCAAGGTAAGCCATATATCCAATGTGTGTGAGTAGCAGTTTCAACTTGTGATCGGCTTGGGTTCATGTCAAGAACTGGCCTGGCAAGTCATATGTGCGGTATATGACTCACACTGTTCGGGAATACGGGATGGATCTGATCACAAGCATACGCTACTACTCCCCCTACCCCAACTGGTAGAATGGATCCAAGCAGGACACGTCACTGCACGGGATTCTAATGAGAAGGTCACGAACCTTCTCTAGAATCAGTGACCATATATTGAGCAAGAGCTACAAGGGAGCTTGCACAATACATCCCAACCTAAGAAGGAGAAACATCTCTCGTCGGGATCCAAGAATACCAATCCGTGAGAACCATGTGTCAGGAATAAGCATATCAACACTAAGTACATGAATCATAACAGTTATCATAAATTGGGAATAAGTTATCAGAGAATGTACTCGCCTGGGGTCCTGCTGTCAATATGAATCAGGATTCAGAGTAAGGCCACAGACCTAAAGATGAAATAATACAAGAGCTGATCAGGGTCAAAAGATATACTAACATCTAGGCCAAACTAAGACAATTGGGTCAAGGTTGACGTACAGTTGACTTTGGTCAACTGGTTAACTCTGGTCAACCCTAAGTAAACTCTAGGTCAAATTTGACTAACGTTGACTAACAGTTGACTTTGGGTCAACTGGTCAACTCCAGTCCAGTTCTAGTCAATTTTAGGCTACGGTTGACTTCTGGTTGACTTTGGTCAAAATAGTCAACTGTGGTCAACCAGGGTCAAAACTAGTCTAACCTAGGTCAAATGTTGACTCTACTTCGATGTTCAGTCAAAGTAGTCAACCATGGTCAACTGGGTCAAAGCTAGTCTCTACAAATATCTACAGGGTCAGCACATCAATTTCAGTGATTGTGAAATCACCGGAATCGATGGAACTCAAAATACCACAAAGCAGAAAGATTATAATAATAGGGTAAAAACCTACAGATGTTGTCGGATGATGAAACTAACATCATCAACATGTCCAGAATGGTCAAATCAGCTAGGATAGCCTGTCCAAAAGTCCAATTTGGACACAGAGGCAAAACGATAATTTCGGGCCAAAGTGATGTCCGTCGTTGGACACACTTTGCACCGAAAAATGTGTCAAAACAAAAGTGCACAAAATCTAACAAATTATATGTCCACGAATCCAGAATGACGATACGAACCCAACGGTATATCCAGAATTGGATTCCGTTGACCCGATCTCAATTTGGTCTGTTGACCCGGACATTAGAATTTCGATTTGCACGGAAAAGCGTGTCGGAGCCAATGTCCTCAAAACTCAGCAAATTATATGTCAACGAGTCCAGAATGATGATACGAACTCAACGGTATATTCAGAATTGGATTCCGATGAGCCGATCTCAAAATGACCCGTTGGCCCGGATATTGGTATCCGACTTGCACTGAAATGCGTGCCGGAACCAATGTCCACTAAAACCTAGCAAATTATATGTCAACGAGTCCAGAATGACGATACGAACTCAACGGTATATCCGAAATTGGATTCCGATTAGCCGGCGTCAAAAAGTCCCGTTGACTCAGAAAGTGGGACCCGCTTTGCACCGAAATGCGTGTCAGGGCCCACGTTCTCCAAATCAAGCAAACTTTATATGAAAATATGCCAGAACGATGCCACGAGTCTACTGGTGGTGTCAGAAATTGAATCCGGAGTCTCGGGTTCAAAAATGGAATTTTACAAGTGTAACACTAAGAATTCGAACGGCCAACTTTGGCGTCGAATTCGACCGACCTAACAAGCTCAAACTGAAATGAAATCTAAAGGGGACAGGAAGAGGGTTATACCAGCTGTGCACCGGAACTAGTAGCGCGCAAAACGGAGCTGCGACGGAGGAGATACGAGTCGACGAAGTCGGCTCCACAAAACTGTCCAAAAATAACACAATTTAAAGTGTCAACTTGGTGGCCGGTTTTGATGTATCAAACGACAGAATTAACGGGCAAAATTTGAGAGGGATGAAGGGGTATATACCAAAATTGATACGGAGTGAAGAAATCGCCGATCCAACGGTCGGATTGTCCAGAAAATCGGTACGAAGTTGCTACGACGGAGCGCGAATTTTGGAATTTCTTCGCGCGCGCGTCGACGGAACTCCGAGAAAAACGTTGAAATCGCCTAGACGGCGCATCCCGGAGGACGTTGGCCGCCACGGGGTGGTGTTCCTGGGTGCGCCCGGCCATGGGGGGGTGCTCTCCGGCGACGGCGACGGCCGGGGCGGCGCGCTGCCGGCCGGTGCGCGTGCGGCTGCCAGCGTGCAGTTGCTGCACTGCTGCGCTGCGCCGCGCTGCGCCGCGCTGTGCTGCGCTGTCCGGCCATGGCTGGCCAAGCCCGAGCCCGAGGGTGGAAGGAGAAGGAGAAGGTGGTTCGGGGGTGGCTTGTGGTGGTGGTGAGGTGGTGTGTTGATGGTGGAGGCGGTGGTGAATGATGCTTGATGATGATGATGAATATGATGAAGGAGAGGAGGAAAAGTGGAGGCTTGGGTTGCTGGTGGTGGCGCTCTGCCAGGGAGGAGGAGGAGGAGGTCGAGCATGGGAGGAGCTTGGCCATGGAGGCTCGGCCAAGGGGCTGTGGGGGGTTGGTTTTTAGGAAAAGAGAGAGAAATATAAGTGTGTGTGTGTGTGTGTAGTTTAAAAGGGAGAGAGAGAGGAAGTGATATTTTAGAGAGAGAAAGAAGTAGAGAGATGGGGGGGTGCTGGTCTCGTACAGCAAGGGGGGTGTGTGTAAGGAGAGGTGAGGGGTGAGTGAGGGTTATATGTGTGGGTGTGTGTGTATAAATATATAAAGAGAGAGGGTGAGAATAGAGAGAGGAAATAGATATTTAGAGAGAGTGAGGAATAGAGAGAGAAAATATTTTAGTGAGAGAGAGGGGGAAGTGGTCGGCTGCCATGGGGAGAGGAGAGAGAGTGACTTGTGTGTAGGTGTTATTAGAAGGAGAGAGAAAAGAGAGTTACATTATATATATATATATATATATATATATATATATATATATATATATATATATATATATATATATATATATATATATATAAGAGAGAGGTAGAGATATTTTATAAAAAAAAGAATTATATTTTCGAGTAGGCAAAAATGGGAAAACACCAGTGGGGTGTATGGGCAGTCGGGACAGGGCCCACACTAAACTGGGTTGGGTGTTGGGCCAAGTTTGGACAAGGTCGAAGCCAAGATTTAAATAATTTTATAAATTAAACCAAATTAAATTATGGATGAAATAGGAGCACAAGGGGGATCGAAATTGTGGCACACAAGTGGCACCGGCATAGTAGGCTCAAAACAGGCCAGGGTCATATTTTGGGTCGACTGCATTGGACCGACGTCGGGCCCGGAAATTAAATTGGAAATTAAATCAGGTTTTACGGCAGATTATTAATTGGCCTAAATTGAACCAAGAGTTGTGCGAAAGAAATGGAGCACAAAATGGAGTGTCTGAGTGGGACACGAAGGTCATGGGTGGAGAGCGTCTCGAGTAGATCAGGCATGACAAGTTGGTTCTGAGAAAACGACTGGTCTGGTGCTCCTAAATTAAAAGTTTTGGTAACGCGCATATGATGATCAAGAAAAAGAGTGTGAATTCAATTAATAATTAAATGGTCTAATATTGATCCGAACTTGCGCGAAGCAAAAAGAGCACAAGGGAACGAGTTCAAGTGGGACACGAAATATCACTGTGAAGATAATCTCGTCTACTACAAACTCCAAGAAGGAAGTTTTCAGAGACTGACATCCCTGACGCTCTAGAATTCCAAGTCACGGTAAAGAGCATTAAATTAAATAATAATCAAATAATAATATCTGTTCAAAATAATTGATTTATAAAATTGAAAAAAAATAAGCCCAAAATTCAGGGGCTTACACTTCCTGATGGTTGGAGCAACTTATATGCTAGAATACATCGAAAGAAGCTGGACATTAGCTTGGAAGATCTTCTACAAAAGATCCACGTTGAGGATGAAATGCGATCTCAACAGAAGATGGACTCTCTGTCCAAAAAATTGGCTAAGGCCAACTTGGTGCAGATAAGAGAGTTCAAGGGAAACCAGGTAGCTTCTCATCACAAGAAGAAGGACTCCACTAATCTGAAAGTGAACGGTCCTTCGTTCAACCAACAGAAGTCCAAGTCCCACGTGACTTGCTTCAATTGTGACAAGAATGGCCACTACAAGAGTGAATACAAATCCAAGCCCAAACCAAAATAGCAGGTATGGCTAAACTTGGTTATTTTGATTACTTAACTTTGTTGCTATTATTGCACAGGTTGAGTTATCTAGCGTGGTAGCTGACTAGTGGTCTGACACTAGTGCATTTGACCATGTGTGCTCTCGAAGGAGCTTTTCACCAAGGATGAGCCGTGTTATGACGAAGGTCTCGATGGCGAACATGTACCTAGCAGAATATCTAAAGATTGAGACAGTGGTTATGAACCACCGACAAGGATACTGGAATGCGTATTACACGTACCAGAGATTTTCGAAGATCCGATCTCAGGAAGTCTGCTATCTGATACAGATTTGAAAGATGGACATTCGTGCTAGCCAGATGGTAATTTTTTGGCGAGGAACATGCTTCGAAAAGATGTTCGGTGCTGAAGGGATGTTCAAACTTCTGCTGATGGCGATGAAGTTACTTCATTGAATGGACTGAGAGTTGTTCTATGATAGAAGTAGACTCAAGCTGTCCTACCGGAACCTTGTCTTCAGACTATGGGGGTAAGGAGATGGAGGAATTTAAGGTCTATGCAGATACAAGACTGTTGGGAAGCTGCTCAGACGATTGAACTAACGTACTGATCATCTGGAGTTAGTACACTCAGATATATGTGACTTTTATCAATTCTCCACAGAGGTCGGTTCAAAGTGTTTCTCGTAGTACACGTTCGCATAACTTCTCAAGTAGAAGGATGCAACATTTGAGTAGTTCAGAGACTTCAGGGCTGAAGCTGAACGTTAAACCGATCTACAACTACTCAGAAGTGATCGAGATATAGAGTATAGGTCTCATGAATTCGTATCGTTCTACAAAGAACATTGAATCATCAATGAGACTACTGCTCCGTATTTTTCTCAATCTAACGGAGTAGCGAAAAGGAAGAATAGAAAGTTGACAGAAATGATGAACTCAATGCTGCTAACTGCGGGTCTTCCTAAATGCTACTGGGGAGAAGCTGCATTGACGGCCATTTTTATTCTAAATAGAGTATCGTATGCAACTTCGGACATAACTCCTCATGAACTCTGGTTCAAAGTCAGACCTAACTTGAATGTCATTCGAGTGTGGGGGTGTCTGGCTTATGTGATGTCACCCCCAGTTTTCAAAAACAGGGGTATTTTTGTCATTTTACATTTTTGAATATTTTTAAATTTTATTTTATTATTTATGATATTATTTTGGGGTTGAAATTTATTTTATTATTTATGATATTGTTTTGGGGATATTTGAGTCGGGTTCGAATTTTAACTCAATTCGACTTGAAACGGGGACCCAGGGGTAGTTTGACTCTAGTGGGACCCACACACTAGTTAGACATGGCCCACATGATATTAATTTTAGTTTCACATGATATTAATTTTAGTTAGTAGTTAGACTAATTATTTTGGTTAGCATTAATTGAGATTAGTGATTTTGGAATGACCAAACCCCGACTTAAACCCCTACCAATATATTAGCTAATAGATTAGTACAAGGGGCTTTTAGGCATTTCCTAATATGACAAAAACTACTTTAATGGCTGGCCACTTGGAGGGGGGATAAGGGGTGAGTCATCATCTCTTCCATTTCATTTTATCCATCCATTTTCTCTCTCATGTTCTTCCCCAAATTTCTAGAGAACAACTCCATTGATTTCATCTCCAAATCCACCATTTCTTCCACCAAATCTTCTTCTCTTCTCCTCTACTCCATAGTTAGAGGGTGCTACCCAAGTTTGGGAGGAATCGGAGCTCGTTCGTGTCCTTTTGGAATCTCTACGTGTCGGTGTCGTGTCGGAAGGCCTTTTCCTTTGAAACTCTCTTCCGGAAGGTATAATCTCTCCTCTAATCCACCCCAACATGCATATAGGATTATTTTGGACCCATAGGAATGACCCACATGGTTGTATCTCCATTTGTGTCCATTTGGAGGTCATAGGAGTGTCCTTGTGTTGTGGATGTGTTCATGTTACATATATATATATATATATATATATATATATATATATATATATATATATATATATATATATATATATATATTGTAATGAGAGTGTATCTATATTTATATACGTAATAAATGGTTCATGATGATTATATAATCAAGTTTGTGAGTGTGGTTCCTCATATTATTATTGTTGTGGATAATTAGGATATATATTGTGTATTCTTTTGGCTCAAACTATTTAAATCCGTCATGATTTTTATCCACGTTTTTAATTTCAGCCCTAACTTAGAAATGCCATAACTTCTAGCTCAAAGCTCGATTTAATCTCCCTTTTTTTTAAAAGAAGCGTATTGAAGTTAGCTTTCCAAAAACATATATTAATAGGCCTAATTCTTTCTATAAATTTCTGGAGAATTATTTGAGTGTCAGCTGTACGAAAGACAAATGCGTTCTCGGTGTTTTCGCGATTCCCGGAGTTTCCGGAAACGAAAATGCGATCCGTTTGAAGTTTCGGAAAGCTAACACATAGATAACATACTTTAATCCTAGATTTCAATTCATGCTGAGTTGGTACAGTATTGATTATTAGTAGGAGTTACTATTCGGCATATACATTTTGTGCACCCTTGTGTGTAATATAATGTTCTATTTGATTTTAACCCATGTTAATGTATATACATTATGTAACTAAATAGAGAATGCAAGCATGAGTAAATGGTTAAATAAATGATGTATGAGGTATAAGTATCCTATCTAATGTAAGCATGTATAAGTATGGCTTGTAATGAATATGTAGGTTCCATAGTATGTAATGTATGGTGCATATAGTAGTGCAAGAGAATAAATGAATGATGAATGAATGCAAGCATGAATGTAATGTAATAATAGATGTAATGTATGCAATATACAAGTTAATGAGATGTAATATTCTATGTTAACACAAATCCTATATTACCTCATGTACCCCTTACACTATGTTGACACTATCACACTTGACACTTTGTTCACTTACACTTTGACACTCTTTGATATGTATACACTATGTATGCCCATTTAACCCTCACTTGCCCCTTTGCCATGTTCACATATACACACATAGCCTCTTAAATAAGTATTTATGAATATAGTTAACTTAGCTATGTATGTATATTATATATATGGTAGCATATTGTATTGTAATATATAAGTTTATATAGCCATTAAAATGCCATGATTATAGAACTAATGTTGAATACCAATATATGCATGTGTATATATATGTAGACATGTATAGCTTAAAGTAATAGATTACCTAGTGTATATCTAATATAAATTCTTGCCTATTTGAGTATTGAATAATTGCATGCTATATAGAGTTGGGTGTATGTTGGCTTGTATAGCCTTGTATTGATGTGTGCTTGCTAGGATAGTCTTGGTTAGGCCTAGTAAGACTTGCTGGGTTAGGACATGACCTAGTTTGACCTAGTTTGACTAGTGCAGTTGACCAAAGTTGACCAAGGGTTGACTTTGGCCTAGTTGACCTAGATTCATGTAGAATGCATTATAGTGCTTTATATTACCCTTCTGGATATGTTGTGACTTGTGTTGTTCTAATTAGGAGCCACCTCTTCTCGGACAGTATCTTATTTTAGGTCTGTGATCACTCTGAGCATCTGTTCACCTATCAGCTCAGGACCACAGGCGAGTACATTCACTGATAGTTTTTATTGTCTTGATATCTACTATATCCGATTCAGTCGTAGTGTTTTACTTGATTCCCGATACGACAGTTCACGGACTAGTATACATCGGATCCTGTCATGAGATGTTATTTATGGACTTTCTTGGTATATGAGTATGAGATATTTCCGTGTTCCGTGCTTGTATAGACACCGATTCCTAAGGGGACTAGCTACCCTCTTACGGAACCCCGTGTCATGACGTTCCATGTCCGGATCCGTGATACTATTCGGGGGATAGAGGGGAATTATTAGGGGTTATGTGATCAAAGCCTCCGTGTGATATTTTCGTGTTTTGCTAGCGCCACCCTCACCTCACGTAGGGTGTAGCAGATACCCCGTGCCGGTTATCCAGGTTGGCCGGCATGACCCTCTTCGGAGGCCCTCTTCAGAGGTTCCGTGTGATTGTCGGGCCAAGTGGATAACCTTTCCGTGATTCCCTAGCCGATCACATTTTGCCCTAATAATTCAAATCACTTTTTATTTATTTGTTGTCATATCTTACATTCCAGTTCACCTTTACTTACTGTACTTTCACCATGCTATGATTCATTTCTCATATGCTCTACCTGCCTTTTATACTGTACCATGATGATGGGACTAGGTTCTGTTCGAAAGAAGGATTACAACCCCGGTCCTTGTTTGGTTTAAGGGTTGTAACTCGGCTTTCGAATGGTTCCCAAGTCGCCTATATTCTTTGTCTTGTATTTCATTATTACTGTCTCTTATAGTATTTGTCAATTCACATGGAACTGCTGTTGGTGTTTTGTACTTGCTCATTTTCCTGACATGATACGTTGACAAATTTTACAAATAGCTTGGAGATTTCCTGCTAGCCTAGAGGAGACCCATTAGAGGTTGTTTAGTTAGCTGTTCTCAGTTGTCTGGAGTTGTATTTATTTTATGGATTACTGTATTTGAGTTTTGAGATGTATTTCTGGGTTTTGTACCTTAGACACTTAGACTTCTATCTGTTGTATCTATTTTCGATTTCATGTTTTATCTATCTTCCTTTATGCTCTACCTTAGATGTGATTGAGTTTACATTCTGCTATGTCACCCCCATTCGGGGAGTATAAATTGTTTAGTCTTATACTGTTAGATGCATTGAGACCTAGGACAGCGTTCTATCGCCGACACTGCGGCGTAGGCTGGGCGTTGTTACGTTCTTGTGCCCTAACTCTAGGGTGCGGGTCGTGACACGTTTTTAGTGGTGGCCCATGCAGGTCGAGACTAAAATTGTAGTGGTATTCGAACTAGAGTACCACTACAGCCTGCAGTAGGATTAGGATATGTTTTGAAGGTACTCAATCACAGTTAGGACCCTTGAGAGATTCCCGGGACGACCCTTGAGAATCTTATTTAACTTCGATTTGAAAACTCTTTTCCTTGATTGATTTATCTTTACTTTCTGCTATTGAATTTGATTTTGATGGATTATTATTGAATTTGAGTTTGTATTTATTGATTTTGAAGGATGATTATTAAATTTTAAATTTTGATGATAGCTGTTGCATCCGAGTTTGTATTTTCATGGATTTTTGTTCATTTTTGGATTTTGATGTTCGTTGATAAATTTGAATTGATTTTTGAGTATTCATTGTTGATTTAAATTAATTTTGTCAAGATGAAATTATATGGGCTAGGTCATCTAAGTTATGGAGTCTAGTCTTCTACAGTCATATTAGCCAGCATGGTGAGGACATATAGTTTGACTTGGATATATCTCTCGGGTGTGGGAATTTAAGGTTTTCGCAGCCAAGCTAGCGGCATTGCAAAAATGTTAAATACCATGATTTTAGAGGTATGTGCCTAAGTCGAGGACTTTGTGATTATCATAGCCTTGCTTACTAGTATGACGAGGATTTAGTGTACCATGATTTTGGACAGACGCATATGATTATCAGATTGTACCTTAAATGTTTTCGAAACATGTTTTCTCTACTTTTGTTTCTGTCCTTCAAAAAAAATAATAATTATTAATTGTTTTGTTTTGTTTGTTTCTCATTATTTAACTTAAGAGTATGTTTGCCTATTTTTATAAACCTTTGCGTAACTTCTTGCTATGAGTTTCTTCTTAATGCAATGAATCGATAATTTTGCTAGACTTTATCTTGGATTTGATAATTTAGCTCTGGATTTCAAAATGATTCTTCTTTAAATAGATAAGCAAAATAGATTTTATCGTTATTTCTTCCTTGCTATTATTCTTGTATTAAATAATAATAATAAAACTGTCTTGATTACGTCAATCACCTGCTTGCAATCTTGGTAGGAATCTAAATGTTAGTCTTAACGTAGAAATAATTTTTTTTTATATTAGGACATGAGAATATGTATATGAATATATATAGCAGACACTTTGCCTAACACGTATGCATGCTACACTTGATTTTTCCACATATCTAAATACATATTAATATGTTGTTGATGTTTAAATTGTCAAAACCCCAATATTTCTGGTTCTCTGATTTTCCATGTTTAAATTCGTAATTTAAATATAAATTTCATATTATTAGTTATGTTTACATCACTGCACATGTATGTTATACGTGGGATTTCAATTCAAAATTTTGGTTGAGTTTTGTGTTTAAATTTGTAAAATCTGAGACTGTGTGCATGTTAACCCTTGATGCGGGATTCCAAATGTTAGTTCAAATTGCTGTTTTATTTCTTAAATGTAATATTTGAGCTATATACCTTGTAGAAAGTAGGGATATAAATTTAGGTTTCATATTCTTACATGTTAGTTGTGATAAACATTGAGTTGGTTTTTAATGTTCAAATTTTTCCAAAATCCTGAAAACTAGTTACATGTTAACATTTTTACATTAATTTTCATGTTTAGTTAAATTTCAGATTTAACATGTAATATTGAACTATGTGCATAGATAAATGTATGGATAGTATGTTAGGGTTTCATTTTTATCATGTTAGGATGTATTAGGACCATTGAGATGGGTTGCGATGTTTCAAAACCCTAAAATCTGAGACTGCATTATGTTAATATTTCACTGTTTTAAATGTTAGCTTATTTTCAGACTTTGCATGTAAATGCTGAACTAAAACTGGGTTTAACCTTTCAATACTAGGCTATAACCCTGTACAAGGACACACACACACCCTCTTTATATATATATATATATATATGTATAAGGTTAGCCATGCATGTTATGAGTAAATAAGTTGCGTATTGTAGATTGTTTAACCAATATGCCATGATTAGTGTAACTTGATAGCCGTTGTTTTGAAACCCAATTTCTCATATACAATTTCATGTATATTTCGTCTACACACATGCCTACTATCTTACCATATTAACCTGTTCACATACACCCATACACACACAAACCATATAACATTACATAATGCCAGCTTTTCCCTCTCTAACGCTCTATATATATATATTGTGATTGGATTTCAATGCAAGTGACTTTCAATTCTTTAACTTTGAAATTGATTTTTCTGTACCCTTTTAGATTATTGGAAGTTACCTTTCTTATTTTTATATATTTTTTATGAGTACCAGATTTCACATAGGATGGTAGACTGTCTTACAGTTTTGATGATTTGCTATTTCTTTATCTTTTTTCAGTTTAGCACTCTAGATTTCTTGTGTGTTTGATACCCTATGACCGTCTTGGTTTAGCATGACTAGTATACCTAGATGAGACTTTCATTACCACCGTATGCAATGACCCTGTATGTCGTCCTTTTGATCACATGATTTGTTTTAATCTGGGACTTTGATTGTGGGGGTTTGACCTAGAGGGAGTATGGACATTTTAATTTCGAGGATGAAATTTTTGTAAGGTGGGTAGACTTGTAACACCCAATTTTCTAAAATGAGAGTAATTTTGAAATTTTGTAATTTTAATCATTTATTGATTTGACATTTAAATCATGATATATTTTTTGGTAATTTTTAAATCATTTTAAAACTATTTAAATTCTTGACTTGTAATTTTGATGTTTTGCTAGTGAAACCCTAGAGACTGTTTGACCTAGAGCCTAACCATGTGATTAGGATGTTTTAATGTCATTTCTGGCCTAAGGATATTTTACATTTGACCTCCTTGAATTATTTTGATATTTATTGCGTTGGTGATTGTTAATTTTGACCTTTGATAGGTGTGATGGTTTTGTGTCCGTATCGGACACGTATCAGTTTTTATTTACAAATGTTTGATGTGCCTCAAGGAGATTTTTATTGCTGATTTTTTTGAAAAGTATTTGAATGAGATTGTTTTCTGCATGTGTTTCCTGTGATTGCTTTGTTTTAATTTCGAGGACGAAATTTTTTTTAAGGTGAATAGATTTGTCACCCCCAGTTTTCAAAAACAGAGGTATTTTTGTCATTTTACATTTTTGAATAATTTTAAATTTTATTTTATTATTTATGATATTATTTTGGGGTTGAAATTTATTTTATTATTTATGATATTGTTTTGGGGTTATTTGAGTCGGGTTCGAATTTTAACTCAATTCGACTTGAAACGGGGACCCGGGGGTAGTTTGACTCTAGTGGGACCCACACACTAGTTAGACATGGCCCACATGATATTAATTTTAGTCCACATGATATTAATTTTAGTTAGTAGTTAGACTAATTATTTTGGTTAGCATTAATTGAGATTAGTGATTTTGGAATGACCAAACTACCCCCGACTTAAACCCCTACCAATATATTAGCTAATAGATTAGTGCAAGGGGCTTTTAGGCATTTCCTAATATGACAAAAACTACTTTAATGGCTGGCCACTTGGAGGGGGGATAAGGGGTGAGTCATCATCTCTTCCATTTCATTTTATCCATCCATTTTCTCTCTCATGTTCTTCCCCAAATTTCTAGAGAACAACTCCATTGATTTCATCTCCAAATTCACCATTTCTTCCACCAAATCTTCTTCTCTTCTCCTCTACTCCATAGTTAGAGGGTGCTAGCCAAGTTTGGGAGGAATCGGAGCTCGTTCGTGTCCTTTTGGAATCTCTACGTGTCGGTGTCGTGTCGGAATGCCTTTTCCTTTGAAACTCTCTTTCGGAAGGTATAATCTCTCCTCTAATCCACCCCAACATGCATATAGGATTATTTTGGACCCATAGGAATGACCCCCATGGTTGTATCTCCATTTGTGTCCATTTTGTGTCCATTTGGAGGTCATAGGAGTGTCCTTGTGTTGTAGATGTGTTCATGTTACATATATAGATTTATATATATAAATTGTAATGAGAGTGCATCTATATTTATATACGTAATAAATGGTTCATGATGATTATATAATCAAGTTTGTGAGTGTGGTTCCTCATATTATTATTGTTGTGGATAATTAGGATATATATTGTATATTCTTTTGGCTCAAACTATTTAAATCCGTCATGATTTTTATCCACGTTTTTAATTTCAGTCCTAACTTAGAAATGCCATAACTTCTAGCTCAAAGCTCGATTTAATCTCCCGTTTTTTTAAAAAGAAGCGTATTGAAGTTAGCTTTCCAAAAACATATATTAATAGGCCTAATTCTTTCTGTAAATTTCTGGAGAATTATTTGAGTGTTAGCTGTACGAAAGACAAACGCGTTCTCGGTGTTTTCGCGATTCCCGGAGTTTCCGGAAACGGAAACGCGATCCGTTTGAAGTTTCGGAAAGCTAACACATAGATCTATAACATACTTTAATCCTAGATTTCAATTCATGTTGAGTTGGTACAATATTGGTTATTAGTAGGAGTTACTATTCGGCATATGCATTTTGTGTACCCTTGTGTGTAATATAATGTTCTATTTGATTTTAACCCATGTTAATGTATATACATTATGTAACTAAATAGAGAATGCAAGCATGAGTAAATAGTTAAATAAATGATGTATGAGGTATAAGTATCATATCTAATGTAAGCATGTATAAGTATGGCTTGTAATGAATATGTAGGTTCCATAGTATGTAATGTATGGTGCATATAGTAGTGCAAGAGAATAAATGAATGATGAATGAATGCAAGCATGAATGTAATGTAATAATAGATGTAATGTATGCAATATACAAGTTAATGAGATGTAATGTTCTATGTTAACACAAATCCTATATTACCTCATGTACCCCTTACACTATGTTGACACTATCACACTTGACACTTTGTTCACTTACACTTTGACACTCTTTGATATGTATACACTATGTATGCCCATTTAACCCTCACTTGCCCCTTTGCCATGTTCACATACACACATAGCCTCTTAAATAAGTATTTATGAATATAGTTAACTTAGCTATGTATGTATATTATATATATGGTAGCATATTGTATTGTAATATATAAGTTTATATAGCCATTAAAATGCCATGATTATAGAACTAATGTTGAATACCAATATATGCATGTGTATATATATGTAGACATGTATAGCTTAAAGTAATAGATTACCTAGTGTATATCTAATATAAATTCTTGCCTATTTGAGTATTGAATAATTGCATGCTATATAGAGTTGGGTGTATGTTGGCTTGTATAGCCTTGTATTGATGTGTGCTTGCTAGGATAGTCTTGGTTAGGCCTAGTAAGACTTGCTGGGTTAGGACATGACCTAGTTTGACCTAGTTTGACTAGTGCAGTTGACCAAAGTTGACCAAGGGTTGACTTTGGCCTAGTTGACCTAGATTCATGTAGAATGTATTATAGTACTTTATATTACCCTTCTGGATATGTTGTGACTTGTGTTGTTCTAATTAGGAGCCAGATACCTCTCCTCGGACAGTATCTTATTTTAGGTCTGTGATCACTCTGAGCATCTGTTCACCTATCAGCTCAGGACCACAGGCGAGTACATTCACTGATAGTTTTCATTGTCTTGATATCTACTATATCCGATTCAGTCGTAGTGTTTTACTTGATTTCCGACACGACAGTTCACGGACTAGTATACATCGGATCCTGTCATGAGATGTTATTCATGGACTTTCTTGGTATATGAGTATGAGATATTTCCGTGTTCCGTGCTTGTATAGACACCGATTCCTAAGGGGACTAGCTACCCTCTTACGGAACCCCGTGTCATGACGTGCCATGTCCGGATCTGTGATACTATTCGGAGGATAGAGGGGAATTATTAGGGGTTATGTGATCAAAGCCTCCGTGTGATATTTCCGTATTTTGCTAGCGCCACCCTCACCTCACGTAGGGTGTAGCAGATACCCCGTGCCGGTTATCCAGGTTGGCCGGCATGACCCTCTTCGGAGGCCCTCTTCAGAGGTTCCGTATGATTGTCGGGCCAAGTGGATAACCTTTCCGTGATTCCCTAGCCGATCACATTTCGCCCTAATAATTCAAATCACTTTTTATTTATTTGTTGTCATATCTTACATTCCAGTTTACCTTTACTTACTGTACTTTCACCATGCTACAATTCATTTCTCATATGCTCTACCTGCCTTTTATACTGTACCATGATGATGGGACTAGGTTCTGTTAGGAAGAAGGGTTACAACCCCGGTCCTTGTTTGGTTTAAGGGTTATAACTCGGCTTTCGAATGGTTCCCAAGTCGCCTATATTCTTTGTCTTGTATTTCATTATTACTGTCTCTTATAGTATTTGTCAATTCATATGGAACTGTTGTTGGTGTTTTGTACTTGCTCATTTTCCTGACAGGATACGTTGACAAATTTTACAGATAGCTTGGAGATTTCCTGCTAGCCTAGAGGAGACCCATTAGAGGTTGTTTAGTTAGCTGTTCTCAGTTGTCTGGAGTTGTATTTATTTTATGGATTACTGTATTTGAGTTTTGAGATATATTTCTGGGTTTTGTACCTTGGACACTTAGACTTCTATCTGTTGTATCTCTTTTCGATTTCATGTTTTATCTATCTTCCTTTATGCTCTACCTTAGATGTGATTGAGTTTACATTCTGCTATGTCACCCCCATTCGGGGAGTATAAACTATTTAGTCTTATACTGTTAGATGCATTGAGACCTAGGACAGCGTTCTACCGCCGACACTGCGGCGTAGGCTGGGCGTTGTTACGTTCTCGTGCCCTAACTCTAGGGTGCGGGTCATGATATGTGAAGCTTCCAGATCTGAAGATTCAGAAGCTGGGGACAAGGACTACGGATATGATCTTCTTGGGGTATGCCGAGAAGAGTGATGCTCGGAGATTTCTTGATATTGAGTCAAATCATATCATCGAATCTCGCAATGTTGAATATTTTAAAGACAAGTTTGTAAGGCACAAGAACATTGTTTTATCGGACATTTCAGAGAATAATGAAGGTGCAAAGGAGACTGAGATCTTCAATGAGCCAGTTGTCCAAGATGAAGTTGTTGCTGAGGAGACAAAGATTGAACCAGAACTCGCTGAGCCATCGTCAAAGCGAGCGAGGAGGCCGAAGAACTTCGGAGATGACTTCATCATTTATCATGTGAAAGCAGATCCGCTTACCTATGATGAGGCGATGAAGACCAGAGATGCAATTTTCTGAAAGGAGGCGATTGACAATGAAATTGATTCCATCACCTCAAATAACACTTGGGTGTTGGTTGATCTTCCTGAAGGAGCGAAACCCATTGGATGCAAATGGATCTTCAAGAAGAAGATGAAAGCAGACAGAACCATTGACAAGTTCAAGGCTAGGTTGGTAGTCAAGAGATTTTCTCAGAAGCAGGGGATTGACTACTTTGACACGTATGCTCTAGTAGCCCGGATGACCACCATCAGAATATTGATTTCTCTCGCAGCAATACATAAGATGGTGATACATCAGATGGATATGAAAACGACTTTCCTAAATGATGAGCTGACCGAAGAGATTTACATGCAATAGCCAGAGGGATTTGTTATAAAGGGTCTTGAAGACAAAGTCTGTAAGTTGGTAAAATTTTTATACGGTCTTAAACAGGCTTCCAAGATGTGGCATGAGAAATTTGATAAGGTTATAAGGTCAAATAGCTACATAATTAGCGAGACAGACAAGTGTGTTTATACGAAATTCGCTGATGGAAGAGGTGTGATCGTTTGTCTGTACGTGGACGACATACTGATCCTAGGTACGGAGAAAGCTGATGTGATCTTAGGGATCAAGATCATCCGGACATATACTGGACTAGCGCTGTCACAGTCTCATTATGTTGAGAAGATGATCACTCGTTACGGGTATCAGGATCTTCCAGGGATCAATACGCCGTACAGGTGTGATCTGAAGCTGAAGCCTAATTCAGGGAAAAGCGTCAGGCAGCTGGAGTATGCAAGCGTAATCGAAAGTTTGATGTATGCTACTACTACCACAAGGCCTGACATAGCTTTCGTCGTGGAAATGTTGAGTCGTTTCACGAGCAACCCAGGCATTGAGCACTGGAAAGCTGTAAAACAGATTATGAGATATCTCAAGAAGACTCAGACATATGCACTACACTACAGAGGAGATCCGACGGTAGTGGAAGGCTTCAGTGATGCCAGCTGGTGCTCAGAAGTGGAGAGCGAGAGGTCCACAGGTGGATACATTTTCACAATGGGTGGAGCTGCTATATCGTAAAAAGCGAAGAAGCATACTATGCTCTCGTAGTCATCCTTGAAATCTGAGTTCTTTGCACTTGATACCGCAGCGGAGGAAGCAAAATAGCTTCGGGAGCTCATGTATGATCTTCCAGTGGTTGGGACGCAAATACCGGGGATACCGATATATTACGACAACCAGGCGACTACGACGGTGGCATCAAATGACCTCTTCAACGGAAAGAAGAGGACTGTGCGGTTGAATCACATGGCAGTACACGATCTCATCAAGAGGGGTGTTATTGTAGTGATTGATGTTCAGAGTCAGGAGAACCTGGCAGATCCGTTCACCAAGGGCCTCAAGCGCCATCTGGTCGATGACACAGCTTGTAAAATGGGCTTGAAGGCATTCTAATATTGTGTTTTTACATTCCTACCATAAAGTTTTATGCTATTAGTTCAAAGAAAAATCTACTAGGCATCTAGCTTTTGGTTCAAGGAAGGACTATTAACCAGAAGAATATAAGGAACAGTGGGTACTTGTCCTCTGTGGCATGGAGAGGTTATGGACCTACAACCACTGTTGTCTACTGTTGTTTTCTACGAAAAACGGATCCTGTGGGAATGATGGCTTAAATGCCTTAATGAGTTCTCAGGTAGAGTGAATGCCTGGAGTGCTTTAAAGGAAGCATGGTAGTGCAGCACTACAAGGAGTGTAACTCCATGCTATAGTGGGGTGACTCCACCATGAGGTTCCCGGTTAGGGGTAATACCTCGGCTTTGTGAGCCAATTCACAGCAGAGTAGCACCGCAAATAGGTAGGTAGCCTAATGCTGTATGATAATCGTAATAAAGAGAGGTAGACAGCACTACAAAGTGGACGATGTCCTCATGTTACAGTGGCATGACACCACGAAGAGGTACCAGGTAGGGTAAAGACTCGGCTTCGCAAGCCATGTCATAGCGGCGTAACACCGCACAAAAGCGCAAGGCTTTATGCTGCGTAGTTTGGCACTACAAAGAGGCTTGCAACATCATGCTACAGTAGTATGACACTACGATGAGGTACCCAGGTGGGGTAAAATCTCGGCTTTAAGCCATGTCATAGCGGGTAGCACTGCAAAGAAGCGCAATGCTTCATGCCATGACTCTTTATAAAGAACTCACCTATAGTGTATGGACAGAGATATCAGGCCGTCTCTTAAGGGTAAACTTGTAGACGTCCAAAAATTATACACTGAGATTAGGTTGGCACAAGGCCTTTAATGTGCAGCCAGAAGCACAGTTGATATCATTATGTGAGTAGGAAGAATTACAATTATGGTGCAGAATTCAAGGCTTAGTCCATTCTTGTATCATGTTGTTATTTAACCTAGCGGGAAGATTCAAGTCGTAGCGACATCTCTCCTAATGTATGATGGGCAGTCACTGTAGGGAACGCTCAACCCATATATTGAGATATGTGGGGGATTGTTGGTGTTTTTGCCTTTGGACTAGGAAAGATAGTCCCACATCGGCTACACCAAATGGTGAGTATCTCAATATAATGCATTGCTTGTGTTGAGGTGTGCACATGAGGTGTGGTGGGACACAAGTGTGTGTCATGTGGGAGTATTTTCCTAGAAGAAAAAATGATTAATTCCAACAAAGATGTAAGTTAATTTTTGGTGTGCGGACTCGGACTCGGACACGGACTCCAGGATGTCTCGTGCATGCACATGAGTGTTCGGGGGGTAGGCGTGGACTGTCACACTTCTATGCTGATTGTGGGATAATCTAAAATATCAAACTCTATTTTTGAGTATTGGTATTTTAGTCCCACATCGGATAGGAGAAGAGGTGAAGTCTCACTCCACTCTATAAATAGAGCCCCTTGGCCTCCTTTGAAAGATGCACCAAGAAGAGAGTTAAAGGAGTCCGTAAAGTCCAGGAAGCCCGTTCAAGTCTCAAATATTGACTGACGAGCGTTTCAGAAGTTCTCTAGAACTTGCTGGTTCCTGGAAGCGGATCGTATATAGGCGAATCTTGCTTTGAGCAACGGTGATCTTATCACCCCAGCAAAGCAGCCTTTCTCTTTCTTCTTTCCTTCTCTTCTTCTCTAATCTAATCAGATACTTCTTGTGGGCTTTCGTCGCTGCTGTTGCTAGCAACTAGATTTGTACCTTCCTAAAAGAAGTTCTACTTTCGTTTGTTGTTGTAACGAAATCTCTTTAGATTTTCGTTATCCAGAATCCTCCAAGGATCTCTGTAGTGCACCTTCTTTGAAGTGTTGTTACGAAACGTTGTTGTTATTGAGACAACTGTTTCGTTTTTCTGTTTTCCATCGAAAATTACGACTCGAAAATAACATAAAATATGAACGTAGATTGGGTCTTTGATGTTCCTTGTCCCTCCATTATGCTTTCTTCACAACTTCAAACTAAGAAGAATTTAGGATTTTTGGGTTGAAGAAGAGAATGTGGGGTGTACTAAGTAGAGGAAGAAACTTGATGAAAACTAGAGGAAAGAATAATGTTATTGGGTGTGTGCTAAGTAGACTGAAAAATATTTTTGTCTTTGAACATTAACATATTTTATAACTTAAATCATTTGAGGTGTACTTAGAAATGTTTGGGGGTGTCAATAGCCGGACCTTTTTGAGAACACCCCCATCCTCCTCAAAACCTACCAAGAGAGCAAAGAACTTGTGCTTCCCTTCTCCTCCACTCCCACTCTCGGTACCACACCCCTAGAACTCACAAACTCGCAGAATATAGTCCCATAATGCCTCCTCCTCCTCCTCCTCCTCTTTCCACTACTATTCTTCCTCAGTGGCAATGGAGGTCGGCCCTCCCAAGAACCCCTTCATCCTCCTCCACGGAGACCTCGATCTCTGGATCCTGGAGGCATGCAACCTCCCGAACATGGACATGTTCGCCGAACGCCTCCGCCGCTGCTTCGCCGGATGCAACCTCTCCCTCTCCAGCACCACCGACACTGCCACCACCGTCTCCCGTTCCCCATCCCAGCGCTCGTCCTCCCACCATCCCAAGATCATCACCAGCGACCCTTACGTCACCCTCCGCATCCCCAGCCCCAACGGCACCGTCTGCACCGTCGCCCGCACTGTCGTCATCCCCAACACCCAGAACCCCAAGTGGCACCAGCGCTTCTCCATCCCCCTGGCCCACAGAGCCTCCAGCCTCGACTTCCACGTCAAGGACAACGACTTCCTCGGCGCCCAGCTCATCGGCGTCGTCTCCCTCCCCGCCTCCCTCCTCCTCCGCGCCGAGCCGGTCGTCCGCACCTGGTTCCCCATCGAAGGCGCCTCCGCCAAGCCCGACTCCAAACTCCAGATCTCCCTCAAGTTCACCCCCGTCGCCGCCAGCTCCTCCGTCCCCAGGGGCTTCCCGGTGGCCAATGCCTACTTCCCTGAGAGGAGGACCGGGAGCGTGACGCTCTACCAGGACGCCCACGTCAGGGACGGGGACCTCCCCAGGATCGAGACCGAAGGGGGGAGGGAGTTCCGGCACGAGAGGTGCTGGGAGGACATCTGCCACACGATCCTCGACGCGCACAAGCTTATCTATATCGTCGGGTGGTCGATCTACGATAAGGTGAGGCTTGTGAGAGAGCCAACCAGGGAGCTGCCCAAGGGCGGGGAGCTCACGCTCGGGGAGCTGCTCCGGTTCAAGTCGAAGGAGGGGGTCAGGGTTCTGGTGCTCGTCTGGGATGATAGGACTTCTCAGGATAGGTTCGTCTGCAAGCCGGTAAGAGTTGTCGCACTTAGGCTTACTACTTACTGTTGTTACTGCTGATCGCTCCTTAATATTGCCTCTTGGAGATTCAGTAAGCTTATGTTGCAAGAACACTAACACGACATGATAGAGACGTAGCGACGTGGACATGCCATCTATTTTCCTGAGTCCTAGTGTATTTTGAAGTGTTCATGTTGTGTACGATACGTGTCCAACATGACGCGAAATAAATATTACAGTGATTTTTGTTGGAGCTTTTTCTTGACATGTAGAGAGAGCTTGCTCTCAATACATGCCTAGTATTTAGTCCCACATCGGAAATGCACCATGAAGTGTATCTCAATATATACTTGGTGTGTTGTTGAGATATGCACATGGGGTGGTGACCCTAAGGAGGAAACCATGTGGGTGATTTTACTAGGAGATAAGGATAAGATTCCATATTAAAGCATTAATGCTTTTTGCTCTAGGAATTAATTTCCTTTGGAGCTAAGTCCCGTAGCGACTCGGACTCGGGCTCATGGCCTCATGAGGCGTAATGTGGCGTTTTGTTGGCGCACTTTGCACTTAGCACGTGCAACCAGTTGGCGCAGCGTGTGCGCAGTTGACGCAGCGTGTGCACAGTTGGCGCAGCGGGTGCGCGTGTGCGCGTCGTGCGCGATTGAGCCCGAGAGCGCGCGCTATGCGCCATTTAGCACAATCGTGTCTGTCCATGATCTGAACAGTTACGAAACGGTTCCTCCTTTCACGGGCACGTCCCGAGCGTTTCGTAGACTGGACAGTTACTGGACTGGCACTATAAAAGTTTCTCTCCTCCCTCTCTGACACTAAGTGGTTCCAAAACAATTTTCTTACGAAATTTCAGAGTTCAGAGAAGAGAAACAAAGGGAGTCCGCGCCATCCGAGGAGTCAGAAGAGCAGAGTGTTCCATAGGTTCTATTCTGAACTTGCTGGTTCCTGGAAGCTGTTCGTGTGGGACGAATCAAGCTTTGAGCTCCGGTGACCCGTCACCCCAGCAGGACTTCTTTTCATTCCGTCCATTTCTTCTACTGTTTATCCACTTTTATCTCGTTCCGAACGAGAGCTTTTCTGATCTAATCAGAAAAAGTTAGTGGACATTCGCTGCTGCTGCTACGAATTCTTTTGTACCTTCTTCGAAGTGATACATTAGATTTCGTTTAACAGAATCCTCCGGGATCTCTTTTGTGCACCTTCCTCGAAGTGCTGCACCAAAATCAGTTTTCCATCGAAAAATCACGCCCCCGGCAATAACAATCTCAAAGTTTGATTTCAAGATGGAAAACTGTCGTTCTGCTCTCATCAATTCCAACTTTAACAAGTTAGAGAAATTTGATGGAGAGTACTACCAAATATGGAAGAGGAAGGTTAGCCTTAATTTTTAACTTGCGGAAGTTGACCACGTGCTAACTGAGGAAGAACCAAATGTTCCAGAAACTGGGTCTGCAGCCACGATTACTGCTGCTACTAAAAATTAGACCAAATGGAGAAGAGAGAATAGCCTCTGTAGGCTTCTAATTTTAAATGCTATGCAGGACTCCCTGGCGGAATTATATTCTAAGAAGACCATTGCCAGAGAAATATGAGTCTCTGGAAAAACTGTACGAAGATGACAAGAACAAGAGCAAGATATTTATCGTTGAGAAATATCACAAGTGGCTCTTTGAAGATGAGAAGACGATGGTGCCTCAGGTGAAAGAATTCCTGAAGCTGCGTCAGAAATTGGAAGACGAGGGGATGCTCCTCAACGACAAGTTCGTTGTTCGGGGGATCGTCTCTAAGCTCCCCGTTGGATGGAGCAAATTCTATGCGAACATGCATATGAAGAAATTGGAGATCAGTCTCGAAGATCTCCTGCAAGAAATCTACGTTGAGGACCAGATGAGGTCTCAACTGAAGGTGGACGCTCTGTCCAAACAGATGGCTAAGGCCAACTTGGTCCATCACAAGGAATACAAGGAAAAGCAGGCGGCTTTCCACAAGAAGAAGAATGACCTCAATAATCTGAAAGTGCATGGGCCTTCTTTTAAGCAACAGAAGCCAAAGTCCAAAGCGACTTGCTTCAACTGTGGCAAGAAGGACCACTATAAGAGTGAATGCAGAGCCAAGCCCAAGCAATCAGAGCAAGGTGAGCCTAGTAAGGTTTCAACGATCACTGACGTTATTGCCATGATTGCACAGGTCACTGCGGTGGGGGCTGACTCTGACTGGTGGGTAGACACTGGTGCCACCTGCCATGTTTGCTTAAGCAAGGAATGGTTCACGACATACATACCAACTTCTGAAGTTGTTATGGTGGCGAACCAGGCACAAGCTGAAGTGCAAGGAATCGGGATGGTGGTGTTGAAGCTGACTTCAGGAAAGTCTTTGACGCTTCAAGACGTGAAGCTTGTACCTGCTATCGCAAAGAACCCGATCTCTGGAGGCATACTCTGTAACACAAGCCTAAGGATGGACATCAATGCTGGCCAAATGGTGATGTCCATAAAATGAACATACTTCGGAAAAGTATTTTATATCGAAGGAATGTTTAAACTTCAGCTTGTAAATCAGTTTAATGTAATTAATGCAATCACCCATTCTGATTATACTCTTGAGTTGTGGTATAATAGACTAGGACATGTTCATTGTAAAAGAATAAACAAAATGTCTAGTCTAGGATTTATCTCCAAATGTGAGGGTAAGGTAGAGAAATGTGAAGTGTATGCTCAGACGAAGATCACAAGGAAACCCTTTTATCGGGTTAATTGAAGCACAAATCTTCTGGAGTTGGTGCACTCCGATATCTGTGACTTCAATCAATTCTCTACAAAAGCCGGGATGAAGTATTCCATAACTTTCATCGATGACTTCTCAAAATACGCGTTCGTCTACTTGCTCAAGACTAAGGCCTCGTTTGGTTCGCGGAATGGAAGGGAAAGGAAATCAATTCCTTGACATTTTCTTTCCTTTGGAAAATTACAATTTCTATTGATTTTCCTTTCCGATGTTTGGAAATGCCAAGGAATTTAAAAAGGAAAGTGAATACTTTAATGTGGGAAAGTGATTCCTTGCTTGGATGGATGGAATCACTTTTTTCTTTAATTTTTCTTCCATTGTGAATTACTTTTCTTTCCTGCTCAATTCCTTTGGCACCAAAACATTGGAAAGTAATCACTTTCCTTTCCCAACCCGATGATTCCGCGAACCAAACGAGGCCTAAAGACGAAGCGGGGAGTATCGGTCTCATAAATTGACGGCCGAGGCTGAACGACAAACTGGACAACAACTCAAGAGAATAAGAAGTGATCAAGGCAGGGAGTATCGGTCTCATGAATTTGTATCGTTCTGCAAAGAACATAGAATTATCAACGAGAATACTGTTCCGTATTTTCCTCAATCTAACGGAGTAGCAGAAGGGAAGAACAAAATGTTGACAAAAATGATAAACTCAATGCTGTTGACTGCGGGTCTTCCAAAATACTACTGGGGAGAAGCTGCATTAACGGCCGCTTTTATTCTGAATAGAGTGCCGCATGTAACTTCGGACGTCACTCCTTATGAACTCTGGTTCAAAGTCAGACCTAACTTGAATGTCATTCGAGTGTGGGTTTGTCTGGCATATGTGAAGCTCCCAGATCTGAAGATTCAGAAGCTCGGAACAAGGACTTCGAAGACGATCTTCTTGGGTTATGTCGAGAAGAGTGATGCTCAGAGATTTCTTGATATTGAATCAAATCATATCATTGAATCTCGCGACGCAGAATATTTTAAAGATAAATTTGCAAGGCACAAGAACATTGTTCTTGCGGATATTCCGGAGAACAATGAGGATGCGCATGAAATTAAAGTTTCCAATGAGAACGTAGTTCAAGAAGAAGTTGTTGTACAAGAGACAACACTTGAACCAGAGCTCGCTGAGCCGTCAACTAAGCGAGTGAGGAGGCCGAAGGACTTCGGAAATGACTTTGTCACCTATCATGTGGAAGCAGATCCGCTTACCTATGATGAGACAATAAAGACCAGAGACGCTGTTTTCTGGAAGGAGACGATAGACAATGAAATTGATTCAATCACCTCTAATAACACTTGGGTGTTGGTTGATCTTCCTGAAGGAGCGGAACCCATCTGATGCAAATGGATCTTCAAGAAAAAGATGAAAGCATATGGAACTATTGACAAGTTCAAGGCTAGGCTAGTAGTAGCCAAGGGATTTTCTCAAAAGCAGGGGATCGACTACTTCGACACGTATGCTCCAGTAGCTCGGATGACCACCATCAGAATGTTAATTGCTCTCGTAGCGATACATAAGTTGGTGATACATCAGATGGATGTAAAAATAGCTTTTCTGAATGGCGAGCTGACATAAGAGATTTACATGCAACAACCAGAGGAATTTGTCGTCAAGGGTCTTGAAGACAAAGTCTGCAAGTTGGTGAAATCCTTGTACGGTCTTAAACAGGCTCCCAAAATGTGGCATGAGAAGTTTGACAAGGTCATAAGGTCAAATGGCTACAAGATCAGCGAGACGGACAAGTGTGTTTACACGAAGTTCGTTGATGGAAGAGGTGTAATCGTTTGTCTGTACGTGGACGACATGCTGATCCTAGGTACGGATATGGACTGTGTCACGGAGGCAAATAAGTTCATCTCGACCAAGTTCAGTATGAAGGACTTGAGAAAAATTGATGTGATCTTGGGGATCAAGATCATCCGGACAGACACTGGACTGGCGCTGTCACAGTCTCATTATATTGAGAAGATGATCACACGCTACGGATATCAGGATCTTTCAGTGATCGATACGTCTTACATGTGTGATATGAAGCTGAAGCCTAATTCGAGGAAAAGCGTCAGGCAGCTGGAGTATGCAAGCGTTATCGGAAGTTTGATGTATGCTACTACTGCCATAAGGTCTGACATTTTCGTCGTGGGAATGCTGAGTCGTTTCACGAGCAACCCAGGCGTTGAGCACTGGAAAGCTGTGAAACGGATAATGAGATATCTCAAGAAGACTCAGACATATGCACTGCACTACAGCGGAGATCCGCCAGTAGTAGAAGGCTTCAGTAATGCCAGCTAGTGCTTAGAGTTGGAGAGCGAAAGATCCATAGGTGGATTCATTTTCACAAGGGGTGGAGCTGCTATATCGTGGAAGTCGAAGAAGCAGACTATGCTCTCTCGTTCCTCTATGGAATCTGAGTTCTTTGCACTTGATACCGCATCGGAAGAAGCATAATGGCTTCGGGAGCTCATGTATGATCTTCCAGTGGTTGGGGCGCAAATACCGACGATTCCGATATACTGCGACAACCAGACGACTGCGGCGGTGGCATCAAATGACCTCTTCAACGGGAAGAAGAGAACTATACGGTTAAAGCATAGGGTAGTGCACGATCTCATCAAGAGAGGTGTCATTACAGTGATTGATGTTCGGAGTTAGGAGAACCTGGCGGATCCGTTCACAAAGGGCCTCAAGCGCCAGCTGGTCGATGACACAACTTGTAAAATGGACTTGAAGGTATTCTGATATTGTGTTATTGTAATTCTACCATAAAGTTTTATGCTATTAGTTCAAAGAGAAATCTAATAAGCATCTAGCTTTTTGTTCAAGGGAGGACCACTAACTGAAAAAATATCAGGAACAATGGGTACATGTCCTCTGTGGCATGGAAAGGATACGGACCTACAACCACTGTTGTCTACTATATGTTTTCTGCTAAGAACAGATCCTGTGGTGAGGATGGCTTAAACGTCTTAATGAGTTCTCAGGCAGAGTGAATGCCTGGTTTGCTTTACAGGAAGGACGGTAGCACAACACTACAAGGTGTGTAACTCCATGCTACACTGGGGTGACTCCACCATGAGGTTCTCAGGTAGGGGTAATGCCTCGGCTTTGCGAACCAACTCACAGTGGCGTAGCATCGCAAATAGACAGGTAGCCTAATGCTGTATGATGAAATTAAAGAGTTGTAGAAAGCACTACAAAGGGAATGATGTCCTCATATTACAGTGGCACGACACCATGATAAGGTACCCAAATAGGGGTAAAGCCTCGGCCTCGCAAGCCATGTCCTTGCGGCGTAAAACCGCAAGGAAGCACAAGATTTCATGCCGGATAGTTTGGCACTACAGAGAGGCTTATGACCTCATGCTACAGTAGTATGACACTACGATGAGGTTCCCGGGTAGGGGTAATGTCTCTGCTTTAAGCCAGGTCATAGCGACGTAGCACCGCAAGGAAGCGCAAGGCTTCATGCCATGTCTCTTTAATAAAGAACTCACCTATAGTGTATGGACATAGGTAGCAGGCCGTCTCTTGAGGGTAAACTTGTGGACGCCCAAAATAATACGCTGAAACCTGGCTGGCACAGGGACTTTAATGTGCAGCCAGAAGCACATGTGACTACATTATGTGCAATGTTATAGATTTCGCTAGGCGGAATCGGTGCGCCGAGTGCCCGCCTAGCGCCTAGGGCGCCTAGGCGGCCGATTTTTTTTTTTTGCTCATTAGTGTATATATAAATAACATGTTTGTTACTTATAGTCACAAAAACTATTGGACTTTTATGGCTAATGTAGCTATACTTAAGGCTTCAATTCATAACATGAGGTTGTGGGTTCAAATCCCATGTTTGTTATGTGTTCAAATTTTTTTTTTACTTGAAAAAAAAAAAACACACACACACATATAAGGGGAGGAGAGGAGAGAGAGTCACACTCACAGCAGACCTCTCCCCCCTCTCCTCTCCTCCTCCCCTCCGCTCCCCTCCCCTCTCCCCTCCGCTCCCCTCTCTCCTCCCCTCCGCTCCCCTCTCCCCTCCTCCTCCCCTCTCCGCTCCCCCCTCTCCTCCTCCCCTCCGCTCCCCTCTCCCCTCCTCCTCCCCTCTCCGCTCCCCCCTCTCCTCCTCCCCTCCGCTCCCCTCTTCCCTCCTCCTTCCCGACGACGACAGCAACAGCAACAACAACAACAGCAGCAACAACAGCAGCAGTCGGCGGCGACGACGACGGCGACGACGGCGACGACGGCGACGACGACGACGACGACGACGACGACGACGGCGACGACGACGGCGACGACGGCGGCACGTAAGTTTTTAATTTTGTCAAATATAATTTTGTGTTTTTTTTTTTTGATTTTTTTTCTTGAATTTCAAAAAAAAATTAACCCTAACCCTAACCCTAGGCCCGACTAGGGCCGCCTAGGTCCGACTAGGGCCGCCTAGGCCCGCCCAGCGCCTAGGCCGGCCGCCTAGGGCCTTTTCGGTGCGGCCGGCGGCCGCCTAGCGCCTAGGCGGCCGCCTAGGCCGATTTTTAGAACACTGATTATGTGAGTGAGAAGAATTGCAGCTATGGTGCATAATTCAAGGCTTAGTCCATTCTTGTATTATAGTCTGTTGTTTGACCCATGCGAGAAGATTCAAGTTGTCAGCGACATCTATCCTAATGCATAATAGACGGTTATTGTAGGGAACACTCAAATCCGTATATTGAGATACGTGGGAGATTGTTGGAGCTTTTTCTTGACATGTAGAGAGAGCTTGCTCATGCATAGTATTTAGTCCCACATCGAAAATGTACCATGAAGTGTATCTCAATATATACTTGGTGTGTTGTTGAGATATGCACATGGGGTGGTGACCCTAAGGAGGAAACCATGTGGGTGATTTTACTAGGAGGTAAGGATAAGACTCCATATTAAAGCATTAATGTTTTTTGCTCTTGGAATTAATTTTCTTTTGAGCTAAGCCCCGTAGGGCCTTAGCGACTTGGACTCGGACTCGGGCTCATGAGGCGTAATGTGACGTTTTGTTGGCGCACTTTGCACTTAGCACGTCAGTATCGTCGCTAGGCACATAGTGCGCTTAAGTTGTGCTCGTTGTGTGAGCCTTTATGTAGACGATTGCGCGCCCGTTCGTGCGGCAGTTTGCGCGCAGTGCGAGTTGTGCACAGTTGGCTCAGCTGGTGCGCGTGTGCGCGTTGAGCGCGTATGTGCAGTTGGCACAGCGGGTGCGCGTGTGCTCGTGTGCGTAGTTGGCGCAGCGGGTGCGCGATTGAGCCCGAGAGCGCGCGCTGTGCGCAATTGGCGCGGATGGCGCGCGCTGTGCGCCATTTAGCACAATCGTGTCTGTCCTTGATCGGAACAGTTACAAAACGGTTCCTCCTTTCACGGGCACGTCCCGAGCGTTTCGTAGACTGGACGGTTACTGGACTGGCACTATAAAAGTTTCTCTCCTCCCTCTCTGCCACTAAGTGGTTCCAGAACAATTTTCTTACGAAATTTTGTTCTTACGAAATTTCAAAGTTCAGATAAGAGAAACAAAGGGAGTCTACGCCATCCGAGGAGTCAGAAGAGCAGAGTGTTCCATATGTTCTATTCTGAACTTGCTAGTTCCTGGAAGCTGTTTGTGTAGCGCGAATCAAGCTTTGAGCTCCGGTGATCCGTCACCCCAGCAGGACTTCTTTTCATTCCGTCCATTTCTTCTACTGCTTATCCACTTTTATCTCGTTCTGAACGAGAGGTTTTCTGATGTAATCAGAAAAAGTTAGTGGACATTCGCTGCTGCTGCTACGAATTCTTTTGTACCTTCTTCGAAGTGATATATTAGATTTCGTCTAACAGAATCCTCCGGGATCTCTTTTGTGCACCTTCCTCGAAGTGCTGCACCAAAATCAGTTTTCCATCGAAAAATCACGCCCCCAACAATAACAATTTTTGGACTGTCCATGCTTCCTAGGTAAGATTCTGTTGTTGACAATTGGTCAGTCACCTTGAATTGGGAAGATGGACTAACCTTAACAATGTAGAGAAGTAGAGCAAGATGATTAGAGAGTAATGCTAGTAAGTTGATCGGCCTGCTGCCTAATAAGATGGCATACACCAAATAATGTTGGGAAAAAAAAGATTCTCATGCTTTACCAGATTATGTCATACAACTGCCCATGGCTCAAGGCTTCAACTGACTCCCACCTAAACCAGTTGATACGGACTGTTACCTATATTTTCGGCTCTCTTTCTTGGTCAATTCACCAAATAAATATTAAATGAAAAATATAGACATTCGGAAAAAAAATGTAAATACAATGACCCAGTCATGTCCAAGACCGACATGCTATATTGTGTATCAACACATTGGAACTATTACCCTTTATCTATGTTTTTTATATTCACAACATACATCATCCATCCATTGTAAAAAACATTCATTGAAAGCTATCTATTGCTGGTGTACTTTGCCTACAAGCAAGTAAACAAATTATTTATTGTGGTTGAACGATTCAACAACGTTGTCAATTCAAAACTAACGAGAAACAACAAATAATACATAAAGTTGCCTAAATGTATCATATATTTTCTAGATTTTTAAATAAAAGGACTCCATCAAAATGTTGATACCTCTGATACCCATACCTATAACAATGGTCTGAAACCAATTCTGATAACGATACCCCCATAAGAAGGGTTCAAACTTCAAAGCCGATTCCGATACTACAAACCTTGTCATGGCTCCACCCCTGAATCAAGCCACATGATCATCCCATTTCACTTCCTTACCTTGAATTGAAGATTCACAACTTTGATATAAATGAATTATTTACACTCATGTTAGTGCTTAAAAAGCAATTTATCATTAGAAGGGATACATCTACATACATTCTTATGAAGACATTCACCTTACCTATGTGCTTAACCGGTAAAATATCCAAAAAACTCTAGGTACTTTTGGAGAATCCTTTCATGCAATTCAATCACTCTATTCCTTTGCAACAACTATAAATAATGTGAGTGAGTTACCGGTGGTCAAGTATGTGAATTATTTTCAACATGTCACAATTTGTAAAAACTTATAAATATAGGAAAGTAGACCTCACCCCCTTTTCATAAAAACAAGTGGTACCCTTTTTTGTTGCATGTAACATGACAAGAGCTCATATTAGAAAACTAATACACATATTCTATTTTACCATATACACACAATGTCACAAACATAGACGCACATGCCCCACACCCCACCCATCACCATTGAACACACAAATACATATCTAGGACAACTTTTCTGTTTATCTTTTAGTTGTTGAATGATCAAACTACATAAACTAGTTAATTTTTTTCATATCTAGGAAGACATAAGAAACATCTAGAACAACTATAGGGGCAATGAAAATGACTATTTTCACTATGCATGCAGAAATAATGATTGAACTATAGGGACAAGGAAAGCGTCAATTTACACTATGCATGCAGAAATAATGATTGAACTATTTCACTTGTTTATGCTATATGTAATAATGAGCAGTAACAAGTATTTAGTGACAAGTTCATCATAAAGTTGATAATTTAAAACCATTTTAGTATTACACGAACTAGTTATTTGTGAATGTAACATAGGTTTTTCTCATCTATAATAACTTGATGTTAACGGTCAATGAATTATCGTTAAAAGTTCTTTGTTATTCCTTCTAATTTTAAACAATGTATAACTGTTAAAATCCTAGAAAAGGAAGGCTGAAAAAACCTCCAAGAAAAGACCAAATACAAAATATAAAGAAGGCTCAAGAAAGAAAATGAAAAAATAGAGGGCTAAAAGACATTACATTTTTTTAGTTGAGAAAACCAGTTACATGAGTTGTTGAAGTCTTTGGAGATGCTACAAGTCATCACTATACATGTTGGATGTCGTCGTTGGAGATGCTTGAGGTTGATGAAGGATGTTGCAAAGGCAGATGCTCATCTAGAAAGCTTTCTGAGAGTCTAGATTGTTTGAAATGAACAAATTGAAAAGATCTTTACAGGATTATGAGTGTTTGGGTCGAGTTCTAGAGGTGTAGTCTAGGGTTATCAAACCTTTATTTTTATAAACTACTTAAAACTTTGATTAAATAGATTTAGGTTAACCCGGTAATTTCTGTGTTGGATAATATAATGTCTTGGATTATATGTATTGTACATCCAATACGGAAATTGTATCTGCAGATAAATTCCCCCTTTATTGCCAACGAATTGTATACTTTATAAGTTGTATCATACTGTATTATACATATAAGATAACTGAGAAGAAAGCTCCTTGGTATTTCCCTGTCAGTTACCCCTTCTAACAAATAATGATGTAGAGAAGGGCAGACTTGGACCATTTCTTGTAGTTATTCTCATCAAACTTTACAATGGTGGTTTGGAAATGAGGGTTCCGAAGTATGTCGCCCACAAGGCCATGATACTGCTAATGCGATTACGTGCGAGTCACGATGATCTTTCAGTCTTTTGGTGGTAGAATCGTAGAAATCTTCTAGGACATCTTTGAACAGGATGTTGATCTATATACTTGAGACCATGTTAGATTTGTGTATCTGTGTCGTTCGTAGACAATAAATTTATCTTCAGAACATCCCTGAAGATAGAATTTTAAGGTTTGAAGTGATTGGAGAAAAGGAGCACTATTCTAAATCCCTACGAGTGTTCTAATAGCACAGAGACTCAAATCATGGTAGACATTGATAATCATATATTCATAATGATGGAGGAGAGTTATGTAGGAGAGAACAACTGTACTTTTCGTTAAGTGAAGATACAATGATATATATAGAATTCTGTCAGATCCCTTAGTCAGAGTTGATCATACAGTCAATCGATTACTTACTCAGAATGTTCTGGTGTTTCCAGCAGTGCATGTACCATTAGGTTGTATAGCTAGATATCTGGATGCTTCGGCTTTCGTATCTGATGCTGATGCTGAAATTTCGATCTGGATTTTTTTTCCTTTTCTGCAACTTTTCCCCGCATGAGAATAAGGGAGGGTGTAAAACATGAGAGTAGATGATAACTAATTGGAATGGTTGGCATGAAAGCTGAATTAGATGAGAAACATCTTCCTTGTTCTCTTAATAGGTGAGGAGAAATTGAGAATGGGATTGGTAGAGTTACAAATTTATCTTTGGTGTGCTTTTTTCTTTGACTTAGAGCAAGGCTTAAAAATTCGATTTCGGTATTGTTTCCAGATTATTCCTATATTGAGCAGTTTCAGTGGTGGTGAATTGGTTGAGTTCGGTAGTTTTGGTACACCAATCCCGATCCGAACTGGCCGAGACGTTTCAATTTCGGCTGATACTTAAAACCCTGACTCAGAGATTCAAGAGAGCTTTTGAATATTGATGAATTGCTAACCTTCAGCTAGTGCACAGAGGATCCCTTTTGTTCCTAGGTGTCTTATTTTTCCCTGCAAGAGGCTTGAAGGGTAGATTCAAAGGACACTTGGCATCCTATGGGAACATTACTTACAATCTTTATGATCCAGGAGGAATCTGCTTCTCCACAAATCACCATGTCGACAACAATTTTAGATTGCATTTGCCATTGGGATCAGCATGTGGCAGGAATTGAGTCCTGGAAAACATCAGTGGGATTCAGTGTACTCTCTGCACTAGATTGAGGATTGTGACAATTGCTTTCCATGCTCTGTCACACCTGACTAGTGCACTGAGTTCAGTTGATGCCATGTAGACCGAGCAATATCATTGTGACAACTGAGGTTAAATGATCTCTGCTTTTGCAGTAGGAGAAAGTTGCAGAAAGCTGCATATTTTTGTTGTTACGAGAAGGAAATCAAAATTTAATTCCATTACAGAATAAGTCCAAAATGAATCATAAATCTGCCATTGCTTCCATAAAAGTAACTTTCCACAACAGGCATTCGATGCTTTCCTGGGTCCTAAAGCTTACATGCAAATTCCTGATTTTATCAGACATGCCTTCTTTTATTTTGTTTTCTTGTACCAGAACATGTAGTTTGCAGCAGGCCATAATCTATATTCTTGGTCTATGACCATTGTGTTATTAAAGTTGGGCTGTGAACCCAGGCTTGGCAGTTTGCCTCTCATGCCCCAGAATCTACACTCCAGAAATATATGGTATTTATGATGAGCCAAACAATTTGGACTTTGTTAATTTATCATTTGGCAAACTTATTAAATCCTATTTCTTCTGAAGTACAGTGGAAAAAACAATTAATGAGCTTCACTATGATTTTGGTCTTGTGGTGCAGGGAGGAGTGATGCAGACACATGATGAAGAGACGAGGAAATTTTTTAAGCATTCGTCTGTCATTTGTGTCTTGTCACCTCGTTATGCCTGCAATAAGCTTAGCATTGTTAAGCAACAGGCAAGTTTCAACAAGTTATGTTTTTTAGTTCTCTTAATAAATCCATGAGGAGCACCGTAAATATACAATAATTCCTTTATTGTACTCTTAATCTGACAATTATACGTGTTAGGATTTTATGAAACAGCCCTACTTTAATCCATGTTCGGTTAGAAATTAATTAACGAACTGGTTTCTCTAGACGATAGTGGGTAACCTTCTTTATGCCTGGTAAAATTTGTTTCAAAACTATATCTAGCCAAGTTTCGGGTTGAAATACTGATGCTGACTAACTACGGGTACTGACGATGATTTACTTCCATATGCAAACTGCAACAAGATTATCTACAACAGTCTAAAAACAAAAAGGGCAGATTAAATCAACAAATTTTACACACGAAGTATACATAGAAAACATAAAGGCAATATTGAACATTGTTTATAGTTAATTCTCTTGTCTATGTTTATGCGAAGGATATGTTATATGCATATTTTGGCACCCTATGTAAATAGATAGATTGCTCTAAAATGAATTACTAAACCTTTTCAAAATAAGTTGATACTAGAACATTAGTTTATACTTGGTCTGTTTGATACGAAGGATTTGCAAATTGTAATATGCGTAGTTTGGTCCCCTATGTAATATAGATAGGTAGCTCAAATGAATCGCTACACTTTTTAAGAAAATAAGAAGACGTCGATACTAGAACCATAGAATTGCAGTATGGACTATCCTTACTAGTGGATCAATTAGTTCATGAATGTGTTGCAGGGGGAATATTTTGTAGTATGTAAGCAGGCTAATGTGTTTGGTTGAAAACTTGAAATTACTGAACTGTTCAAGGTACTCTATACAATTAAGAAAATAATGAAATTACAGGTTAACAGTCCTCGGCTTTTCTTATGAAGAGTTTGTAATCCAAACATAACACATCAAAACCCTAAAAAGATACAGGTTGCTTGATTAGGATTAGAAATGTAATTCAGGATGCTTGGTTAGGATTATAAATGAATGTAATTGGGCTGTGTGTGTGTGTGTGTTGAGGAGAACATTGATCTTCCAAGGAGTAGAGGGATTTGAATTGGGTCCACATTTCTTTATCAGTGGCTTGGTACATGATGGCTTGATAGCGGACGACCTCCATAGAATTAGTAAGCCAAAGTACTGACTCTACTATCATTTCTGATCCCATCATGATCGATTAGTAGTGTCGGTAGGAGGAGCTTCAACTAGGTGATGAGAAAGTGCTCGACTTGTTAGGGCCCACTGAACAGCATAGACTCATTCTAAATTGTTGTTATTTCCATTGAGCATAATGGTAGTTAACCGAAGATCACTCAGTAGAGACAGAAGTAGCTGATGGTGGATGAAGAGGTTACCTGTGTCTCGGAAGGTGGTGCTCCGGAAGACATTTCTTACTTACTCTCTCTCTCTCTCTTATTTTTTTATTTCTATTCAAGCAGCAACTCCTTGCCAAGTCACCAAGCCACAAAGATTGTGTGGCTCAAAAGAGAGCCAAGTCACCTAGGATTTAGTTTATAAAAAACCAATAACCCACGATATGAGAGAGAAGAGAGGATGTTTTTTGATGAGAGGAGATCTTTAAAGAGCAAGAGAGATGTCCTTCTAGTGTCATGTCAAGGTCGGAGGAGAGGGATGCTATTGCATCACTCGAGATCAGAGGTTAGAGCATTGTTCTTGATATCTTCTGTTATGATCGGTATATCGGCCAATATAAGGCTTCAAAGGTAAACTGATACGATTTGCTTCACCGATTTGAAAAAAACCCAGTAATTGAACCATACATATCCCCGAATACCAGCCCGTACATAGGGTATACTAGGCCTATTGAGCAATGTATATTAAACAATTTTCATTATGCACAATCATAGTCAGTTACATGTTAATAACAATTACTTGGCCGAGAAATCGCAACTACATGCCCATTTAATTTTTTGATTATTTGGCCATTTGAATTTTTTATTAATTGGCTACCAAGTAATTCCATTTAAGTGATATATCACTCGGCCTATTAATAATCAATAAACTTGTTTTATCATTTATATCGATGCATGTGTTGGTTGTCCTTGCAAAAGCGTTTTCCTATCGCAAGAGAGGAAAAAGTAGCGATATTTTCCTTTTTAGCGAGTCGATGATGATTGCGACACTTACCTTTTTTTTCCTTTCTCCTTTGTTAAAACAATTGACTTTTAAGTTCCGGAATATATATATATATATATATATATATATATATATATATATATATATATATATATGAAAAAGGGTAAATTTTATTCCAATATCAACTCATAAAATCTTATAATCATCCATAATCTCCCACCCATTTAGGGTGTCATAGCAGTTACATCAAATTCAATATTATTTAGAATGCCTATAAGAGAGGTGGTTAGTCCCTCGAAAATGCGTCGATTCCGTTCCCTCCAGACATGTCAGACGGAGGCTGCAAGCCGTAACCTGGCGGTCTTGAACCATACCTGTCCCCTCCCTCTGCGGTCTCGGATCCCGGTAATGATGGCTCCAATCTCCCTGCCCCTGTCACAACCTCCCAACGCTATGCGGCACTGCTCAGCTCAGATATACCAGGACACATCGCACTCAAAGAACAAGTGGCTCATAGATTCATTGTCCACTTCACACAGTAAACACTTCGGGTTGGAGATTTGGATCCCAAAGGTGATGAGTCTGTCCCTCGTCAACAGACGTCCAAGCAGCAACCGATAGACACACAATTGCATTTTGCGGGCCAGTCCCTTGCACCAGATGAAGTCGTAATCCGCGATAATATGAGATGTACGTCGCACGAGGTTGTAGTAGCTATTGAAACTGAACTCCCCAGTGCCTCCATTAGCTGCCTGCGGATTCCAGGTCCAACTATCTGTCGGCTGACTCAGATCGATACCAACCGCACGAATACCCTCTCCAAGCTCCAAGGTATATTGGTAGACCTCTGGTCTCCATACTCAATTTCTGATAATATGCTGGCAAGTCAACCCCCTACCAGCCTCCCTGTGTGTCCGATCGCCCAGAATCTCAATCACACCTGCTCTCCCATATATATATATATATATATATATATATTAGGAACCAGGTAAATTGTTTCTGGAATCGCTCCCACTGGGATTCGAACTCCTGACCACTCGGGCCACATGCATCTCTCTTAACCACTAGGCTAGAGGTCATTTGCTCTCTCTCTCTCTTTCTCTCTCTCTATATATATATATATATATATATATATATATGAAAAAAGGGTAAATTTTATAACAAAATCAACTCAACTCATACAGCTTACAGTACATACCATGGACCTCTCACCCTACTAGGGTGACATAGCATTTAGATCAAACTAAATATTTTGAAGTATGCCTATAGGGAGAGTGGAGAGTCCCTAAAAAATACGTCTATTTCGTTTCCTCCACACGTGCCAGACCGAGGCAGCTAGTCGCAATCTGGCGGTCTTGAACCAAACATGTCCCCTACCTCTCTGGCCACGAATCTCCGTGATGATGTCTCGAATGTCTCTGCCTATGTCACAGCCACCCAACGATCTGCGACACTGTTCAGACCAGATATACCAGGACACATTGCACTCAAAGAACAAATGTCTCATGGATTCATTTCCTGCTTCACACAGCATACATTTGGAATTGCGGATGGGGATCCCAAACGTAATGAGCCTATCTCTCGTCAGCAGTCGCTCCAACATCAACCGGTAGATGCATAATTGCATCTTGCGAGCTAGGCCATTGCACCAGATGAAGTCGTAATCCTCGCTCCTAGGGGTCGTTTGGTGAACCAGGTTGTAGCAACTCTTGAATTGGAATTCCCCTGTAGCTCCAGAATTTGCAGGCGGATCCCAAATCCATCTATCAGCCAACTGACTCGGGTCAATGTCTATCGCTCGAATAGCCGTTCCAAGCTCTGTCGTGTGGCGATATAACTCCAGCCTCCATTCACCATTCCTGATAATATGTTGACACTTCATCCCTCTACCAGCCTCCCTGTGTAGCTAGTCGTCCAGTATCTCTAGCAACGATCGACGCTCCACCCAAGGGTCCAGCCAAAGGTCAGTACATGTCCCATCTCTCATAATCTGCCGAATAGAAGATTTGAGAACAGCTCTGTGACGGATAATACTTTTGAAAGTCACCGAGTGGTTATTGTTGGGGGCACAGGTCCAGTAGTTGTCCATCTTCACATACTGACTGGACATCCAGTTCGCCCATAATGACCCGCCTTTAATGAACCTCCACGCCATCTTCAGCCCCGAGGCCTCCCTGACTGCCAGGAGTGGTCCGAGCCCCACCCCACCCTCCTTCCGAGGTCGGCAGAGTTGTTCCCAGAAAATCGCATGGTTGTCCCCTCTCCAGATGAAGTTGGCACAGATGCTCTCCACCTTCCTGATAGTGGCCACCGGAACGAGGATAGATTGGAGCCAGAATAGTGCCATGGCAGAGATGACTGACCTCACTAGCTCAATGCGACCCCCAAAGGACAGGCCAGCTACCTGCCATCCTTCTACCCTCCTCTGAGCATATTCCACCAGGCCCTGACAGTCCAGTTCCCTCGTATAGTTAACTGTCAGAGGCACCCCCAGGTATTTGACTGTCAGCTCCCATTTTTCAACGCCTATGATTGCCGTTCTTTCCTCCTTCAGCGTACAAAGAGAGCTGAAATAGACTCGGCTCTTTTCTCGGTTCAGTTGAAGCCCAGAAAGCTTGCCGAACTCCCCTATAGTCCCAGATAGTGTGGGGACATGCAGTGTTAACAGCAACTCAACTTATCAATACGATGCCTTCGAAAGTCCTGGGATGGAAGTTCCCATGTGAAGTATTACAAGGCAATAATAGTGGGATACTTCCACTGAAGGTGTTCGGGTGTGTGTGTTTTGTGAAAGACAACAGACCATCAATTGGGAAACTTGACCCCAGAGCGGTCAAGTGCATCTTCGTGGGCTACTCAGCAACTCAGAAGAGGTATGTGTGCTGGAGTCCAGTAGAGAAGAAGAAGTTTGTCAGTATGGATGTCCACTTCCGGGAGCATGAGCTATACTCTCGTAAGGAGGGAACTTCACACAACACGCCTAATACTACTAGTATAAGGCGAGAGGGGGAGATGGAGAACCTGGTGGTGACTGATTTGGAAGTTTGGCATGAAGGCACGGTTGAGGAGGAACATGAAGGTGAAGCAAAACAGGGGGAGGAGATGAGAAGTGTTAGGCCTACGGCTCAGGGGGAGTTACTTACCTACAGTAGGAGGGAGAAGCAAACTGCAGGACCAGTACCTACAGTGCCAGTGCCAAGTCCCTTGTCTGCGTTCGTCCCAACTCCTGAGACACCTACACCACCATCCCTTTCAGGTGATATCATTCCTCCTACTCCTCCCACACCACTATCTGTACGAAGGACCACTTGCAACAATGCGGAAAATCCTCCGGACAGATATGGTTGGGATCTTGCTCAGTTTGTTTCTTATGACCATATCTCTTCTTCTCATTGAATATTTATAGCATCTTTGGATAGTATTACTGTACCTAACAATTGGCAGGTTGCCAAGAACGATCCAAAGTGAAAAGCGGCAATGCATGAGGAGTTAGGAGCTCTTGAGAAGAATCACACTTGGGAGCTGGTGAGACTGCCGGAGGGGAAGAGAGCAGTCGGATGCAAGTGGGTCTTTACCGTGAAGCAGAATTCAGATGGACAGGTTGAGCGCTACAAAGCTCGACTAGTGGCGAAAGGATACAGTCAGACATACGACATCAACTATGACGAGACCTTTGCACCAGTTGCAAAGATGAGCACTGTCAGGACCCTGATCTCTTTGGCATCGAATGGTGGATGGAAGCTACACTAACTGGACGTGAAGAATACATTTCTTCACGGAGATCTAGTGGAGGAGGTTTACATGGAGATACCACCAGGATTTGGCACAAATCAGACAACAGGCAAGGTCTGCACACTGAAGAAGTCTCTCTATGGACTGAAGCAGTCTCCTCGAGCGTGGTTTGACATATTCAGGAGAGCGATGATAGGGATGGAATATCAGCAGATCAATGTTGATCACACTATATTCTTCAGAAGGAGTGGAGGCCACATCACAATACTTGCGGTGTTTGTTGACGACATGATTATCACGGGAGATGATGAGGAGGAAATCGCCCGACTCAATGGGAAGCTTGGCAAGAAATTTGAGGTGAAGGACCTTGGTCTTCTGCGCTACTTCCTTGGGATTGAGATCACTCGAGACACAGATGGGATTGTTCTCTCTCAGAGGAAGTATGCACTGGACCTTCTCACAGAGACAGGGATGTTGGGATGCAAACCTGCAGCGACGTCAATCGATCAGAGGTTCAAGCTGAACGCTGAGGCTGGAGAACCAGTTGACCGGGACAGATACCAGAGACTGGTGGGCAAGCTGATCTATTTGAGCCACACACGTCCAGATATATGCTTTGCAGTTAGTGTGGTGAGCCGCTACATGCATGACCTACGGAAGGGTCGTATGAACGCAGTATACCAGATTCTGAGATACTTGAAGGGTGCCCCCGTGAAGGGACTGATGTTCAGGAAGAATAATCACATGGATATCGAGAGCTACTGCGATTCTGACTGGGCTAGTTGTGCTGATGACAGAAGGTCTACCTCGGGATACTGCATATTTTTAGGAGGCAACTTGGTCTCTTGGAGGAGTAAGAAGCAGTCAGTGGTAGCCAGATCGACAGCTGAAACGGAGTACAGAGCTATGGCCTTGGAAGTTGCAGAGCTGCTTTGGTTGAAGAATATGCTGGTGGAGCTGAAGCTAGATCAAGGAGCCAAGATGAAGCTGTGGTGTGACAACCAGTCAGCTATTAGTATTGCCAACAATCCAGTACAACATGACAGGACCAAACACATCGAGATCGATAGGTTCTTCATCAAGGAGAAGTTGGTTAGTGGACTACTGGAGGTAGGCCACGTTCCAACCAAGCATCAGGTAGCAGACGGACTGACCAAGGAACTTAGCGCTGTGAGCATGATTAGAGGATGTGACAAGATGGGCTTGGTGAATATCTTTCGCCCATCTTGAGGTGGAGTGTTGGTATATTTAGTATATGAATATGTTATATTTAGTATTGGAATATATTATGTTTAGTATGGAAATATCCTGAGGACATATTTGGGATGCCAGAATATGCCACATGATATTTCATTGGATATTCCATGTTGTAAAGGCTATATAAAGCCTATGAGACTATCAATGAAATCATCTCATCAATCAATTACAACACAACCCACTTCCCGATTACGGGGAGGTAAATCGACTAAGTCCCAAGCATGGTTCTCCTGGAGAACTTTCATCTCCTTGTCCATAGCAGTACGCCAACCAGAATGTTTGAGAGGGAGGGTAAAGTGTCTCGTTCTACATGGTATCATAGCTACATATATATAGGAGAGGCTAACCCCTCTCACTTTTGTTTTAGGCATGTGGGACTAAAGCCCACTACTAATATTATTAGTATACTTAACAAATATTATTCATTATTATTATTGTTGTTGTTGTTGTTGTTGTTGTTGTTGTTGTTGTTGTTATTATTATTTATGTGTGTGTGTGTAAATATATACTAAAGTTCAAAGTATTGACAGTGTTAAGTGTTATATTAGAGTTATTAGTTATTGGGCTTTAGTCCCACATTGCTTAGAGTAATAGGAGAGGAGGCTAGCCTCTCCTATATATATGTAGTCTCTCTTCAATAAAGAGATCATCTATTTTATTCCATTCTACATGGTATCAGAGCCATAGAAGGAAGAAATTTTTTTTCCATAACAAAAATTCCCCCCCTTCGCCGACCCCCTGCTGTTCGCCGCCCCCCCCGGTTCGCCGACCCCCCCTGCTGCCCCCCCTTCGCCGCCCCCCTCTTGCCCCGCCCCGCCCCGCTCCGCTGTTAGCCGATCCCCCTACTACCCCCCCTTCATCGACCCCCCCTGCTGCCCCCCCTTCGCCGACCCCCCCGATCCAGCCCCCCCTGTCCGGATCTGCTGTGCAGACCCCCGGTTCCCTCCCCCTTCCCGGATCTGCTGTGCAGACACCCGGCTCCCCCACACTCCGGATCTGCGGCACAGACACCCGGCTCCCCCACACCCCGGATCTGCTGTGCAGACACCCGGACCCCCCCACGTCCCGGATCTGCTGTGCAAACATCCGGATCACCCACGATGGCTCAAAACCCTAACATTTTCCATCAGCCACCACACACCCTCTGAACCCTAGTTTTTTTTAAAAAAACCAAAAAAAAAAAGGAAAAAAAGAAAAAAAGAAAAAAAAAATCAGTGGTCCATTGCTTTATTCCTAGATTAAGCCGTTTGGACTTAACAAATGCTTTTCTTATCCTGATCTTCACATCCAAATCTACACAGAGAATGATCGTGTTTTCTCCTGTGTCCTAACGTGTTCACTTTATATGTGCGCGACGGTGTTGACCACGTTTATAGCACATTCGTAAAGTTGGTGTGATTTTTGGGGTTGGAAAGAACTCGCGACGGTTGCTTCCATTTCAAGATGACAGATTCGAAGCCAAATGATGGTAACGGTGTCAGCAACATGACGAGTACTGGCACGACGATCTCTTCGACTCGACTTGTCGACCGTCGATTGGAAGGTTTAGATGGTTACTCAACATGGCGAAAGAAAGTTGAGAAAACACTTCGTGGGATGCAGCTATCTAAACATTTGACTGACAGCCCTCCGGCGACGACTGATCCCACATTTGAACAGTGGGAGACGGATGATAGTCGACTGTTTACACAGTTGATGAACTCCATGGAACCGTCCGTCGAGGACATGGTTCAAAACACGGACACGGTCAAGGAGTTATGGGAGGTCCTAGCAACGGCATTTGATGGAAAACGCGACTTGTCTCGCATATACGACTCGGTTGTTGGCGTTTACCGAGCAACTCAAGGAGACAAGTCTCATAAGGACCACTTCCGATCCTTCAAGGCTATGGTGGATGAAATTGATCGTGTTCTTCCTCTGACGTCGGATATCAATGAAGCTCGGGCTCAACGCGAGCAACTTCATGTTATGGCATATCTTGCATCTCTCCGTCCTGATGCGGACTCGGCTCGATCCCAGATCATTGCTTGATCTGATGTTCCATCTTTGATGGAGGCCCACTTCCGTGTTCTTCGGGCCGTAAAGGTGGTTGAGACCACTCCGGGAGATACTCCTGCTGATCGATCTGCCCTTGGTAGCGCTGCTCGTCCTGGCGTTCGTGGTGGACGACGAGGTGGTCGGACTTATGGTCGCGATGGCGGACGCGGCAATAGTGGTCGTGATGGGGGACGACTACGAACATGCTTCCACTGTGGCCAACAGGGACATTTCCAGTGGCAGTGCCCTAAAGCTCCTGTTGCCAATATTACTTCGGATGCTACTGATAATAACGTTCGTTCGGTTCAGATGAGCGACGATTCTTACGCTTACCGACATCAGCCACAAAATCTTCCTCCTCTGGTTCCACCAGCAGCTCCGGCTCCAGTGAGCTGCCTCCATCTCTCCCTCCAGCAGCTCCACCAATTCCGCCAGCAGCTCCGGCGATTCCGCCTCCAGAACGTCCTCGTCGTGCATGTCGAGATCATCCCTTGTATGTTAACAGCTACAAAGGACTTACCAGTCACACTCAGTCTCTGGTAGCTACTATTGATGGGATTCAGATCCCCAAGACCGCTGAGGAGGGTCTCCGACATCCTGGTTGGCGTGCTGCTATGCACGAGGAGATGAAGGCTCTCCAGGAGAATCATACCTGGGACTTAGTCGATCTACCTCATAGTAAACAGGCAGTCGACTGCAAATGGGTGTTTACGATTAAGGTAAAACCGGATGGCACTCCTGACTGATTGAAAGCTCGTCTGGTGGCCAAAGGTTACTCTCAAACCTATGGTGAGGATTACTTTGAGACCTTTTCTCCTGTGGCCAAAATGACGTCCGTTCGTGTCCTCATGGCCTTGGCCATTCGCTATGACTGGCCTTTACTTCAACTCGATATAAAGAATAATTTCCTCCACGGGGATCTTGATGAAGAAGTATATGTGATGCAACCTCCCGGGTTCGTTGCAAGGGAGGGTAAGGTGTGTCATCTAAGGAAGGCCCTCTATGGCCTGAAACAATCACCTCGTGCATGGTTTGGTAGATTTACACAGGTGGTTACTCAATTTGGAATGTGTCAGTCGAAGAAGGACCATTCAATCTTCTATCGACACACATCTGCTGGAAGAATACTTCTTGGTGTCTACGTTGATGATATTGTAATCACGGAAGATGACAGCCAGGGTATTGCAAGTCTCAAGAAGTTTCTTGGAAAACAATTTCAAACCAAGGATATGGGATCCTTGAACTATTTCTTGGGCATTGAAGTCACACGGGGTAAGCGGGACATTGTAATGTCTCAAAGAAAATATGTACTGGATATACTAAATGATGCATGCATGATGCAAGCAAAGGGAGCAAACTCACCTATGTTTCCAGGGACAAAATTACTTCCAGACGAAGGGGTCCTGATAACCAATCCAGATCAGTATCGTCGAGTGGTTGGAAAACTCAACTACTTGGCAGTCATGATGCGTCCGGATATTTCTTTTGTAGTAAGCGTCGCAAGTAGATTCATGACTTCTCCAAGAGTTCCACACTGGCAGACAGTTCTCATAATTTTGTGTTATCTAGTAAAGAATCCAGGAAAATGAATTCGAATGAAGAATAATGGACACACTCGCATTGAATGTTTTACTGATACTGACTGGGGGACAAGTTTGACAGATAGACGGTCTACATCTGGCTACTCAGTATTTGTTGGCGGAAATCTAGTATCATGGAAAAGCAAGAAACAAAGTGTGATAGCACGCTCAAGCTCGGAAGCAGAATATCGGGCTATTGCTCATGGCACCTCAGAGATATTATATATGAAGCATCTCCTACAAGAACTGGGAGAAGACGCAGGATCTCAAGTGGCAGACCTATGGTGTGATAACCAATCTGCTATTCACATTGCCACCAATCCAGTATTTCATGAACGGACGAAGCATATTGAAATGGACATTCATTTTGTTCGTGATGAATATACTAAAGGAGTGATAAAGTTTCAACATGTGCGGACCGACGACCAGATAGCTGATATCTTCACAAAGCCGGGTCCCCGGGTTCAATTTTTATGTAACAAGCTGGGCATGATTGACATCTATGCTCCAGCTTGAGGGAGGGTGTTAAGTGTTATATTAGAGTTATTAGTTATTGGGCTTTAGTCCCACATTGCTTAGAGTAATAGGAGAGGAGGCTAGCCTCTCCTATATATATGTAGTCTCTCTTCAATAAATAGATCATCTATTTTATTCCATTCTACAGATAGTTTCGTGATCAGATTTGCACTACACCATCCAAAGCTACTTGCAAAAAGCAAATCATTGTCGGCCTATCATGTGAGTCGGCCTTAGTTTTATTTTTTCATGCAATTTGACAGAATCATATCATAAATACATGGTCCAATTCTAAACATGCATAAAATGGAATGATGACTAAACTATTTTACCTGGAGAGTAGCTATCAACCAAACCGATATGTATCGGCTGTATCCTGATCCGATACTCAAACCTACCAATGCATTCCATTACCAATATTGTACCTCCCCTTGTCAATTCGGCAAAGAAAAAAACTATGGGAAAACAACGTCGACATAACGATGCAATTGTGCCAAAGATCAACATGCTACATCATGTTGAAAAATTACTTATTAACACAATTCAATCATTACCGGTTGTCGAACTATTACTTAAAACATTTATACATCTTACTATTAGTCCATTCAAAACTATATATTGTGAGGGTACTTTGTTTAAAGCAAGCAATAAACAACAATATCTATTGCTGATGAATATTTGAACAATGTTGAATAGGGTTCAAAACTAAATTCAATACTGATAATGCGAACCTTGATATCAACTACGGGAGCAGATTTGACAAAGACGAGATGATCAAACTATTGCGAGGCATTGGTGGCAAGGATCCCAAAACCCTAGTTTACCTTTTCTGAGTTTTTTGTCTCGTGCTTTTGATAATAATAAAAATGGAAGGTGAATCCAACTATAAATGGATCTGGGATTGGTTCTAATTTATTAAAACCATGAGTGGGGGTTCGGTTCAAATCTTAATCAATGGATTTTGCTACTTTCCTTTATAATCAGTCGTAACTGTATAGTTTCTCGTTTAGAGGGATTGGTTCAATTCTGGTTCAGTTTAATGGTCTGGGTCAAATCCAGTTTAGCAAAGCCCAAGTGCTAGAAAATTTCGTAGATAATTTTTTACAAGCACCAGGACCCAAAACTCTGATACTGCTACCCGAAACCGCAGATAGTGCCAAAACCATAAAGCTAATACTTATAGGAAGGATCCGAAACCGATACTAATATATAAGGTACTTATATTCCTTTTGGCATATGATATAGGTTTCCTTTTGTTTCTCTTTTTGTGATATATGTCATGCAGTAATTTTTCTCAATTAATTTTCCCAGATTGTGGGGACGCTCTATACACACCATCAGAAGTGTGTCCTAGTTGATACACAAGCCTCTGGAAATAAACGGAAAATTACTGCTTTTCTTGGTGGTCTTGATCTTTGTGACGGACGTTATGATACACCAGAACATAGACTTCTTACCGATCTTGACACCATATTTTTAGATGATTTTCGCAATCCTACATTTCCTGTGAGTATACTCTTCCTATTTTTATCTTTCTGGGGGTGCTTTTTAAGTTTAACTATCAAATATAGCGGACTCAATAGTGAAGTAGCATGTCAGTTCGAAATTATTGAGTGATGCTTTATACTCATGAAGGCATGTAAGCATTCAATTAGAATCTTGTTATAGGGGGCATGTAAATCATGCACCTGATCGAAGTAACAGCTCTCACATTGTAAAATATTCATTTTAAATGTACCAGAGCACAAGTCCTTGAACTATGACAATAATTCTGATAACTGGACTTGGAGTTCTCTAGTCACATTAGATGGATATTAGTTGAGTATGTTTAGATGACCGCCTTCTGGTCGCGGGGGAAGTTTTCTATTGAGTTTCTCTAAAGGAGGCCTAATAGTTAATACAGAGAAAACTATAACAGTTGTTCTCAGACAAGTGATTAAATGAAACAAGCAACATCAATCTGGATTCTTTTACATTGGAATAGATATGGAAACATTTTAGAAAGAACGGAATAGTAAGTGTAATCCGGAAACATTATGGTACAGATTTCATTTCTATACTCTACAACATGGTTGTTTAAGAACATTAGTCCATTATGTTCATTTTATAGCATGTACAATCTGTATTCTCAGAGAGATGAATTCTCACACTTAATTTTGATGGGTGGGACACTGCATTGTTGGGTGAGAATGTGGGTAATACCAGTAGCGAGAGGCTCTTGTTAGTGCTGTTTGGGGAGGGCCAAGATGTTAAAAACACCCTTCCCCCCATTTAAAGAGAGGCTGCTACCTAGCCTCGAACCGGCATCCTCCAAGATGCAACTTCTTCTTTCTAAGCCTTACCATCGTGCCAAGCGATACCTATCCTTATAGGCTTATACTATGATGCCAATTCTATTTATCAGCATCAGTTTCTTCATCTCTTCTTCCATGCAGGGTGAATATGAAGGCCCAAGACAGCCATGGCATGATTTACATTGCAAAATTGAAGGACCTGCTGCATATGATGTCCTTAAAAATTTTGAGCAGCGCTGGAAGAAGGCTACAACCTTCTGGGGGCTTCGAGGTTTTAGATCTAACGGGAATGATGATTCCCTAATAGATCTAGAACGGATATCATGGATACTCAAACCTTCACCTACCGGTGAACTCGACGATCCAAGCCTACCTAGGGAAGAGGATTCTGAAAATTGGCATGTTCAGGTTGGATTATTTATACATTGACCATGAATTACCTCCATTCTATTATGGTTAACTATTAATTATCTGTAAATTTGTAGATTTTTCGATCTATTGATTCTGGATCAGTGAATGACTTTCCCAAAACTGTTCAAGAGGTGGATAAACAGGTTGTTCTATAGGCAATTGCTCTTTTATCTCTCTTTCGGTTGTTGAAGAATAATGTGCTTGGTTGGTCTTAAATAGAATATACAAATACTTGTTATTTTTATTTTTGGCAGAAATATGTGCTTTTCCACTTGGGCCTTATTAATTTTGTAATGAACTGTTACAGAACCTACTTTTCAGAAAAAATGTGGTAGTTGACAAAAGCATCCACACTGCATATGTTAAGGCTATCAGATCAGCGCAGCACTTCGTATACATTGAGAATCAGTATTTTCTTGGTTCTTCTTATGGCTGGCCATCTTACAAAACTGCAGGTAGGAAACCATTTCTGTTTTATATTTGTATGATGATAATAAAACGAATACTCCAAAAGTAGTCAAAACCGCATAATCTTTTTTTTTTGTTTGTTAATCCTTAACTTCAAAAGCTCCATCATGCCTTCTCCCATTAGACTGGAGTTGGTTATGGTGCTTGCTCAAAATAACTAACAGAGTTTTTGTAACCTGGGTTCAACCTGATGACATAAACATCTATAGGTATTCAAAACGAAGAGACCAAATCAAGGTTGCCTTGAATATAGAATGTTATGGAGCGAGGAACGTAAACGGAACATGATATGACACTTGGTATGGAATGTGGATCGGTGCGGTATACTTCTTCAGAACACTTGGGTAGAATGAAATGTTACTTGGGAATATTGAACAGTTTTTGGAACGAGCATAGTACATATAGTTAATAAACTTTTTAGCTTAGTTTTAACCTCTTCTTTTCTTATTTGGAAAGTGCAATTGGTTTAGTTTAAGTTCCGAGTTACTTGCTTTATAGTTGTATTATGATTTTATCATATGATTAGAGTTGCCATAATAAATTTTTATTGTGAAAAAAGTGCATCTCATCTATCCAGTTACATGAACGGCCAGGATCTGCTGCTAGAAGGCAATGACTAATCCTAACTGTTTCTCTCAAGATGGCCGATGATGAGTGGTGAGATACACATAGGGGTTTAAATTAGAACCATGTCAAGTGAACCTCGGCCCTCTATTTAACATGAATGATCAAGATATGTTTCACTTTTTTAATGTGTATCTCATCAATCCATTGACATGAATGGATAAGAACTGATTTGTTCTTGTTTATTAAGTTGCAAATTGTAGCCGTCCCATTGAACATGGGAAATAGATGCTCTGGAGGTTAAACCCTGAGGCTTAACCCTCCCCAATTCTAGACTACCACCCTACCCTAAAAGAAAGAAGAGAAGGAAACAGATGGCTCAAGAGAAGGGAGATGGAGAAGGGGTTCTCTCGTGGCAAATGGAGCTGTCTTGCTCGAGCCTACCTTTCCTTCAACCAGTTCCTTCTCTTTGGTTTCTCTCGTCAGAATCATTTCTTTTGTTCTTTTTTTTCTTTTCTTTCTTGGATCTTTATTCTTTGGATTACAGATTCTCGATTTTTTCTTCTTCACATTTTTGTAACGCGACATCTAGTGTCCAGCCCTGAAACAGAAACCTTCTGTGATTCAGAATGGAAGTTCTGGAACAGAAATTGCTGGGGTTAACCGATTTATGGTACATCTGGAGTCAGTTTATACCTGTTGTTGTTTGTTAGATTTGTGTTGAAGAGAAAGAACAAAGAGATTGGTAAGCATTGAAGAAGGTTGGTCTCCCTTATTCCATAGGAGAGTTCAGGGAGGAAAAAAGAGAGAGAACGAAAGAAAGTCAACTAGCCCAGAATTTGTAGGATAGGGACTCCAACCTTTCTCTGTAAATTAATTTTTTGAAGGCTCCTGAAGCACCCCTTTCATCTTTTTATGCAGGAATGAGATGGCTGCGTCTTGCAAAATAAACTAGATCAACTTAGCGTCTACCTAGATGACTCATCTTTTGCCATACATCGTAGCAAGCATGAATAATGAATTATGAGAAGTGATCCAGGAAGATTTTCTATGTTTTGGAGCCATAAAAAACACAACAAATCAATCCTAGCAGGAGACAAGCAGACAAAGGAATAAGCATTATTTGCAGTTTAATCCAGCTTGATACACCTCCAAATAGAACAACAACAAGAACAGAGTCTTTATCCTAATTTTTTGGGGTAAACTATTTTAGTCCTTTGCTTACATTCAGCTTTCGCTATGGGAAGGACCATTCCCTCTATAACACTAATAAATATCATATCCTTCTTCAACTTCTATCCATGTTTGTTTAGGCCTACCCTTACACTAGTGACTCCTTTAACTACTACCTTATCACTCTTACCATGTTGGTTTCCGTTGCATATGTGCAAACCACCTAAAGACAATTTTCTCTTATGTTGCCCTCAGTCAATGTACCTCCAAATTTCCACTAAAGCACTTATTTTATCCTATCTTTTAATTTATTGCAGCTCATCCATCTTAGCAATTTCATTTCAGCTATGCTAATTTTCTGAGATGTTGTTTCTTAGTTGCCCAACACTCCAAGTCCAATTCATAAAACATGGCAGGTTTCATAGCTGTCTTGTAGAATTTGCATTTCAATTTCAAGAGTATCATACAATCACAAAGTTATCCATAAGCACTCCTCCAATCACATATTGAACTGTGCTTACGAAATCTATCATGGTAAGGTTTTGGTCGATTGGTCAGTTCTCTCGTCATTATCTCTTGTATATGGTCTATTTGTGCAGATTTCAGGTTTTGTTTTGACTACATATTACAAACTTACTACACAATAAAACTTATGGGCCTGTTTTATTGTTGGAGATGAAAGTCATTCTTTTGCAACTGTTCGGTGCAAAATTTTGTCTTAGCCATAAAGCTGTACTTATTTTTCTCAATTTTTCTTTCAACTTAACAGAGAGAAGACATCTGCAATTGAGAGTAGAGTATGTTTTATGTCACCTGATACCTTTTAATTTCTTAGAACTTTGCTTGTTGTGCTTGACCAGAGGCAGATAATCTGATACCAATGGAATTGGCATTAAAAATTGCAAGCAAAATTAGATCAAGAGAACGATTTGCAGTGTATGTAATCATACCAATGTGGCCAGAGGGGACACCTGATTCTGGTCCCGTTCAAGAAATTCTCTTTTGGCAGGTAGTGTTCTATTTTATACAGTCCTATATAAGCCTGATTCTTTATGAATATGTCAAATATAGTGAATATCATTTGATGATGTTTTTTGTTGACAAAACAAGTTTGTTATTATACTTGTATTGGCATTGAAATTTACAGCTTTGTTGCATTTATAGAGCTAATAACTACTTTCTGTCGCTTATAAAGTTTTTCCTTACACGGATAAGTAGTAAAGGTCAACCAAGTAGCGTACTGGTGAATACTGAGGTGGTATCTTTCCCTGACACAAAAGTAAATGTATCTTATATGTGTTATAACATTGTAGGAAAGTATTCGAGATAAACTTTTCCCTGTTTCCCTCCAAAGATGAATTATTTGGCTGAATGCCTATACTAGTGAAGGACAGAATAATATAGGAGAATCTTGAGGTGGTATTGCCTGTTTGATGAGATACGGTGATAGATAGAGGATGGGTTCAGTGAAGTAATTGTCCAGTGGATAAAGGTGGATGATATTTCCGGTTAACCTAGCACACCATCCAACATTTGTCAGTTTCTTGTAACCAAACTAGACTTCCTATTCCTTTTAACACCATATGCATCCAAAAGGTCAAAAAACAAAATTTCTTGGTCTTCAGGTTACATTGAACCTTTTGTTCTCATGTGATCTGAGTTATCAATCTACGATTGTGCAAAACAAGGTTAACAAATGTTTGTCTCTCTCTCATGATACCTCCTGAAGGTTAATATCTATCATACCTCCACTTTTTGTTTTTGCCAATACTTGGAAGCCTTCTACTTAGTCTATGAATTGTGTTTTTGGCATATTTAAGAAAGATGGTTAACATAATTTAATGGTTTAAATTTTGGAAATTTAAGGTTATGACTTTAGAGCATGGTTTAAAGTATCGGCCGACACCGATCCGATACGACCGATACCGATACGTTTGGCATGTCCCGATCCGATACCGACCCGGTCAATTCGGCAAAGAAATTAAACGAAAAAGATAAATCAGCAAGGGTTTAAAGCATAATAAGGTTGTAAAAGCATGTAAAAGAAGAAAATCAATCTATTGTATGTAAACCAATTGGTAAGGGTGACTACTATTTCATTTAATTTCAAAACTACTAAGAAATAATACTGAAAATACTTAAAATTATGCCTAATTGTATAAAATATATGTTTTTAAATGTAAATAATTTATTAATAATTATTTGTTTTCCGATAAAAAAAAATCCGATACTCCGATCTGAAACTGCCGATACTACCGATATCGCCGATACCAATACTCATAGGAATAGTCCAATACCGATTCCGATACCGATACTGTGAACCTTGCTTTAGAGGAAGAGGAAGGGGAAGAGGAAAAACAAAAAGAAATGGATGCTTTAGTTTTTGATGAAAAAAAATAGATCGATTAATTATAGAATAGCACTTGAATTTGCAGCAACCAATTGTTGCGTTAGTGGATTTTGACCAGTTTACTAAATTATCCAATTCACCAACGTCACTAGCCGACCTGCAGCGGCAAGCCAATTGACTTGTCTGATTAATGTTGCAGACATTATCAATAGAGCAACAGGACCAGTAAGTAATCTGCTATCTGGTACTCATGATGCCAATGATGTTTGGTATATGTCCTCTCAGGCTAAGCAGTAACCTTGCACCTTAACAGTCCAAAATCTTGAAATTGGGGCCGACGAATGCCCTCCATGCTCATATGCAAGTTCTCTTGAAAGAACATGTATTAGATTCATCTACCAGCCTCCCAGGAATCAACTCTTGTGACTGAGTTGTTGAAGAAATTGCTTTTCCTTTGGCTTTGATCCATTAATGGAACTTGCACCAGATGAACTTCTTCTACATCGAAAATACATTGATCAGATGTTTGTATCTAAGTTTACTGTAGATCGGAGAAGTCTTACACTTCAGAACATCCATGAGTATTAGGGTTCTGGTGATAGAAGCTGGTGGAGCAAAAACAATATGGTAGAGCTTTCGTTGCTTTGACGATAGAAAGATTATTGTGCAGTTAAGAAATACAAAAGTGGGATCAGTCCTCATGTTACTCAAAGTAGCTATTACTTTTCATTTTAATTACGTAGTAAAAGGAGTTTCTGACTTTTATGCTGTATAAACTATGCACAAGAACCTACAATTTAATTTGTCCATTCATTCTTGCATGTTTGGTTTTTATGTATATCAGATATAGTGATTTAAGAACTGTTACTGCTGTATGTCTTATTGATAGGATTTGTTACTGTTTCAGTTATATTTTTTGCAAACATTCTGGTAACTAATTAGCTGTTTTCTTGTATTCACATTTCAGAGCCAAACAATACAAATGATGTATAAAATTATTGGGCAGGCACTCAAATCAACATATTTTGAGGAGGCACATCCTGCACGTCCACATCCACAGGATTATTTGAATTTCTATTGTCTTGGGAATCGGGAAGGATCCAAGGATACTTCGCAGTCAGCAATTCAATCAGATAAAAATATTGCGGTAAGCAGTATCTATAGCTTAATGTTAGTGAACCTATTTCATTCTATTGTTAATTCACTGTTCACTGATATGTAAAATTTTATCTAGTAAAACAGCCTGCTTGATGGATTGTGATAAAATGGGTGCGTATTTGATAAATTAAGGTGCAATTAATTCTCATATATCAACCAAGGTTCACAGTATCGGTATCGGAATCGGTATCGGGTTATTCCTATGAGTATTGGTATCGGCGATATCGGTAGTATCGGCGGTTTCAGATCGGAGTATCGAATTTTTCGGTTTCGGAAAACAAATAATTATTAATAAATTATTTACATTTAAAAACATATATTCTATACATTTGGGCATAATTTAAGTATTTTCAGTGTTATTTCTTAGTAGTTTTGAAATTAAATGAAATAGTAGTCACCCTTACCGATTGGTTTATATACAATAGATTGATTTTCTTCTTTTACCTTTCTTTACAACCTTATTATGGTTTAACCCTTGTTGATTTGTCTTTTTCTCTTTATCGAATTGATAAAAAAAGAGACCATCAATGTCGGTATCGGTCAGTATCGGGTATCGGTTGGTATCGGATCGAGACATGCCAAACCGTATCGGTATCGGCCGTATCGGATCGGTATCGACCGATACTTTAAACCATGATATCAACATATTTCATGGACACAGTAGAATGGTGTAATGTGGGGTCAATCAGGAATGTCTATGAGAGGGAGGAACCATATTTCATGAGCACAATAAAGGATCAATCAGTTATCTATATGAGAGGGAGGGAGTTCTTTTTCTTCTTGCACCAACGTAGACATAGGGAGATAGTTTCTTTTACTTTTGCAATGTCGGATCGGCGTTATATGAGCATGTTAGTGTAGATAGCCCAATCCACTATGTTGGACTCGGCCTCTCTCTACTATGTTGGACTCGGCCTCTCTCTACACTTAGATTATCTTGTGTATATACTTCTTTTGATGGATGAATGAATTTTTAGGTTGGTAAAATCCCAAATCACATGGTATCAGATCGATCCATGCCCTAGCCCCAACCTTGTCACGTCCCGATTAGACGAATCATTCGTTTGATGGTAGCCTGAACGAAGATCGGGTTTTGAAAATATTGTAGCACCTTGAAGTTGATCGAACAAGTCGATTCGTGGCAATGGGTACTTGTTCCGTACGGTGACCTTGCTTAATTCTTTGTAATCGATGGATAGCTGTATCGAACCATCTTTCTTTTTTACGAACAATACGGGAGCTACCCATGGAGAGACGCTAAGGAGCTCCGCGGTCTACCAACTCTTGTAATTGTACCTTCAGTTCTTTCAGTTCTACTGGGACCATTTGGTAAGGTGTTTTTGATATCAGTCGAGTATCCGGAAATGTGTTGATGCTGAAATCTATTTCTTGATCTGGCAACATCCCAATAATTTCGTCTGGAAACATGTGATGAAAATCTGTCATGACTTAAGTCTGTGCTATCTGTGTCATATCCTTCACCTTGTCTCTAACGGAAACCAAGTACCCCTCGCAGCCGAAACGCAACATACGTCTTATCGAAATTGTCGATACCACCATGGCCGTCTTCGATATCGTGCCGCACGAATAGGAGAACTTTGTCTCGTCAGATAGAACACAACTCTCTTCTCCGCACATTCGATAGTTGCTTGTCAATCACCCAACTAATCCATGTCCAGGATTATGTCGTACTCCTTGATGTCTAGAACGATGACTTCCAAGGATAGCGTTCTCCCTACAAATTAAATTTGCAGGCATATCGACCCCCAATGGTGTGCTAACACAAGGTTCATAACTAGCGATTGTGTAGCTACTTTACTCTCTTTAACAAAGTTAGTGGATATAAAACTATGTGCTGCATCCGAATTGAATAGTACTCTAGCAGGGGTATTTTTATACAGCCCGTTACAACAGTATTGAACGCGAATGTTTCATCTCGAGTCAATGCATAGACTTGGCCTTGCGTCCCATGACGTTGATTCTGCGGGTTCACTGGCACTGCATTTGCTTCTTGAGCTCGAGGTTCTCTATTCTGATTCAGAAAGTTTCTCGGAGGGTATTGATTCGGAATGTTCCTTGGAGGATTTTGGTTCGGCCTCCCCGTTGGACAATCATTCGTCTTGTTGCCTAACTGACCATACTTGAAGCATTCTATCGCACGACAGTCGGCTCCCCTGTGCCCATTCTTGCAACGTACTCTGGGATAGGGACCCCGGTTCTCAAATGTATTCGGACGCTTCTACACTTTAGATTCTCTCGTGTCGCTAGGACGCTTGTTGAAATTGTTGCGGACGACTGGCACTCCACGCTACGACAAGCGGCCAAAGATTCGCTATCAAGTGCGGCATCGTATGACTTGCGGTAGATTTGGCACCATTGATTTATGACGTCCCTATGAAGTTTGTCATTCAGGCCTTGCTGGATGCGTTTGTACTAGGTTTCCTTGTTTGGCAGGAAGGCGTCGACAAATTTTGCGAGCCTCGAGAAGTTCGAGCCATAATCATCGACTGACATATTCTTCTATTTCAACATCATAAACTCATCTTCTTTCTGTCGACGCACTGCTCGGGGAACATACCGCTCAACAAAAGTCTCCTTGAATATTTTCCATGAAATCTTGGTGTCAGGATCTGCATCGTAGATTTCTTCTTTCTTCGTTCCCCACCAGTTATAAGCCCTCAATTGTAGATGCAACGCCGTGCATGCTACCCTTTTGGATCCTTTGATGCTGAGAAGATCGAACAAGTCCCGATATCTACTAGCCATCCACGATCTCGTCGGGCTCCGCTCGGTCGTTGAATTTAGATGGATTCATTTTTCGGAACTCAGTCACCTTGAACAGGGAAGAAGACTTCATTAACGGGGGTTGGACTTCTTCTTTTTCAGATGCTATGATTGTTGCATTGGTGTTGATTGCTAGAGTACTCATGATCCGCGTCAAGGCATCCATTTGCTTCTGTTGCGTACCAAATTAGGCTTGGATTTGCACCTGAAGCTGTTGCTGCTGTATTTCTGCTCTATCAGGTGCATCAGTCTCTCAATCGTAGTTTTAGTAGGGGCAACTCCCTCTGAACCAAGGTTCACAGTATCGGAATCGGTATCGGACTATTCCTATGAGTATTGGTAGCGACGTTATCGGTAGTATCGGCGGTATCGTATCGGAGTATCAAATTTTTTGGTATAAAAAACAACTAATTATTAATAAATTATTTACATTTTAAAACATATATTTTATACATTTTAGACATAATTTAAAGTATTTTCTGTGTTATTTCTTAGTAGTTTTGAAATTAAATGAAATAATAGTCACCCTTACAGATTGGTTTACATACAATAGATTGATTTTCTTCTTTTACATGCTTTTACAACCTTATTATGCTTTAAACCCTTGTTGATTTGTCTTTTTCGTTTAATTTTCTCTGCTGAATTGACCGGAAAAAAGACCCCCAATGTCGGTATCGGTCAGTATCGGGTATCTGTCGGTATCGGATCGGGACATGCCAAACCGTATCGATATCGGCCGTATCGGATCGGTATCGGCCGATACTTTAAACCATGCTCCGAACTACCTGAACTAATCGTGTTGTTCACAATGACAATATTATTTTTTTAGTCCTTCCTACAAAATAGAGTAAACCCATTAGTATTCTCAAAATATCTACGGGCTTACTTGTATGGAACTATTATTTCATGCAACAAATGTTGAAAGCATTCAATCGAGTAATCGCAACAAACTTCCAAAAGAAACATTTTCGAAAATCGAAGGAATGAACCGTGCATTGATACTAATGTGTCATGCCGCCATTCGACGAATCGTTCCTCGCATCGATTTCTGCCGAATCGATCATCCTCGCTGGAACATGATGCCATACAAGTCTAGATTGCACTTGTACATGACAAGAACGTGCATTTGATAATTCTTTTGAAACATAAGTTGAAACTTCACAATTTGCAAAGAATTGAACACGCAATAATGAAAGAAAATATACTTTTCATTAATAGCTTGCAACGAAGTGCAAGATCATAGTTACATTGGATATGCCCATTGCGGCTACATTTGATTGAAACGACAAAACACTCGACAAGCTTGCCATAAACTAATACTTGTCGTTCCATACATTTACACCCTTTTATATATTGAAAGGCTTTGAGATGAATTGATTTCAAATTACTTCAAAGTAGGAAGAGCTTCAACATGTCTCCCCGAACTTCAGCTTGGGCCTAGTATTGTGCACTCTCAACGTTCTCGCCACCTATGGAGTTAGGGATAGTACACTTGGGAGTGCACTAGTGAGCGGAACGAACCCACTTGTCTAAACCGACACTTCTTATTAAGGAAAGCATGCATTCAAGTTGTCTTTCTATTCAAAACTATATGAATTTCAGTTCATATCGATAGCATACTTGAAGCTGTAAAAACATAGTATTTATAATATTTTTTACCACGGCTGTGCTCGTCCTTGCATAGAAATAGAGATATTACTTACCACCTGCATAAGACAATAGATGAACATGCTATCTATCTTATATGTGGTCTTTGATATTACGACACCGTGAAGGACTATCATATGACATTGTGATGCGCCCTATCAGCCTCTGTTGCAAGACCAACTGAGGGTCCCGCAATGCCTCACGTCAAAGCACGAATACAAATTCTCCCTAGGTCGATTCGGTGTCGATGTTCCGAATATCTTTTCAAGGAAAACAATACTTTGTGCACAAGTTGTTCATAACCATACAAGTGTGTGAACAATTTAATCTATGAAACAGATGCATGACGCGGAATAGAATTAAACATTATTATCATTTTACTCGTGCAACAGTTCATTTTTCTCAAAGTCGTACGTTCTAATTTGGTGTCCCGTAGGCACCAAATACCCCGAGGCACCATGCCACAACAGAGTTTCATTATTTCGTTTTCATGAAATAGTTTCTCTTTTATTGAACCTTAACTTCTCGCTTAGAAGTCAGAAACTTATAACTTTAGGGTCTTAAACAGTTTCATAGTTTTCGAACCTTAACTGCTTGCTTCGAGTGCGAAGCTAATCATTTTGAGTTTAGAACAAAACTACTCTAAATCGCTACAGTTATTCCAAGTTATTTATCTTAGTAGTACAATATGTATTTAACTTAGCATGGTCGATTTGAACGTATTCGAGGCAACAAGAATTTCATTTAAGGAAAGGAGTAGAAAAGAAAGGGCCGAACCACCCACCCACCAAGTATCAAATGCGCCGAGAGTCGGAGATCTCTTTGCAACGAATCAAACTTCAGTTACGCGAGCTTTTGCAATGGTTCAAACATCGTATTAGAAATCCTTCTTTAAATTCTTCGTTTTGAAATTCTTAGAATGAATGCAGAAATCGACAGAAAACGCATTTATCAAAACCAAGCAACGAAAACTTCAAGAAAACCATACAACAAGCCGGTCTCGTCGAAGGGACTCTTATATAGAGCTCACTCGCCGAGATGCAGTCCGCTGCATCTAGGACTTATTCCAACAGAAGCTGATCCATTAGTCGGAACGATTCTCATAGCATTCGTCCAAATCGATTTATTTGATTCATAAAGGGTTTTCGTATACCAAGCTCCCGACTGAGTCAGACTAACCATCTAAGTTCCTGACCGAGTCTGATAAGCCACGAGCCGATTACATAGTGCGCCGCCTAACATGAACGGGGCACTACAAACCTAGGATTTCTTCTTCCCACCATTACCAGAAATCTTTTCAGCTATCTCGCCGCCATCTTCCCCCAAGGTACTATCCAAGTATTGTTCCCTGAGTTACTTTCTAATCCTTTTCCCCCCCAAGATTGGACCAAACAAACAGTCTCGTATTTAATATCTGACTTCTCCCCCCCATCCTCTCACCTCTCTAAGTGTTATCTCTATCGAATCCAACCACACCTTGCCGTCGTTGCTATCCGACCTCGATCAAGATCCAGCCTCGCCGTCAACTCGTGGCCGCCTCTCCGTCGTCGGATCATCCTCGGGCCTCCCCCATGCATCCTTGCCTTGCCATCACCTTCCCTTCAGCTGCTGCAAAGCGTTCAAACCCTTTTTTTTTCCTTTTATTCCGATCGAGTGGTTCTCTGCCATGCCTTGGAGCAGAGACGAGCAGTCTTCAAGCCAAGCTGACTTCAAGCTGAGTCGAGCTGTCTTCAAGCTGAACCGATCTGGATATGTGAAATTTTGATGTCTCCCATTCTCTGTGACTGTTATTGCTATTTTTAGCTTATGCCTATCGTCTAGTTACTCTCTTATGTACTTGGCTTGTGCTTTCAGCCATAGTCCTACTTTTTCCATTTTTGTACCCCTACTACTGTTGGACTGTCTTCGACTACTAGTACTACTCCCTTGACGATATCTTCTAGTGTTGGTATGATATCTTCTCTTGGCTATTGGTGATTGATCTCGTAATCGGATATTGGAGCCTTGGTGATTGGTTCTCTGGACTCTCTGTGACCTCTGTATCGCTGTTACAAAATATATTGGACTATTGTGATCTGCTCGTATATGGATATTGGAGCTTGGCTCCATGGATTCTCTATGGTCTTCGGCTTCTACCTTGCTGGTTACTAGTCTCTGTGACTTGTTATTTCTTTCATCTATTGTGATTGACTATTAGCTTGCTATTGGTTTTACTATTATTCCTTTAGTGTGCTCGACTCTTATATTATCTGTTGTATCCTCTTGCTTCTGGCTACTATTTTATAATAGCGTCCTCTACTTCAATCTCTAGCACCTCTGTTCAATTACAGGCGTTCGACCATGCTCATGATTCAACGGGAGTCTAATGTGATTCTTCTATTTGGCATGATATGGCATCTCTCGTTGTACTCATGTATGTGTATACTGTCATCATAGTGAACCAGTCCTCTAATTATTGTTGGCTTAAGTATGGCATGTCTTCTTGGGCACGTTAGAGTTACTTCGGTGACATCTACTGCTACCATTACTACTACTACTACTACTCATTGCTCTCAAGTTGCGGTGACATCTACTGCTACCATTACTAGTACCACTACTCATTGCTCTCAAGTTGGTTCTTATGTGATGATTGATCGGGTAGAATATGATTTCCTTCTTCCGCTCCATCGTCTAGCATTACCGCCTTCTGAGTTTGGTCGCTCTCGTCCACATAGCTAGCAAATTTTCTAATCATACCAAAAAATTGTCTACCATCATCTTCCAAAAATTAGCATTGCAAAAATGCCATCCCCTCATCCGTTCGGCACAAAGAGATTTTCTAGTAAGCAATCACCAAATTATCTTCAAGCACGAAGCAGATCGTAGATCCTCAAAGTCTCGCAAGTTCACTCCCCCCTCTTTCTTCGTTCGACACCGACCACCCCAGCTAATTGCATGTAATCCATCCCTCCATAAAAAGTTCGCACATACCTTCACAATGGCTCTTATGGTCATCTTTAGAATTAAAATATCGTAGGAGCCAATTATCATAAGCGCTAAGATTATTGCTCTAACTAGCTTAATCTGCCTATCGAAGGACAACATTTGAGATTGCTACACTTCATGTCTCTTCTGATCTAATGTCTTTTGGGTGCTAGGCGAGACGAGGAGACAAGCCTCCTATCTCGCCTAGGCGTCATCCATGAACTTGAGTACTTTCCTGCTGCGCATATATATTTGACCTTAGGCGACCCTAGGGGGTCGTCTAGGTTCACCTAGGCAACCATCAACACAACCAGGAAAAAATAACACGGGTCGCGGCGCTAAGTTTTTACCTGTGTCGTCGCCTGTGACAACATAGCTTCTAAAATATTCTAACAAAGCGTGGCAATCAGTCGTAGATGCATACTTAACATTCATACTTAGCATTCAATAGTAATCCAAGGTACTTAAACGAAAGTTGGTCCTCTTTTATATACAATATATCCACCTGTCTTGTTCTTAACAGATATGATTCCAAAAAAACTTTTTATCATGATTTAGTCTTGTCAGTTAATTATTATTATATATCTCACTTTAGTCCCACATCGCCTGGACTAAAGGAGGATGTCACGTCTTGCTTCTATAAGTATACAAAGGCTTTTCATGTTTTATTCACATCAATAAACTAAAAGTTTATATGAATTTCACTGTATTAGTGCTACGAAAATTTGGAGAGAACCCTAACTCCAAAGTTTTTTAGCCGCCCCCTCTAGCCTAGCAACCCCCTCGCCCTACCAGTCCCCCTTTGACTCCGTCTCCTCCCCCCTCTCTGCTACGCCCCCCTTTGGCTTTGGCTATAACTACTTCTTTGATTGAACTTCGGAATCAGGAACATGCCTTAGCTTACGACGAAGCTACTACAACTTACGACGAAGCTACTACATCTTCCGACGAACCTACTACAATTTTCGACCAACCTACTATAACTTCTGACAAAGATAACATAGCCTCTGAGGAAGCTAACCCTGTGGGATCAGCCTACGATGATGTAGGTTTAAAATAACATCTGACGGAGCTAACCCCTTCGGCGAAGAAAAAACCAATACTAGCTTCTAGCCCTCCCTGATCTCCACCTCTCTCTCTAGTCCTCCCTGATCTCTGTGGTTTCTCGATGCCATCTGCATTACTTGTTTGGTTTTGTACTTGCTTTAGGTCTCTTGCTTGGTTCTCTTGTCTTTGAAGCTGCTTTATTTCGAAACGGTATTTTGACGTCTTTGATCTCTTACGTCTTGGTGAGTTGGACAACAATCTTTGTTGTGCTGATCTTGTGCGCCCTTAATTATAGCCTCCTATAACTACAAATGTGTTCATTTTGATGCTTCTTCCTCTTTAGTTGACTTCAAGAAAAATTTACGACTCACCATGATCTCTCTCCGGCGAAAAAAGTTACTTGTAAAAAATGTTTTAAATAACAAAAGCCTCCTTTGTTACTGGACACCAAGGATTCCTAATATGCCTCTTGGTTTCAAAATGTCAACAAGGTAGTTGTTTGGTTGTCTAATTCTATTGATGCTCGTTGTTATAACTCTAATATGTCTTTAAAAACTATGAAGAAAATTTGGACATATCTTTGACTCCTATACTCGTTTGTAGACAATCAACAAAAAAATTATAACATTTTTCAAACCTTCAATTCGGCCATACTCGGAGAAGATTTGTAAGACTCCAGTGCCCTCTTCAGTAGCCTTCTTGAACAATAGAATTCTTTTCAACTCATATACTCCGATTTTGTTACTACTCGCCAATAATGAGAGGCCCTTGTTGGCAACATTGCCTACGCTGTGAGTACGGTGAGCAAGTATATGAAGAATCTTTTGAACTCTCATCATTAGACCGTTGAAATTTTTTTACACTACATAAAGAAAACTCCTAGACAGAGCCTTCTCTACATACCTTCTACAATGTTGCTCACAATCTTTGCAGATATTGACTTTGCTGGATTACTTGATGATCATAGTTCTACCAGCGGTTACCTTGTCTTCCTGAAAGACAATTTGGTAACATGGAGTAAACAACAGAATGTAGTTACTCGTTCTTTTGTTGTGACCGAATATAGAATCATGACACATGTTCTCTCTGAGTTGATTTGGCTCAACCAACTCACAATGTTCTAAAATGCGGTAGAAAGTGGTGCCTAGATGCTATGCGGCTACCTACCTCTATAACTTTCATTATACTATGCGTTCTAGTCGGTAGACGACATTATGTGAAAGAATAACATTATGCTGCCGAAGAAGAAAATCGTCGCCTATATTTTGATCTAGTTTTTTTTGGTCAATTTTTTTTTTTTTTTCAAAAAATGTTTTTTTTGACCTGATTGCTTTTATTTCTTAGCCAGTTTTGGCCTAGCCTAAAAGAATTTATATTGATCTTATATTGGCATTTTATTTTTATATTATGTTATTTTTGGTGAATGTTAAGTTATAATTATATTTGTTCAATACTTGTTATTGTAGTCTTCTTTGGTCCGTTTGAGTGTATGCATTTATAATATAACCCTTGTTTATGTATGCATAATATATAGTTTCGTATTGCTTTCAATGAATTAGAAAATCTTAAGCTTTTTTAATTGCGACACTTTTTCTTTCCCGCTTATGTCCTTCTAGCCGCTAGGTGCCCCCTTGCCGTATAACGGCCACATAGCATTTTTTATAACCTTACTCATTACAGATCCTGGAATCACCCTCTCCCCCCTTTTGAGCTGTTCTCTACTGTGATAACAAGACTGGGATCCATATTACTGAGAATTCAACCTTTTCTGAAAGTACTAAGCACATCGAGATAAACTGTCATTTTATTCAAAAAAAGTGACATAAAAGAAAGTTACCGACAATACGTGAACCGAGCTTGTGAGAAAAGATAAAGACCGCGAAAAAGGATGACCTATTCCTACAGAAGATACGTGAGTTGATTTCAACATAAACGACTACTGATTTTGCGGAGCACGAAGATGAAACATTATGAGTGAAGGGAAATGTATTCCTAAAGCAGGAAGCCGACCGAAGATCCTCAAAGTCTGTCCATAATTTGGTGTTCTACTATGAAGGGAGGACTATGTATTCCTAAAGATACATGCTCATTATGCATGTCCTTACCATCCCCTCATCCGTTCGGCCCAAAGGAAATATTAGCCTCGAAGAATAGTCGCTTGTCATTGCCGGAAGAAATTCCATCTTACTATTCGGGAACACATTGTTCCACTGACATTTACAAAATGTGCGATCAAGCTGACACACAGTAAAACCCCTCGAAGCACTATTGCTCAAGGACCAAACATGTCCCATGCAATGCAACATGAATAACCTATCCCATAGTACACACTTTTGGATATCATCTAAAATGTGTCGAGGAACAGGAATGGCACCAGTCTTCTCATGATTGAACATGAGCATAGAAGTCCCCAGCAATCACCAACAGAACATTACGAACGTCGGTGTTTACCAAAAATGGCCATACCTGGAGTCTATCCTCTTGTCTGTTACACCCGTAAACCGCCCCCAGTGAGAACACATAACAACTAACACATCTTCATGACTGAAACCAAAAGTCGGGATTTCTTCACTGTAGTCATCAAGTGAATTTTAATTGAAAACTAGATAGTGTCAGATTAAAAATAAAGAAAATTTGATTTCTAAAACAGTAGTAAGAAGTACCGAAGCTGTATTTAGAAATAAGTGTCATATTTAATGAACTACAGAATAAAAGTATCAAAAATTAAAAATAAAATAAATAATAAATTTGGTTCACAGGCAGTAAGTACCAGAAGCACCCGAGGGCTTTACGTATTTGGTCTGGGTACACCTTTCTAAATTGAGTACTTGTTTCATAATCGTAAGATACCCTTGAAATTTGAAGTTTTATAAGAAAATTCTTATTACTTTGTGGCTGCAAAACTTGGGCTATTAATAGTCAAACAATTAAAATAACTGAGACGGGTGACAATACACTAAAATATAGAATAAGCAAATAAGTGCATTCATGTAAGTTGGACTAAGAAAGAAATCATTTGAACATGTGCAGTGTAGACCGAAAGTTGCACAACTTAGGAGGGATAAGCTATTAGTCAAAGAAGCTATAAGAGCTAGGGCTACACTGAAGAGAACTTGGAGTGAGGCTGTGAGGAAGGATATTACTTTTTCTAATGTAAAAAGGAGGCAGTTTTAAACAAAATGAATGGAAGATAGAAATAGATGGAGCCAACCCCAAAATTTTGGAATAAAGGCTCTATTGCTGTTGTTGTACTATTGTTTGCGAGATATACCTACAAGCCTTATAACACATCAGAGAAAGCTCAAGAGCTTGGGGACACACCACCAGCACATAGTCCTCCAGTTATAACTTCTAAAATGTCGATTTGATTGCTTGATTCATTGGTGATAAGGTTTCCAACCACATACATTTGTGTGCTCATAATGTTCAAGATAAGATCATCATTGTCAGGGTGAGTCGTCTTGGACACATGCTATTCAGTTTGTTTTTTATTTCATTGTTACACTGTACACTACAACCCTAACTCCCTCACACTTACACACCTGCAGAGTCAGTGCTGGAATATCTTACATCCTTGATACAAGATGTTTCTAAAATTTAAATATGGGAACAGCCTATTTGTAATGGAGCATGCTGAAATGTTCCAGATGTATATACTTTAAGACTTAGTTGTTACTTTATATTTCAAATAGAGAGTGGCTATTATTTTGCATGGTCATTTCCAATGACGAAGTGTGTAGCAGCTAAATTTGATTTCTTATTTCAGGTGTTATGTCGAAAACACCGGCGATTCATGATCTATGTTCACGCGAAAGGGATGATAATAGATGATGAATATGTGATATTGGGTTCTGCTAATATTAATCAAAGATCTCTAGATGGTTCAAGAGATACTGAAATAGCTATGGGTGCATACCAACCCCATCATACTTGGGATGTGAAAAGAAGACATCCACGCGGCCAGGTATATGATTTTTCATTTCCTAAATATTATTATTTCTGGATTTGTGAAGTTTTGTTCAACAAAGTAAATGCGAAGTTATCGTTGATGTGGGAACATAATATCTATATATAATTTTAGATTCGTATTCCTATAATATTTTCCCAAATATCTACTATTTTACTGTTTGAAAGTCTCTTGTACATGTAAGAAGATAAAGGTTTCACCTAACTGAAACCTTCACTACAGTATCTACATTTCTACAGTTTTTTGTGATCATCCAACATACTAAACATATGCAGTATAGTACTACATGACGTTATGTTGAGGACTTGTCTGCTAGGTTTTACTGATAATTTGTTTTCAAGCCATGGGGTCACAAACTAATTTCCATGAGGCTAATTTGCACTTCAATACTCTCAATTAACCCAAATTGCAACTTACTACCCTAAAATATCAAAACTAAAAACTTGCTGCCCTAAAGTTTAAATACCCTCAGCTTTAAGTTTGCAACTTGCTACCTATGCCATTAAATAAATGGAAGGACCATTACAACTTCAAAACCTTTCTCACTCCCTATATAACACACACTTCTCTTTCTCTTCCCAATATACACTCTTCTAGTTATTATTCTTCTTTCCAAAGTACCATATTTTTTCTTGAATGGCGAAGAAGCTCATGGAAAAGGGACAAATTGAGGAGCTCCGTCACAGGTTCGTGTTGCAAATGGAGGAGGTTTAGGTTTAGGGATAGCTTCTTTGGAAGAAGGGATAAGTAGAAATTTTTTGTTTTATAAGGGTAAGATTCTCCATATAGGTCATGTGCTTTGTGCATAACCGTCGAGTTGGATGGCATTTTAATGGAGGGTAGTAAGTTGCAAAAAGAACTTAAAAGTTCAGGGCATTTACTTGCCTATTAATATAGTCTAGGGTTGTAACTTACAATTTGGAAATACTTGAGGATGTTAAAGTGTAACTTAGCCATTTGTTGACAGAAAGTTAGTTTGGGAAAGAGAGACGACCATCCACAAAGTTTAAAATATAACTAGTGGAAATCCTACTTTACTAGTAAAATTGAAGCTCATGTAATTAGAGAAGTTCTCTTGTTTCTTCCTCTATAATGGATTGAAAAAGAAAAATTCATACCCCAAGTTGTACCACATATGGGTTCCCAGAGGGAAAAATCTGAGGACTGGTAGCGACCAGACTGGAATTTGGTTTAACCAATAAGGAAAGGCTAGTAATTGGATGGGTTGACTAGACATTTAAAAATTGCATGGCTGAATTGGGTGATTCTATCTGGATTTAACATGGAAAAGACTTGTAGAGCTTATTGATACTAATTGGGGCATATCTCTCTCTCAAATTGATAAGATTTTTAAGATCACTTATTGTATTACTTAATGCTAAAATCTCTCCCACTTGCACCAAAACTCTACAGTATTGGTGTAGGGGTAGGGACTTTTACATGGTATCAACCCGGGTTCGAATCTTCTTTGACATGCATTTTAAGCATATTAAAAAAAAGTTATACCACTATATAAATCCACAAATCGGTGGTCGACCTACGGGGGCATATTGAATACCCTCAACCTGCGGATGCATATTGAATACCCTCAACTTGATACTCTCAACTATTCCAGTTTTCAACTTGATACTCTCAACTATTCCATTTAAAAAAAAAGTTTGGGATATCAAGTTGAAAAACTGGAACAGTTGAGGATATCAAGTTGTAATTAAGCCTAATATTAATATTGATCCTCAACCCTCACCAACACCCTAGAGTTTTGGTGTACTGTTGGACTTTTACACTTATTATCTAAGCGGTATTCAGCTTCGGCATTGGAGCGAGAGACTGCATGTTAAATTTTAGCAGTCCAAGAGATGAGATTGGAGTCTAAGAAAACGCACAAACTAGTTGTGGAGCGGCGAGCATCGGGGCAGGATGTCCAATATGCATCGGAGTAGGCAATAGTTGTGCATGGTCTTGCTAAGCGGCAAAATATGAGGCTAAAAGAAGGAGATTCTTTGAGATTTCGAAGGATTTGTTTGGCAGCAATGAGGTGGGGAGAACAGGGTTATCTCATGAACTGAGCTATATGATGAACGATATAAGCAATATTCGGACGAATAAAGGTAAGGTACTGTAGAGAACCAACCAGGTGACGATACTCAGTAGCATCTGAAAGGAGATTACTAGTATTAGATGAGAGTTGGGTTTTGGCACAAACTGGAGTGGAGCACGGCTTATACTCTGTTATGGAGAACATTTGATGGAGGTCAAGGGTATATTTAGTTTGGAAGAGGTATAGAGTCGTGAGAACGGGTTACCTTGAGATCTAGAAAGGACAAAGAGCCAAGGTCACTAAGCTCAACTTCATTCCTAAGAGTGGTAATGAAGGAGGTGAGGAGAGTATGGGTATTACCCGTCAGAGTGATGTTATCGACATAGAGAAACAAAAGTAGAATTGCAGAGTTTGAATGGTAGATGAATAGAGAGTGATCTGACTTGCTTTAAATGAATCCAAACTGGAGAAGAAAACCGCTGAGGTGCTGAAATCACGCTCGAGGAGCTTGTTTGAGACCATAAATGACTTTCCGTAGAAGATATATGATAAGGTTGAGTGGAATCTGTGAAACCATACAAGACTTATGTAGACTGTTTTATTTAAGATTCCATGAAGAAAGACATTCTTGACATCAAGTTGGCATATGGGCCATCCCATGGAGACAAATGCTAAGTAGAGTGCGTATAATAGTTGGCTTGATTATAGGATTGAATGTCTCATTAAAATTAATGTCAATCTGCTGATGAAATCCTTTGGCAACTAGACGAACTTTGTGACATTTAATGGACCCATCGACACATCGTTTGAGTTTGAAGACTCATTTGTAACCAACGACATACTGCTAAGGAGAAGGATGAATAAGGACCCAAGTACCATTTTTCAGTAAGGCATTGAATTCAAAAGTCATGACATGACGTCATTCAGGAATCTGAGCAACCTGAAAGTAACAATTAGGTTATATAGTAGCAGAGTAGGCATGGGCCAATAAGGCTATGGGGAGGGGATACATCATTGTGCCATCTGTACGATTAAGAGGCTTGCTTGACCCATCTCGCTGTCGGGTTATCTTTGGATGTCTGGAGGAAGTGGGTGGGGAGGTTTAGGTATAATGGAGGTGGGTTGTGGGAAAGGGGTTGATGGTAGTTGAGGTTGAGGGAAATGAAAGTGGTATGGATAAGGTTCATGGAGACATGACGTTGGTGTGTTACAAGGTGCCTCTGTGGAGGTGGAGGTGGAGGAGGAGGATGAGGATATGGGCAATGAGGCTGAAGATATAACCTGGACATATATCCAAGTTGATTGAAAGTGAGTAGTAGGGTTTTGGAGAATGGAAATACTTGTTCGTCAAAACGAACATGACGAAAAATGTAGATACGACCAATTCTTCTATATAGACAATGATACCCTTTGTATTTCAAGGAAACACACATTCAATAGTTCTTGACAACAACTTGTTAGTGAGATAAACACCTAAATGCACGTTCTACCCAAAGACTTAAAGAACATAGTAGGAGGGAGACATGCCATAAAGGCGAGAGAAGGGTGAAGACCAATTGCGAATGGAAGAAGGAAGACGATTAATACGATGGACAATTGTGGATACAGCTTCAGGCCAATGGCATGGACAAACATGACCAGAGATGAGGAGAGTACGACCTATTTCAGAAATATAGCGATGTTTGCGTTCTGCAATGCCATTTTGTTCGGGTGTGTGGGGAAGTACAAAGATCTTTGAATGGAACATCATCGTATTCACCGCCACCGCCACTTTGAAACTATTTGACGTAAGTAAAAAATTGAGTGCGGATATAAGTGACAAAGTTCTGGAGATGTGTAATTACTTCTGATTTGCATTTCATAAAATAAAGTCATGAATAACATGTATAATAGTTAGTAAACAACACATAATACTTGTAGCGCGAAACAGAAAGAACATGAGATTGCCATACAACAAAATGCACTAAATGAAAAGGAGTAATTTTTATTTTATTTGACAAGGGAATGTGGATTTGCCTAATGCACACCCTTGACAAACGAAAGAACTATTTTTGAAGGAGGATGACAAATATTTATTAGATCCTAACTAAGAGACGACTTTGACAAATGGCCGTTGATGCCACAACAACAATGAGTTGTGTTCAGCAGAGAGTGCCTGAAACTTAGATGGAAGGGCAGAAATTTTGTATAGACCATCTTTACATAGGCCTTGATAAAGAAGAGACTTACTGGTTAGATCAAAGATGTAAAAATGATAGACATTAGAGGCACAAAAACTTTGTTATCATACATAATCGAGCAATAAATAATTTCTTGTGCATGGAGGGAACAACACAAATATTATCGAGGTGGAAGGAGGAGGAGCCTAAAGAGAGTGTTGTGTTACCAGTATTGGTGATAAGAAGATGGTTACCATTGCCAAGTTGAATAGTGTCAGGACCACTGTAGGGAGTTTGATGCTGGAGAAGAGGAGCGTATGAGTAGAGGCACTTGTATCAGAGTACCAACTAGAGTCATAGGCAAGACTATAGATGAAAGTGGAGTGGTGCATTGGTGGGAGCAATCTGAAATCAGACAAAAGGCAGAGTATTGAAGAATGCTGAGGAGCACTGAACATGGAGTAGTTGCGATCGGAATGACCAAACCCAAAACAAAGTTGATATTGGGTCAGAGATGATGGTCGAGACCAAGGTCCAAGACTCCAAGTAGACTAGCATTGTGGTGGCAGTTATAGTTGAAAGAATGTCCACTATTCTTGTGTTCCTTGGGACGATAAAAGGTCTGAGGAGCATAACCGGTGGAAGAGGGTGATTCAGCAATGATAGACATGATGAGACTTAGGGTTTGAGAGAGATTGAGGGTTAGGGTTGGTAAGAAGGAAAAAAGTCAGGACGGAGGAGTTTTCTAGGAGAAAGAGGAGAGAGGAGAGAGGAGAGCTGCCAACAAGAACTAAGAGGGAGGACAGTAAGAGGGAGATCCGGTGGGGAGAGAGATGATCGGTTAGGTTGATACTGTGTAAGTTGATAATTTTTTGTCTATTCTTCTTCAACTAGAGGCCTTAATATTATAGGTATTATAGAGAGTATAACAATGATTCCTAAAATCACTCCTAACAAATCTAACTAAATCAAATATTGACATATTCTGCAGCTATATATAGTAGAAGATAATAATCTTGACATATTTATCACAACTATATATAGCAGGGAATAATAATTAAAAATGGTAAGAAATCACAAATATTTAACAATTACCCATCGTATTTATCTAGTAGTAGAAGAAGAGTATTGGAGCCATATACAACTTCGAACCTTGAGGAGGCCCAACGTCGTCGTCTTCACTTTGATTCTCACCACCACAGCCGTTTATTGCGCTTACATACAACATTGAGAAGAGAACGACAAATTCATGAATAATTTGCAAACTTCGCATTTTATTTGCTCATAATGCAAATAATTTGCGAATGTTGAGAATTATTTCTGAAATAACGAGTAATTCGCTTGGTCATGTAATAGTTCATGAATAATACTATGACTATGTACCAAAATGCTTTTATATAGGTTTTACAAAACTTGGAGAAGAAAAGAAATCAAATACTAATATTGAATAAAAGCCTACTTAATCTAATCCTAAGGTCAAGGTCAAAGATTTGATTGGATTTGGTAGATTTATTACATGTATAAGTTACCCGAAAATAAATAAATCGTAAACTACTACTAAAAAGGAATTGCAAAAATATGACATTCAATTTTTTCTATATTCTGCTGAACCGATCCATCGATCAACTGGTTGGATAACTACTTGGAACTGTTGATCCTTCAATCAATTGTTGACCTGTGCTCCTGCATCAACACCCTATAGCCAAAGTGGATGATGAATAGATATCTTAAAAGGAGGAACATCTGTGATTTGACTGCATACCATCTCAAGGAAAAGGAGAAAAGAGCAGCTTCATATAAGGAGGATAATAGCCAATGGAGCAAACCAGTGTATGGTTTGATCCATGGCTACTACATGGAAAGGATAATAGAAAGGCTTGGTTGGAACTCTTTCAGCATATTGATAGAGAACCACCAAGTCAGTCCAGTAATAGAGAATGGACATGGAAGCCACATACAAACTAGAAACTACTGGACAATACCGAGGAGATATAGAGATGATCCACATCTACCAGCCAACAAAGAAGACCTATGGCAATGGAGGGAGACTAGCAATGGTGAGTTTACACTAAAAACAACAATATTGAGTACAAGGAACCATCATAGCAAGGTGTAGTATAGCTCTGTGGTCTGCTTCACAAGCAATTGCCTAAAGATGTGTGCATACTTACATAGGCAAATCCTGCCGACTAAGGAAAGAGTAATTAGTTGTGGCTATGTACTCTGTGCAAGATAATAACATTTAGAGAAAGACTTGTATTTTGTTCCTAATTTGGTGCCTGAAACATACATCGAGTACTCAAAGGACCATATCGAGGTAGGCTTATACCTGTTTTAGATTTTCTTCAGAAAGTACAGTTCTTACATGATTATTATTTAGAGAAATTTTGAGTTACCCCCCACTTTGATTACCCAAATTAAGGGTGCACCCCACAGTTTTGCATTAATGAAGAAATGCCCCCACTTTGGACGGAAACCGTCTAGGGCTAACGGTCAAAAGCTTTGACCCAAAACATTTGACGAAAATACCCTTCTTCCCTGTGTGTTGTCTCCCTCCTCCACCCCACCGCCACTGCCCCCTCCTCCCCGTCGTCACCGCCTCTCCCCGCTGCCACCTCCCCCCTCCCTACCTCGGCCCCATGACCCGCCTCGCCGCGGCGCTGTCCTCCTCCGGCGGCTGCGACGTCTCCCTGGTCACCGCCCAGCCCACCGTCTCGCTGGCCGAGTCCGACAGGATATCGCAGCTGCTCGCCGCGTTCCCCGCGATCCGCTCCCTCGCCCTGCCCCTCGCCGAGCTCGACCCCGCCCCCGACGCCGACCCCTTCTTCCTCCGCTTCGACGCCATCTGCCGCTCCGCCGACGCCCTCCCTCCCCTCCTCCTCCGCTCCTCCCCCGCCGTCTCCGCCCTCGTCGTCGACATCACCCTGGCCTCCGCGTTCTTGCCCGTCGCCAAGAGGATGAACCTCCCCTGCTACATCTACTTCTCCTCCTCCGCGGCCATGCTCGCCCTCTGCGCCTACCTCCCCACCTACTGCGCCTCCTCCTCGTCGTCCTCCTCCTCCGGCGCAATCGACATCAACGACGTCTTCACCATGCCGAAGGCCTCCGTCCCCCCGCTCCTCCGTAACCCTAGCCTAATCCATCCCTTCACCGTCGGGTTCCTTGGCAGCGGCAGGGCGCTGCCGGAGGCCGACGCGATCCTGATCAACACGTTCGACGCGCTGGAGCCTGAGGCGCTCTCCGCGCTCAACGCCGGCCGCGTCGTCCCCGGGCTGCCCCCTGTGGCGGCCGTCGGCCCGCTGCTGGAGCTCCCGTCGGGCCCGACGCCGCCGCCGGCGTGGCTGGACCTGCAGCCGGCGGGGTCCGTGGTGTACGTGAGCTTCGGGAACCGGACAGCGATGGGGAGGGAGCAGATGCGGGAGCTGGCGCTGGGGCTGGAGATGAGCGGGTGCAGGTTCCTGTGGGTGGTGAAGACGAAGAAGGTGGACAGGGAGGAGGAGGGGGGGGGGGGGGCAGTGGCGGGGAAGAGGGCGGCGGCCGGCGGGGAGGGAGGTGGGGGGCAGTGGCGGCGGGGAGGAGGAGGGGGGCAGTGGCGGCGAGGAGGAGAAGAGGGGAGAGGAAGAAGACAATGTGAAGGGTATTTTCGTCAAATGTTTTGGGTCAAAGCTTTTGACCGTTAGCCCTAGACGGTTTCCGTCCAAAGTGGGGGCATTTCTTCATTAATGCAAAACTGTGGGGTGCACCCTTAATTTGGGTAATCAAAGTGGGGGGTAACTCAAAATTTCTCTATTATTTATTAGCAATATCATAATTTCATTGGCCAAGACATAAATGAGCAAAAACTTTGTACTTGTAGGTGTATGGGTACAGGATATCTCTGTGGGCAGAACATCTCGGATTGGTCAATATGCACATCGATCAACACTTCAAGGAGCCCCACAGTCTGGAGTGTGTCCAACGTGTTAACAAGATTGCTGACGACAACTGGACGAGATACACCGCGGAGCATGTTGTTCCGTTAGAAGGCCACCTTCTTAAGTACCCCATTAAGGTGGATGCTAATGGCAAGGTGAGTCCACTGCCTGGCCAAGAGTACTTCCCTGATGTTGGGGGTAAGGTTTTTGGCGATGCTAAACCTATTCCTGACAACTTGACCATGTAGAGGCTACAAAAATTCTCCTTGTCCCGTTGTATTTTGTTTACAGTAACATTTGTGTTTAATTAGAGTGTCATGTCCACTTCGGATTTGTATCTTGTAAAGTTGAGTTTAAATGTATAAGTTGTTAGAATGAAATTCTTCCAGAACCAGCTACATTGACATGCTTAGATACATTTTAATTTGTTTGTACAAATAATGTAATCTGTGTGTTCAAATAACCAGATTAGGCTGTTTCTACTACACCTAACTTGTTGCTTCTTCCACTCCACTTCTACTACTTGTCTACTTCCACTACTACTACCACCACCATGGTGATATCGTCTACTGGTATTGGTGATATCTTCTCTCGGCTATTGGAGATTAGTCTCGTATCTGGATATTGGAGCATTGGTGATGGTCTTTACGGACTCTTTATGGTCTCCGACTTCTGCGTCGTTGTTACGAATTATATTGGACTACTGTGATTTACAGGTATTTGGATATTGGAGCCTGGTGATAAGCTCTCTCGACTCTGTGGTCTTCGCTTCCATTTTCTCTGAATTATTATTTCTTTGTCTACATCTGTTCTGGATTTTGATCTGCTATGATTGTGTTATTAGTCTATTATTGATATTGGTATGTATTTCATGTCATCTCATATTATCTGTGGTGCTCTCTTGCTTCTAGTTGCTATTTTATGATGGATTCCTCCATTTCAGTCTTTTGCACCTAAACTGTCACCAGGCCTGGATCATGGTCATGATTTAAGGGGATTCCTAGGATGAGCAACGGTTCGGTCCAAACCAAACCGATTAAGTGAAACCGACTTACAAAACCGAAAACCAACCCGTATTTATAAAAACTGACCAAAACCAAACCGAATTAATTGATTCGGGTTCCGGTCGGTTTGGTTTAAAAATGCAAAATAAATTGGTTCGGTTTTAAAGTGTAAAATAAAATAGGAATGATGAGGAAAGGAAGCATTCCTGACTGAGAAACAGAAAGGATGAGGAAAGTGCAAAATAAATTAGAAAGGAAGCAATATTGAGTGGCTCTAAATTAAATCCATTTCTATTTGCACCAAATTAAATCCTGTTCTTTTGAAGAGAAGTAGGATGTTCAAAGAAACAATCAGCTCGATTAATAATTTTTTTTTCAAAGAAATGACAAACGATCCACCGAGTCGAAATTTGAAAGGAAGTAGTACCACAAGTCCAACCAGTGCCTTGTCCTCCGGTCGAGGAACCGCATCACCATGGTGTCCTCTTCGTACTTTCTTGCGTCCTGGAAGTACTCTTCCGCATCCTTCATTGGTATCACAAATCCCTTCCGTTGTCTAACGTTGCTCTAGCTGAGGTACTTCCCGAACATGGTCCGCATCACGACCACGCTGCCCAGGCAGGGGGTTGTCAATGTTCAAGAAGGTGTTGAGCTTCGCGTTGTAGGACCTGTCCTTGATTATGTCGAGCACGACTTGTGACTTGTGCTACTGCAGGAAGTCGCTCTCGGAGACCCTCACGATATAGGACTCCGGGAAGTCGTAGGACCCATAGCTCGAGCCTTGTTTTGCAATGCCTGCATCGAATGAGGAAGGCTCGGAGAAAGATTTGGATGACGATGAGCTCATTTCTAGGATTCTACCACTGGCCAACGACTTGTTCCTCGACCGCAACTTCCTCGACGGAGTCGTAGGATGCACTAATGAGAGGAGAGAAGAGTTACAGAGAGGAGAGAGGAGTTCTAACTTGGGAGCCGAAAGAAAGACTTTCTTCTCTTTGTTGAGAGCGGTGCCGAAAGAAATTGAGAAGAGGAGAGAGAAAGTTTAGGATTACAGAGAGGAGAGAGGAGTTTGGTTAGAAATTTCAAACATCTCCACTTTTCAATTTTCTGGAATTTTTTTTCCAAAACCAATGTTATAACATTGTTTTGGAAAAGCAGAAAAAAGCTGTTTCATGAGAGGATTTTGTGAGTGTAAACACACTCTCTCTCTCTTTCTTTGACTCACAACAATAGCAGAGCTAACCGCCCATGATCCCCCTCTCCACGAGCTGCCTTGCCATGGCCCGAGCTCCTCCTCTCCATGAGGCGGGGTCGATGCCAGAGCTCCTCCTCGCGTCGACGCCTCACTCACGTCCACTCCCACCCACCACCCACTACACCTCCTTACTATGAGGTGGGGTTTATACCAGAACAGAGCGAGCCGCTCACCGTCCACCACTCTCGCGTTGATGCTGTTGGGAAAGAAACGCGGAAACCTTTCCCCAAACCGGAGAGTACCTGCGAGAGGACCGAGCAATACAACGCACGAACCCAAAAATAGCCACACAAAAACAATCACGCAGACACAGAGAATTTTTGACGTGGAAACCCTTGCGGAAAAAAACCACGGGACGATCGGAGTCCAACCCTGAGAAGCCTCCACTAATGGAATAGAAGAATTACACCCTCTACAAACTCCTCCCGATCCAAATCGGATCCCCACAACACTCAGAGATAAGAACAATGATTACAAGGCTACGAAGAGCGAGAACGACGAGTAGAGATTACCCGAAACACGATCTCCTTCGAAAACGACCTTCAATCCTCCGCCTTCTTCTTCGAAGTTGCAATGACACTCTTGCCTCCTTCTCTCTCAAACTTGTGTTGTCCAATGCGATAATGAGTTAGGGTTGAGAAAACTCAATATATCTCCCTAATCCCGCAACCAACCTGGACCGTTGGATTAGATCCAATGATGAAAACTCATCCAGAAATTCGCTTCAGCCCCCGACGACACAGAGTTCGGCCAGAACTCTGTGTGGGGCAACCAGCACCTACTGGCCAAACCCTGGAACGGCCAGACCGAGTTCGGCCAGAACTCGGCCTGGGATCGAGTTTGGCCCGAACTCGGATCCCCTGCTTCCAGCAGCTCCAGCAGCAGCAGCAGCAACTCCGTCGCCTACTTCCCGAGCTTCTCCGACATCGGACGGCGCTCGTCGCACTCCGGGGTCTTCTCCACATAGGTTGGGAACCCCACCCACTCCAACAAATCTCCCCCTTCACAACTATGGGGAGGACGTCGTCATCCCGACGATCTGCCTGCAGTACTCAGACTTCCCCCTTGGTAGAATCTTCGTGAACATATCAGCTCCGTTGTCGTCTGTATGCACCTTCTCAAGCTCCGCGTCCTTCTTCTCAACCACATCCCATATCCAATGATACCGGGTCTCGATGTGCTTGGACCGGCTATGAAACGTCTGATTCTTCACAAGGTGGATCGCACTCTGACTGTCGCAAAGCAAAGTATACTGCTCTTGCTTCAGTCCCATTTCCTGCAACAGCTTCTTCATCCACAACAGCTCCTTGCAAGCCTCCGTCGCCGCAATGTATTCCGCCTCCGTCGTCGACAAGGCAACACACTTCTGCAACCGCGACTGCCACGACACTGCTCCTCCCGCAAACATCATCACGTAGCCCGAAGTCGATCGCCTCGTGTCTACATCTCCAGCCATATCAGCGCCGGTATACCCAACCAGCTTCGGCTCGTCACCACCAAAGGAAAGTCTCCAACCAGCAGTGCCCTGAAGATATCGTAGAATCCACTTGACCGCACTCCAATGTACCCTTCCAGGATTTGAAAGATACCTGCTAACCGTACCAACTGCATGAGCAATATCTGGCCTCGTACACACCATAGCATACATCAGGCTTCCCACAGCTGAGGCATATGGAACCCGCTCCATATCTTCCTTTTCGTCCTCGGTAGATGGACACTGTTCCTCAGTGAGCTTAAAGTGAGCCGCGAGGGGGGAACTCACTTTCTTCGACCCGTCCATCCCGAAACGCTGAAGTACCCGGTGAATGTACTTCGTTTGGGACAATTGTAGCAGCTTGGACTCTCTCTCTCGGCTGATCTCCATCCCAAGAATAGTCTTCGCTGCGCCCAAATCCTTCATAGAGAAGGCCGCGCCCAGTTGGCGCTTCAACTCCGCTATCCTAGTGGCATTCCGACCCACCAATAGCATATCATCTACATAGAGCAACAAAATGATGAAATCATCATCGGCAAAATACCTCACAAATGCACAATGATCCGACGTCGTCCGTGCATAACCATGCTCCCCCATAAACGACTCGAACTTCCTGTACCACTGTCTCGGAGCCTGCTTCAGACCATACAAGCTCTTCCTCAACCGGCAGACCAAATGTGACTTGCCCTTCTCACAGAATCCCTCTAGCTGCTCCATGTACAACTCCTCCTCAAGATCACCGTGGAGGAATGCCGTCTTCACGTCCATCTGCTCGACCTCCAAGTCGAAACTGGCTGCTAATGCTAGCACCACCCGGATAGACGAATGCTTGACGACAGGCGAAAAGATCTCATCATAATCCACGCCTTTCCGCTGACCGTAGCCCTTGACTACCAGCCTCGCTTTGTATCGAGGGCGAGTAGCATCTTCCGTCTGCTTCACTCTGAACACCCATCGATTCTTCAAAGCCTTCTTGCCCTTTGGCAACCGTACCAGATCATAAGTGGAATTGGTGTGCAAGGAACTCATCTCCTCCTGCATAGCCACCATCCACTCCTGCCTGTGTTCGTCTTCCATAGCCTCTGCAAAACTTTTGGGCTCCCCCCCGTCAGTCAATAGCACATACTCATCCGGTGAGTATCTCGTAGATGGTCGACGATCCCTGTCACTCCTTCTCAGTGGAGCCACTGGTGCTGGCTGTATACCGACAGCCTCCGCCCCTTCAGGAACTACCTTTCCGGCATGCTCATCCTCCTGAGGGACACCCTGACCACCATCAGCAGACTGATGATCAAGGTTGGGAGCAACTCCATGTACCGGCTCCCCCATAACTGGATCCTCTGCGATGTCCTCTGGAAACTGCTCGAAGCGAAATGACTCTAACTCAGGCAATTCCTCAGCCTCAGAAGGCGTCTCGGAATCCTGAGTGTTGGTCATGGTCTGATCCTCGACGAATACCACGTCCCTGCTTCTGTAGAGCTTTCCTTCCACTGGGTCGTAGAGTCTATAGCCAAACTCATCCCGACCATAGCCGACAAAGACGCATCGCCTCGTCTTCGGCTCAAGTTTGGTCCTCTCGTCCTTCGGTACATGCACGAAGGCTTTACAACCAAACGCCCGCAGGTGACTGTATGACGGCTCTTTGCCGTACCATACTTTGTCAGGCACATCATCCTGCAAAGGAGCACTAGGAGACAAATTAATAATATAAGCAGTTGTGAGAAGAGCCTCACCCCAATAACTGCCCGGCAAGTTTGCTTCTGACAGCAAACACCGCACCCTCTCCATTATTGTCCTGTTCATGCGCTCCGCTACACCATTGAGCTGAGGTGTCTTTGGCGGAGTCTTCTGGTGTCGTATCCCTTGCTCTCTGCAATACGCATCAAAGGGACCGATGTATTCGCCGCCATTGTCGGACCGAACACACAACAACTTCTTGCCCGTCTCCCTTTCAACAGAGGCCTGAAACTCCTTGAAAGTAGGCAGCACCTGATCCTTGGTCTTTAAGGCATAGACCCAAACCTTCCTGGAACAGTCATCAATAAAAGTCACAAAGTAAGAAGCACCACCAAGAGATTTTACCTTCATAGGACCGCAGACATCCGAGTGAATCAACTCGAGCAACGCCGGCTTCCTCGAACTTGGGTGACTCTGGAAAGACACCCTATTCTGCTTTCCAGCCAAACAGTGCGTGCACTTCTCCAACTTTGTAGACTTGAGCCCCGGAATCACTTTCCTGTTCACCAAGTAGCTCATCCCCTTCTCGCTGATATGGCCGAGCCGCCTGTGCCACAACTCGGTAGACGCATCACTGACTGCGTTCACCTCCTGTGCCCCCTCTGCGCTCCCCTCCATATAGTAGAGATCGGACTTCTTGCTTCCTCTGGCAATCACCATCGAACCTCTGGAAAGCTTCCACTGACTGTTCCCGAAGAGACTGAAGAATCCCTCGTCATCCAACCTTCCAACCGACACCAGGTTGAAACGGATATCAGGGACATGACGAACATCCTTGAGAACAAGAACCGCACCCGTCTTCGTTCTCAAATGCACATCTCCAACGGCAACCGCCTTCGACACATCTCCGTTGCCCATCTTCAACACTCCACAGTCGCCTGTAGTGTAAGTAGCAAACAGTGCCCTATTGTGAGATACATGTGCTGAAGCCCCTGAGTCCACCAGCCAAGAATTGTCATCGCAGGCGAGGTTAGTAATGACCTCATCACCTACGACGATTACATCGCCTCCATGCACCGAGGCCGCCGCTGTAGTGTTCTCTTCTTGCTTCCCCTTGTCGCCCTTCTTCTCTCTCTTCCAAGCGAAACAATTCCGCTTGATATGGCCCTTCTTACCGCAATGGTAACACTCCGAGTCCTCGTAACGACCCTTGGACTTCCCCCTGCTCTTGTCTCTGCCACCACCTGGACCCCTGCTTTTGCCCCTTTCGCGGCTCTCTGAAACAAGTGCCTCTGAGTGGTGGGATGTGGATGAAGTGCCCTGAGAACGTCTCCGCATCTCTTCATTCAATAACCCGCTCTTGGCAAACTCCAGACTGACCACGCCCTCTGGAGCAGAAGTGATCATAGATACTCGTACGGTCTTCCACGAGTCTGGCAATGTACACAGCAGCCACAGTCCCTGAACTTCGTCGTCGAACTTGACTCCCATAGAAGATAGCTGGTCAACCACGTCCTGGAACTCACTCAAGTGATCCGTAATGGACGCCCCATCCTTGTACCGCAGACCCATCATCGTTCGGATCAAGAACAACTTATTTACCCCGGTCTTCTTTGCATATAAGGATTCCAGCTTATCCCACAACGTCTTCGCGTGCTCAATATTGGCAACGTGGTTGTACACGTTCTCATCAACAAACTGCCGTATGTACCCACACACCTGTATGTGCTCGAACTTCCAGTCCTCCTCGGATTTATCACTGGGCCTCTCGGTTGCAAACACAGGTAGATGCAGCTTCTTGACAAATAGCAAATCCTTCATCTTGCTCCGCCAATAATGATAGTTTGTGCCATTAAGGTTCACCATGCGCACCGGCTTCGCGTCCATCTCTCCTCTCTGGTTCCTCTGTCAACTCCTGACACCCTTTGAACCCAAAGCTCTGATACCACTCTGTTGGGAAAGAAATGCGGAAACCTTTCCCCAAACCGGAGAGTACCTGCGAGAGGACCGAGCAATACAACGCACGAACCCAAAAATAGCCACACAAAAACAATCACGCAGACACAGAGAATTTTTGACGTGGAAACCCTTGCGAAAAAAAACCACGTGACGATCGGAGTCCAACCCTGAGAAGCCTCCACTAATGGAATAGAAGAATTACACCCTCTACAAACTCCTCCCGATCCAAATCGGATCCCCACAACACTCAGAGATAAGAACAATGATTACAAGGCTACGAAGAGCGAGAACGACGAGTAGAGATTACCCGAAACACGATCTCCTTCGAAAACGACCTTCAATCCTCCGCCTTCTTCTCCGAAGTTGCAATGGCACTCTTGCCTCCTTCTCTCTCAAACTTGTGTTGTCCAATGCGATAATGAGTTAGGGTTGAGAAAACTCAATATATCTACCTAATCCCGCAACCAACCTGGACCGTTGGATTAGATCCAATGATGAAAACTCATCCAGAAATTCGCTTCAGCCCCCGACGACACAGAGTTCGGCCAGAACTCTGTGTGGGGCAACCAGCACCTACTGGCCAAACCCTGGAACGGCCAGACCGAGTTCGGCCAGAACTCGGCCTGGGACCGAGTTCGGCCCGAACTCGGATCCCCTGCTTCCAGCAGCAGCAGCAGCAGCAGCAGCAGCAACTCCGTGCCTACTTCCCGAGCTTCTCCGACATCGGACGGCGCTCGTCGCTCTCCGGGATCTTCTCCACATAGGTTGGGAACCCCACCCACTCCAACAGATGCCCACTGCTCTTGCTTTGATGGCTCACCCGCAGAGCGAGGGGGAAGAAGTAGGTGATGGGGGAGGTGAAGACACGGGTGAGGAGGAGGAGAGGCGGTGGGTCATCAGCAGCGCCCCTGCACGGGTGAGTACTGTGGGGGCGCCTGTCGGGCTCGCGACGGCTGTTGTCGGAGGTCTCGATGATGCGCTCCTCATCTCTAGGGATGAAGGAGTGGACGTTGATCTAGGTAATGACCTCAATAACGCAGGACTTGATATTGCTCCTTGGCAACGATCGACGGAGGATGAGCAACGGTGAGGACGGATGAGGAGCCGTCGACCTCAATGAACTTCCAGGGGCTGTGGATGTAAGAGCAACTATTGACCCCAACCTCGACCTCCATAAACGGTGGTGGTGGTGGTGGTGGTGGTCGATCTTGGAAAAAATTATTCTATGAAAAAAAATTAAACCAAACAAAATCTATAACTTTTGTTTTTTAAAACCATTTTTCAGATGAAAGTAATCAAACACAGTCAAAAAAGTTATAACTAGAAAACAATTATATAACATCATCTTTGAAAAATATTTTTAGAACAAAATTTTAGAAAACCTATCCAAACGGACCTTGTCTATCTTTCTCTCTCTCCCACTCTCATTATTTCTATCTTCCTCTTTTGTGATGTGAATAGTAGAGTCTTGGCTCCTCTTTTCTTCACACTCTCACCTACACTTCCTAGGAGTTTGAGTGACAAGGGAGCGAGGCCTGTGCCATTGGGCTTGCCTGGAGGTGGACATGAGAATGATATTCTAGTTTGGATCGACTAGTCGTATCGCACATGCGAATGCAAGTACATCATGCTTGATACAGAGTCTCGGCCTCAGGTTTTTTTTGGTTTACGTCTCGGTTCTTCTTGAATTAGATAAATGTAATTATATTGTCTTGATCGGGATGATCAACTCGTCATAGCGTAGCTTCAGATATGATTTTGGGCGAGAAATGACCCATCTATACTTGTTTTTCCTTCGTGCCGAGAATGTGACACAAAATCATATCGAAGCGATACATGTGTTTCTTTACGCTCACATGAAGTATTAGTAGTTATGAGTGCAACACATTTCAGACTTAGAATTGGCAGTTTAATCGCATATGGGGTACACAGTCGAGGTATTTTTTGGTAGATTGGACAGACTTTATGTTCTGTCAAGATTTAATAAGCTGGTAGTATATTGCATATATACAACACGTATACTGACTGTTGAGCCAGGACATGCCCTGGACTTGTTTCGATTTGCGTGTCCCTATTTTGTCGATATGGTTCATAATATTTTTATTAGTTGTAAAATGGTTTTGCACCTGTGAATGTGAATATAATTTGTGGGATTTGGATTGTCAAATTGATCCATATCGGTCTGTATCCATATGTCGATAAATATAATGTTTTCAATATAGAATGATTTCGAATTATCTTGCTTATCATGTTGTATCCTATATACGATTTACAAGAAGAGTCCGAAGGGCTCTTATTCTAGTACTAGTATCCGTATATGTTTCAAGTATATGTCAACTCAGTGTATAGTCCGGAGAGACTTAGTCTAGTGGGACACCTATACTCGATCATGTACACGTTCATGTACCCGTGCTCGTACTAGTCAGCCGAGGTCTATACACCATGGTTGAGTGTGTTTGTAGAACTAAAATGCTTAAATTGCTAATGTCTACAATTGTATCGATAAGCACCAATCATGCTTATGGAGGTCCAATATAAGACCGACTTTGGTGAAGACTGGTTTACTTGAGTATGCCATATATGGCCGACTCATGTGAGACCATGACTCGTAATTCTTAAAATGGACTAGAGTAGTTACAATAAACTAAATGGAGATGCATTGGGAGGGGAGGAATTTGAGACTTCACGTGACCTCGTTATCTAGGGCTTCTAGACCTTCTAACTCCATGGTGTGTGGACCATGCCTTACTTTTGGAAATGATGACCTCCTGAGGAGCGGGCTCGTGATCCCCCTATATCTATGATCATGATGCTGATGCTCCTAAATATTATATGATCCAATCATTTTTTTTTGCACATGGCATGTATATATAAGACTAACATATGTTACCTTGGTCAGCCTTAGTTATCTACAAACCTACATTGTTGTAATCAGGAATGTGATAACCCTAGCTAGTTAAATTAGCAAGTCGTAGTCCATTGCTTGACCATGTTTGGTCTGTTGGATCGTATTTTCATGTCTATTTTAGTCTTGCATATGTCCTAAAAATTTTGGGTTAGACATAGTGGGTTGTTATATCGAGAAATATTTTCCAACCCTTTATTCTTATTTGATTGAAAGGATCCGTTAATGCTCTCTATCGATAGGCTATGAATCTTCGTCAAATCATGGGTTATTTTTTTTGCTCAAGTCAAATCATGTTATCAAGAGGTGCATTGGTATACTCTCCTACTCGGAATTGACCTAAAATAGTCACTTGCTACATGTACAAGTACATGATACCAGTTATGATACCAGTTATCAGTATATGTACTTGTATAAGTATTTAATTAGTATTTGCCATGTCATTATATTTCCTGTCTATAGGGACGTAGACTAGGGGTGAGCTTCAGTTTATTCGGTTTTAAACATAACTGAAATAGTCAAAACCGAATAAAACAAAATTCTAAAAATTCAAAACCGAAACCGAACCGAATAAGTCAAAATGGAAATCGAACCGAAGGAATAATCAATTTGGTTTATTCGGTTTGTTCGGTTGAACAATTTATATTATGTAATGGGTCAGATCCAAAGTTAGAATCATGATTAAATTATATTAAGTATTATAATTTTTATACACGCATTTGTTGAATTTTAAAATTGTATACAAAGTTGGACTAGTTGTTAAACTATCAAAGATGGATTTCAAAACATATACATAGAATTGTTGTTTTCAAAAAAAATATATTTTTAATCACAAAATATGCATAAAGTGAGAGTATTTATATAATTGTATAAGTCTTCTTCGGTTTTCGGTTTTAGACAAAAACCAAAGCCAAAACCGAATAATTTTTTTTGTATTTTCAAAACCGAAACCGAACCAATTTTTTTTTTTTGAAACTGAACCAAATCTCTTATTTGGTTCGGTTCGATTTTCTATCCAAAATCGAATAATGATCACCCCTAACACGGACTGGCGAAGGGTATCTTTCTAACTCTTGTTCTTGTTTGATATAGAGTTAGTCTACCGTTCTATCGATATGACATGACTCTATTCTCAATATTGTTCTCTATATTTTATATTCTTGCTTTATTTTGTAATTGATTTCTGCTTTCTGTAGATCTTTCTTTGCACTGCTTATTATTTTGGGGTTTGGACCACACTAGTTTTGCATTGACTAGATCTCGTAGCAGTTGGAGGATCTTTCCTATTTTACTCTAGATGATGAACCCCGGTGGACAACGCACAAAGAGCATGAGTGGGTTCCTTTCTTTCCGCTTTGTATATTATATCTATTCTTTTGGGCATTTATCAGCAAGCATGTGTTAGCCTAAGTTCTGGAAGATTATGCCACCCTAAACGGCAACCGGTTCATGTATATAAACCGAGCTATGTTATAGACTCGTACTTGTATATATTTCTACCTTATTGGATTTTGTTTTGCTAGCTTCTTGACCATATACGTGTCACGCCCTGCGCCCGCATGTTCGGGTACGGGTTGTGAGCGCGTCCAGCCTACGCCTCAGAATCGACGGTAGTTAGCTGTCTATACCTCAAGAGTCACCAGTTAATCTCAAAATCAATCCTTTGCTCAATCATGAAACTAGAAAAGAAACCAAACCAAAACCAAACCAACACACGATCACAACATCCACTATCACTTTTGAGTACATCTACATGTTCCATTTCCGGAGACAAATCCGGTAATCCATATCCTCAAAGAAATGATGATACATCTAATACATTTGTCTTTATCCAAACCATCTGATACATCAGAAGTAATATGTCCTAATCTTCTTAGAGTCTTTCAGAACCTTCCACAAGTCGTCATCTGATCTAAATCAATCCTCATGTCCTGGCCTAATATGTCAATGATTCAGTCAGGAAAGGAGCAAAGTACATCCATCCAAACAAATGTCGTACGATACAAAATACAGCAATAAAGCAAATATGAAAAATAAATAAACCAGAACATGTGACACAGAACAATCTCATGCGATGCAATCTGCAACACGAACAACTATGAGAGACCATGATCAAGAATAGTCACGACTATAAACCATGTGCAATTGAAATACCATATTCAATATGTGGTCGGCTGTGATAATACGACACATCCGAAGATGGCTATTAACGATAGGAAAATACGGCACAACATACGTGAGGAGTATTTGTGCTATTTTCGATATGTACGATATCAATTGGGTGTGTCCACATACCTACTTGGCATTTCCCCTCCCCAAGATACATTACAATCAATAACAATAAGTCGTGATCAATTTACGATAGTCATGATCAATACACGATAAACAATGGTACAAGTCATGACCAATATACGATAAATAAGTCACGATAATGACTATGAACAATAAACATGAATACAATCAAGGAACACAATCATGATCAAAAAGCACAATCATGGGTCAAATCGTGTCGCAATATGAAACATGTCATGACAGAAAAATATTGTATTTATAATGTATTGAGAAACATAAGTAAGGAGTGTACTTGCCTCGGGTCCAAATCGTTGACTTGGTGAGCCTAGTCCCAAAACCTATAAACAAATCCTCATGAATATTATCCAACAAAACTATTTAAATCCTAGATATTAACTAATTCTAACTTTATTAACTAGTACTTAACTAGCTAATGCTAACTAATATAACTAACTAATTTCTAAGTCTAATTTCTAATAATATCTAACTAAGGCCCACAAAACAATTCACAAATAAAACCATCAATTAGGTCAAAACCTAAATCAAATACTAGGCCCAAAATCTAAAACCCATTCTAAAATCCAATAAAACTCCATTTCTTTTCTTCTTTCTTTCACTTTTCTTATTCTTTTTATTCTGCCAGCCCAAACCTTTGGCTCAGCCCACTCAGCCCAATCTTAAAGCTTGGCCCACAGCCCACTGTTAAACTCATTTTTTTTTCTTTTTTTCTTACACTCACAAACTTCTGGCCCAATGGCCCAACCCGGACCCGGCCCATTGAATCCTACACTAGCCCCCATTCCTTTCTCTCTCTCTCTCTCCAGAGAATTCTAGAGAACTCTAGAGAAAGGAAGAACCTTAGAAGTAGCAGGGGAGAGGGGGAGCTCACCTCGGGAAGGGCCGGTCAGGTACGACACTCGGTGCATAGGGTGGCTCCAGTCGAGGCGGTGGAGTCTAATGGCTCGTGGCGGAGCTACTCCGGTCAATGAGGTGGATCTGGGGTTGGCCACGAGCGGAGGATGGCTACGCGGTTGACGTCCACTGCTATACACAACGACATCTGGTGGTGGCGAACTCTGAAAGAGGAAGAGGAAATGGCGGACCTGTGATGCCCTAGGCGGAGCTCACGGTAGATCTGGTTCGACGAGGGCTCCGGAGGAGTAGATCGAGTTGAGCGGTGGCTCTTCGGAACTCTGACGGCAAGGAAACATCGGTCTCACCCTAGGGAAGGAGAGCTCGATCGCCGGAGGAAGAATGTGGCGCTCAGTTGTTGAGGCGGCCAGGGAATAGTCTAGCTCGTCGGAGCTCGACACCCAAACTCCAACACCGGGGCGGCACAAGATCGAGGAGCGGCGATGACGAAGGAGGCGGAGGTGTCGGTGGATCTGGGAGTGGAGGCTTGGCGGCGCCTGGTCGAGGCAGACACGAAGAAATTGAGAGGGAGGTGGTTTGCGGTCGAGATGGCGATGGTCTGATCTCGAAGCAGTGGAAGGTCGGTCGGAGGAGCTGTGGAGGCGAGGATGACCGGAAATGGCAGGGTGACGATCCAGCAACGGGGTGGTGAACTCCGGTGATTGGATACGGCGATGACTGGCCAGACACACAAGGTAGATTTAGGGTTAGGGTTTGGGTGTAGAATTAGAGGACGTGTCCTGTGTCGAGGATACAACAGGACACTGAAAACCAGGATTTGGGAATGATGTATTGGAATGGTGGTGTGTCCTCGGGGTCCTACCCGGGGATACGAGGAAATGTAGTTTTGTGGATCTTTAGTGGGGTTTGGGGATCGTGTAGTGTTAGACACGAGAAAATATAAATGTAATAGCTAGTTATTAATGAAATGGATGTGGACACAGACACAATTAGGACACGGTCATGGGGATCCCATGGGGATTTGGGAATGATTATCACTTGGGGATTAGTCCTATTTATAGGAGCCATTAGAATAATCTAGATGCTTAATTAGCACGTGGCTCCAAAGAATATTCTAGAGAATATTCCAGAAAATATTTTTTGGAATACTCTAGACATGGAATATTTTTTAGAATATCCTATGGTATTAATTAGCACTAATTAGCATTAATTAAGAACTAATCCTGATTAGCTAGGAATGCAATTCTAGAAAGTTCCCACTCCAATCCCTAGGGCTAAATGCTAATAGGAAATTACAAAAACATATTATCCTACAATAGTATTTACAAGAATGTCACTCCACTCTCTATAGTGCAAAAGCCACTCCACTTCTACATAATTACGAACTTGCCACTCTCTCTTCATGAATTCCTAATTAGCCAACTCCTAATCCATAAACTACTACAATGCCATTCCTAATATGAATAATAAAATAGCTAAAAATAATTTGGGAAAAATAGGATTTTATTGGAAAATAGAATGTGGGGGTTACAAATCTACCCACCTTAGAAAAATTTCGTCCTCGAAATTTCAAATAGCACGATTAAGAATACCAAAGTGATATGACGATCAAAATCAGTTAGGCACAATCGTGAATCGATATTTAAGAAAAGAACCTATTTGGCACGACCAGACAAGACTAAAGATAATCGAATACAAAAATTCGAAAATAACATGACTAATAATAATAAAAAATTAGTTAGGCATGAAGTGCAACGAAATTTAGTCATGACTAGGTATGATAATCATATACAAGGATTTGAAATGATTTAGCACAACTAAGACAACCGAATATAGGGATTTGAAGATAGAACTAATAATGATCAAGAATTGGTTAGGCACAAAGTGGAAGTAAAATTTAGTTATGAATAGTAGAATCTAGACACGATCATCTAAGCACGATCAAAATCGAAATTTAGGCACGATTGAAATAGAGCCAAAAATAGTAGAGTCACAGCCAGATTAGAATCTAAGCATGATTAAGATCAAAATTATTTAGATTTGATCAAGACCAAAATTATTTGTCACGATTATATAGTTATGGTGAGCAAAATCACCTAGCCAGGAATAGGAATAGTCTAAATCATCTACGCACGATTGATTTCAGAATCAAAGTCACGTTTACGATTAGGAGTCAAAATGTAGGCACGTTCTAGAATCAAAATCTAGTTATGATTTAAAATCACCTAGTCATGGAAAGTCATCTAGGCGTAATTTTTTTGGCACAATCAGAATATAGAGCTGAAATGGTATAGTCATGGTCAAGTCAAAATACCTAGGCATGATCAACTATTGGGAATGACTAAGAATAATCACGATTATCTAGATATGATCAAAGGAGTCCTGTAGTCACGATCAAAGTCATTTAGGCACAAAAAATGAAATTGAAATAACTTAGGAACGGTCAAGGATGAAATCCTAAATCGTTTAAGCATGATTAAGGGTGGAATCGATGGAATCGAATTATGGTTAGAGTATCTTAGGCACGATACAGTTATGACGAATGAAATCGTCTAGGCACGATCTAAGCATAATCAAAATCATATGGTTAGGTGATAGAATCAAGTCATATAAAGTCAATAATTCTAAGTATATAATGACCTATCAATAGAATGTAGACATAATTAAAGGGTAAGCTTCTAGGCACGATCGAAGGTCAAAAGTTTAGGCATGATATAGATTAATCGTATGACACGATTTATGATTGACCAAATTTATCTAAGAATAAGCAAGATCATTTAGTTATGATCAAGTCACGATGGACTCAAAATTTTGGCATAGAAAGATTGGTTGATGGAATCAAAGTTAATAGTCAAGGTCATCTAGGCACAATTGAAGAGTAAAAGTCCGACACGATTTAGAAATATAATCGAAATGGTTGAAACTATTTAGGCACAAAAATAATAGAATCGAAGAAATCTAGTAATGGGTCAATAAGAATCTGAATCTAGTTACGGTCAAAATATAGAATCGAAAATTAGCAATATTTTCCAAAAATAGAATCCAAATATGGTCACGATTAGAGAAGAATCGAGACATGATTTTATTAAAAATCAAATGGTTATAGGGATAGGAAAATAATTGACTACTAAGAAGAAAATGATGAATACAAGATAGGATAGAAAAAAAGGAGATACAATGTAATCGTCCCATACTACTATAACTACCACAATTACTAGAGCTACTACAAGGTCTCACCGGCCATTATTCCTCAATCATATCTTTATTTGCAAATCCAGAAATGCGTCTAACAGAATCGTGAATCCATTACTCTATGAGAATCAAACTCTAGTATCTCCTGTGTAGACAGCCTCCAACTTTATAATCAATTGAACCAAAATTGAGGCATTGTTCCAATCTCACTCTGTATTTATTCTACTTGTGTCGTGATCTCTTACAGAAATTATAAATAACCTCATGCTGCGTTTGAATATGAGCTTGCTCTTAGAACAACTGTTGCATCAAAATTTGATCCTGAGAAATCTCCTGCTGACCATGATGGCGCTTCGCCAGTATTGGATTGGGATCCTTGCCTTGATCACGATCTCTTTTGCGTTTCAGATCCAAATCAACTTCTATTCTATGAGCTATGGATACTATATCAGCATAGGTCCTAGCACTATTAGCTATGACATCGATTCTAATATCTTTAGTTAAGCCCTGGCGAAACCTTTGAGCCCTAACTTTAGGATTTTGTACTATGTTCTCAGCAAATCTACTAAGCTTACTAAACTCGGCTGCATACTCATCAAATGTCAGATCGCCTTGCTCTAGATTCTAAAATTGTCTCTCTAACATCTTACAGGCAAAGGCTGGGAAGAATTCCCTTTTGAATTGCTTTCTAAACTTCTTCTAAGTCAGATTAAGTCATAAAACTTGCAAAATCCTTTCTATGTCCTCTAGGCACTCATCAACATACAATATCCCTTCAGTGCCACAAAACTCTCGGGGATGTATTTTTTTTTAAAATCCAGAATAGTTCCTTCCTTGTGTGCAGAAATCTCCTGAATTGCTACTTTATCTATTGCAGCTAAGATTGCTAGCTGAATATTCTCCATTCCTTCTTTCATAGCATCTATCTGTTCCCGTTGTGTTTCGGCCTAAATCTTATGTGCCTCCATCATTCCTTTAAAAATCTCAAACATCTTCTCCCCATTCATAGGCAACTCCCCAGGAATAGGATTATTCGAGATGGATTCTTAGGTTGGGAGAGATGGAGGAGGTGAAAGTAGTGAAGGAGTCTTGGTCCCTTTAGAAGTCATGGGACGAGATGAAGACGATCCTCCGGAACCAGCAATGTGCAGATTACGTCTCCGAGTCACTCTCTTTCCTTGAGCCATTCTGGAAAGAGAATGAAGATAATAAGATTCTAAGATAAAATAACTTAGAAATATTTAGGAAAACAACTAATATAAGGAATATATAGATATGATTCTAATAACATCCTATTTCTAAGTACAAGATTACAAGGAATAGGCAGATAATTAGAATCAAAATTCTAAGTCATGATTGAGCATTCCTATTATGCAGGCTCCCAATGGTACTCTAATCCTAAGCACCATTAGATGGACCTGCATGGGTCACCATAAAAAATGTCACGCCCTGCGCCCGTATGTTCGGGTACGGATTGTGAGCACGTCCAGCCTGCATCGTAGAATCGACGGTAGTTAGCTGTCTATACCTCAAGAGTCACCAGTTAATCTCAAATCAATCCTTTGCTCAATCATGAAACTAAAAAAGAAACAAAACCAAAACCAGGCCAACACATGACCACAACATCCACTATCACTTTTGAGTACATCTATATGTTCTATTTTTGGAGACAAATCCGATAATCCATATCCTCAAAGAAATGATGATACATCTAATACATTTGTCTTTATCCAAACTATATGATACTGTGAGATCCGTCTCACTGTATCGATATTTTATACGAATACGTTTTTATTTGAGCCGTATTTCGTATTTATCAATTTACGTGATATTTTAAAATTTTCCTAAGTGTAGGATTTCATGACTCGGTTTAACTTGGATTTGGTTTTATTTGGTTCGGTTCCACTTTGACTTGGTTTGGTTTGGCTTGGACTTGGTTTGGTTAGTTGGTTCTTTATGAGATGAGGTGTATGGCTTAGATTGAGTGGAGAGGAATGAATGGTGGAGATTGCTTGGGCTTGTTATATAAGCCACTTTTTCTCTCTCCCTCCTCATTCACCATCATTCATTTCTTTTCCACCAAACCCTAGCCATTAGAGAGAGGCAAGTACACCTTGCCGAATGTTGGACGATTTCTATTTTGTTTGTTCCATTCTCTTTATCGTCATATTCTAAGCATGTTTAGAACTTGGAGTTTTCCATTTTGATGGTTCAAATGTTGTAGATCTAGCTTTGAAGAGATTTTGGTTTTCATGGGTTTTGATCTATTTAATCTTATTATTTCTGAGTTTTGATGGTTCTATGTTGTAGAGCATTTCATTCTGCCCTGTTTTGACCTATGGAAGTTCGGATTTGGGCTCCGGATGATGGAGTTATGGAGCTTGAGCACTTGGCTCTCATGGTGTTCTTCTTCTCGGAAGTTTGGAGAAGATGAACTGTGCTTGACTTGACCGCATGAATATTTCATGCGACAAGTGTTCTCTTCAGCCGCATGGCTGGAAGTACTTGAGCCGTATGAGGGTCGAACTCATCTAGCCGTATAACTCGCTCATTCCCAGCCGCATAATACTCTGCACTTCTTGAGCCGCATGAGACCCACTTGATCTTGGCCGCATATGCTTGTGATTATTCAGCCGCATGCGCCCTTGCTCCCGCAGCCGCATGGACCAATTCCTCCCAGCCGCATGGGACTTTGCTCGACCCAGCCGCATGGGACGTTACCCGTTTAGCCGCATGCGCCCTCCCAGGCCGCATGAGGACCCCGCTCCTTCCAGCCGCATGAATGCTCTGACTTAGTCTCATGCGCCCACTCTTCCCGCTGGCCGCATGGGACTTTGCTTGACCCAGCCGCATGAGGACTTCTTCCCGAGCCGCATGAACTTGGTCCACTTGTAGTCGCATAGGCGCATGATCCCGCTAACCGCATAAACGCATGGCTTCGCTCCTGTCCCTGCCGCATGGATTCTTTCCTTGACCGCATGCGCCTGACCCTATTGAGCCGCATGGGCTGTTCTCTTTCCAGCCGCATGAGATCATTCCTGGCCGCATGTGCCTTAGCCGCATGGCTCTTCTATAGTCCTGAATATTGATATTTTATTAGATATTTTACGTTCATTTTATATCCTTACGTCTTTTTCCCGAACTTGAAAATCACGATTTGATTGACATGATTGAAACGACAATTGTACCTGGCATGGTGTGACCAAGAACTGACATGCATGATAACTTGACCTGATAACTTGACCTGCTACACATGACTTGATAGTGACCCTGAGCCGCAGGGCTCATTCCTGTGCCTTGCCCTGCTATTTAATTGTTGTTATTATTATTAATTCTCTATTGTTATTTGATCTTTAATGATGACTTATGTCTTGTAACCTCAGCATAACTTGAGTCTTCTGATTGAATGCTTGCACTATACTGTCCTACACTTGTCCCCTGAACACGATAGTGACCCGCCGTGGTGCACTCCTGACATGATAACTTGACCTAATAACTTGACTTGCTATACATGATACGACAGTGACCCGTAGTGGTGCACTCCTGATTAATGACCTGACATGACCTGATGGTGGCCCGTCGTGGCGCACTCTTGACCAGTAAACTTGACATGATAATGACATGATAGTGGCCTACCGTGGCGCACTCTTGACATGATAAACCTGACATGATAAATCTTGATAAGCTGTTGCGACGGCTAACCTGACATGACCTGTATAAATGAATGGCTTGGACACCGTGGGTGATTGTGTTTGTACAAATGAACCCGTCTTGTCTTGCATCATGTCTAGGACATGAATCCCTGGTTTCCCACGGTCAGGGGCTCATACTGAATATGGCTAGGATTAATGACTAGATTGATCAAGTAGTTCATGGAGAGACTTTCCCAGTTACCTATTGCCCCTTTGACCCCGGCCTTATATATATATACATAGGATTTGTTGCTATCCGTCGAGATGAGCGCACTTCCAGTCCGCCGTCGAGTGTGGTACCTTAGGACACATGTATCTTACTACAGTGTGTCTGCTATATCATGCTATCTTTTTCTTTTTCTTTGCTGGGGTCACTCAGGTAGCAGCAGACAGGTAACCGGACTTGGAAGAATCTCATTGCATCTTGCTAGTAACTAGGCTTGTGATAACCCTAGTTAGTTAATGTAGAAAGCCGTAGGCAATGATTGGCCGTGATTGCTTGGATGGAGTCTAGTCCAGGATAGTATTGTCTAGAAGTGATTGATTGCAAGATTGTACCAGAATGATTGAATGATTGTCACTCCAGATTGTCACTATAATGATTGTACTCTATTGTCACTCTAGCATATTGCACTCTTCATTGTCACATGACCTGATTGTTCATATTCGCCCTGTCCTGTACATGATCGTTACATGTCCTGATTTCTTATTTTATCCTGCCGATAAATGGTGGAAGAAACCAAGTTCTGTTCAGACGAAGGGTTACAACCTCGGTCCTTGTTTGGTTTACGGGTTGTAACCTGGTTATCTGAATAGTCCCATGGTTATCTCATCGTATATCACCTGCCCAGTTCTATTTATTTAGCATGTTCTCCAGTTTACTTTATGCTTAATGATGATTTACTTACTGTCTTCCTATGTTCGGGACGAGTGCATTGGTACTGCACAAATTTCGATCCTCCTTTACTTATTTGCCTGCTTTGTTTGCTAATGATTGCTGGTTTTAAGTTCATAGTTCGGCCTCCTTTGTGGTACTTGCTATTTGGGGTCTGACCCCACTGGTTTTGCATGGCCAGGTTCTGATAGAAGAGCCCGAAGGATCTACCGCATCATCTACTCGACGGTGACCAGCCGGAGCACCAGAGTGCCTCAGTGGGTTCTTCTTCATCCTCCCACTGATATGTAAATTCTCCTCTTGTATCGTTTAGCCCCGAGCACGTGTTTAGCTCGTGTTTTGGTATTTTCCTTGATATTGTAGCCTACGGGCATAAACATGATACGTGTATTCTAGACTATAGCTAGTCCTTATCATGTACGACTAATATTCTAGCTAGTCCTCAGTTCTGTGGTACTGGCTTCATGATCATTCATGTATATATGGTTCGGGATGCCTTACTATTGTATGTATGATGATCGTACTCTTTGCTCTTGTATAATTGCCTGTGATTGAGATACCTAGGATTGTTAAACCATAGGATTGACTGATGGCTTGTAGAGTAACCCCCATGTCTAGACAGCTTATACGTAATTTCAGAGTATTAACGTACTTTGGGATTGCGTAGCTGGCTATGTCTGCCCCTGCTCTCCAGTATTCTGGTTCTGGGGCGTGACATGGTTTTAGTGGTGGCGCCATGCAGGTCTGAGTCTCGATTTTCAGATTTGTGGGGGTTACCATGTTTAGATATCTCAATCACGATTATCCTTATTGATCTCCTTCGGATTATTCTCTACCTCTGATACTTGACTTGATATCTGTTTTGATCATTGATCATTCCTGTTCCCATGATTTGATCTTGTGTCCTTCAACTTTCAAGGGCACTGTTCTTGATCCTTCTGATTATGTTGTTCGTGTTTTGTCGAGGGCAGCTCAGCATTCTTCAGCCATGCCAGTTATGGAGGATCAGTCTCAGCATGCAGGCAGAGATGTCAGTCCATCCCGATCAGCCAGTCGTTTCTGTCTTCGTAGTTGAAACAGATGCTTGAACTTTGGTTCAACTACGATGACACGTCCTGGGTAGAGTCATGTCTTGAAATAAGTCATCGGTACCGACTTACCTTGAGGCTTGACTTTTATCCATTTTTGGGAGTCAGCTTAGGCCAGCAAGTACATTGGTTTCTATACAACTGTTTCAGGAGACATATTGATCCATATGCCTCCAGCCCCTCTTGATCATGATTGTATTTGTCCTTGTGTTTTTATTTACCGCTTACGCATTTATTTACATTACTGATTGTTTTACTTACTTACTTGCCATGCTTGATTTATTGAGATTGTTGAGTTTCCTGGAGCTTCTGTTTTGTTATCTTGCTCGACTAGCCTCAGAAAATTCCGAGGACGGAATTTTTCTAAGATGTGGAGAGTTGTGAGACCCGTCTCACTGTATCGGTATTTTATACGGATACGTGTTTATTTGAGCCGTATTTCGTATTTATCAATTTACGTGATATTTTAAAATTTTCCTAAGTGTAGGATTTCATGACTCGGTTTAACTTGGATTTGGTTTTATTTGGTTCGGTTCCACTTTGACTTGGTTTGGTTTGGCTTGGACTTGGTTTGGTTAGTTGGTTCTTTATGAGATGAGGTGTATGGCTTAGATTGAGTGGAGAGGAATGAATGGTGGAGATTGCTTGGGCTTGTTATATAAGCCACTTTTTTTCTCTCCCTCCTCATTCACCATCATTCATTTCTTTTCCACCAAACCCTAGCCATTAGAGAGAGGCAAGTACACCTTGCCGAATGTTGGACAATTTCTATTTTGTTTGTTCCATTCTCTTTATCGTCACATTCTAAGCATGTTTAGAACTTGGAGTTTTCCATTTTGATGGTTCAAATGTTGTAGATCTAGCTTTGAAGAGATTTCAGTTTTATGGGTTTTGATCTATTTAATCTTGTTATTTCCGAGTTTTGATGGTTCTATGTTGTAGAGCATTTCATTCTGCCCCGTTTTGACCTATGGAAGTTCGGATTTGGGCTCCGGATGATGGAGTTATGGAGCTTGAGCACTTGGCTCTCATGGTGTTCTTCTTCTCGGAAGTTTGGAGAAGATGAACTGTGCTTGACTTGACCGCATGAATATTTCATGCGGCAAGTGTTCTCTTCAGCCGCATGGCTGGAAGTACTTGAGCCGTATGAGGGTCGAACTCATCTAGCCGTATAACTCGCTCATTCCCAGCCGCATAATACTCTGCACTTCTTGAGCCGCATGAGACCCACTTGATCTTGGCCGCATATGCTTGTGATTATTCAGCCGCATGCGCCCTTGCTCCCGCAGCCGCATGGACCAATTCCTCCCAGCCGTATGGGACTTTGCTCGACCCAGCCGCATGGGACGTTACCCGTTTAGCCGCATGCGCCCTCCCAGGCCGCATGAGGACCCCGCTCCTTCCAGCCGCATGAATGCTCTGACTTAGTCTCATGCGCCCTCTCTTCCCGCTGGCCGCATGGGACTTTGCTTGACCCAGCCGCATGAGGACTTCTTCCCGAGCCGCATGAACTTGGTCCACTTGTAGTCGCATAGGCGCATGACCCCGCTAACCGCATAAACGCATGGCTTCGCTCCTGTCCCTGCCGCATGGATTCTTTCCTTGACCGCATGCGCCTGACCCTATTGAGCCGCATGGGCTATTCTCTTCCCAGCCGCATGAGATCATTCCTGGCCGCATGTGCCTTAGCCGCATGGCTCTTCTATAGTCCTGAATATTGATATTTTATTAGATATTTTACGCTCATTTTATATCCTTACGTCTTTTTCCCGAACTTGAAAATCACGATTTGATTGACATGATTGAAACGACAATTGTACCTGGCATGGTGTGACCAAGAACTGACATGCATGATAACTTGACCTGATAACTTGACCTGCTACACATGACTTGATAGTGACCCTGAGCCGCAGGGCTCATTCCTGTGCATTGCCCTGCTATTTAATTGTTGTTATTATTATTAATTCTCTATTGTTATTTGATCTTTAATAATGACTTATGTCTTGTAACCTCAGCATAACTTGAGTCTTCTGATTGAATGCTTGCACTATACTGTCCTACACTTGTCCCCTGAACACGACAGTGACCCGCCGTGGTGCACTCCTGACATGATAACTTGACCTAACAACTTGACTTGCTATACATGACACGACAGTGACCCGTAGTGGTGCACTCCTGATTAATGACTTGACATGACCTGATGGTGGCCCGTCGTGGCGCACTCTTGACCAGTAAACTTGACATGATAATGACATGATAGTGGCCCGCCGTGGCGCACTCTTGACATGATAAACCTGACATGATAAATCTTGATAAGCTGTTGCGACGGCTAACCTGACATGACCTGTATAAATGAATGGCTTGGACACCGTGGGTGATTGTGTTTGTACAAATGAACCCGTCTTGTCTTGCATCATGTTTAGGACATGAATCCCTGGTTTCCCACGGTCAGGGGTTCATACTGAATATGGCTAGGATTAATGACTAGATTGATCAAGTAGTTCATGGAGAGACTTTTCCAGTTACCTGTTCCCCCTTTGACCCCGGCCTTATATATATATACATGGGATTTGTTGCTATCCGTCGAGATGAGCGCACTTCCAACCCGCCGTCGAGTGTGGTACCTTAGGACACATGTATCTATCTACAGTGTGTCTGCTATATCATGCTATCTTTTTCCTTTTCTTTGCTGGGGTCACTCAGGTAGCAGCAGACAGGTAACCGGACTTGGAAGAATCTTATTGCATCTTGCTAGTAACTAGGCTTGTGATAACCCTAGTTAGTTAATGTAGAAAGCCGTAGGCAATGATTGGCCGTGCTTGGATGGAGTCTAGTCCAAGATAGTATTGTCTAGAAGTGATTGATTGCAAGATTGTACCAGAATGATTGAATGATTGTCACTCCAGATTGTCACTATAACGATTGTACTCTATTGTCACTCTAGCATATTGCACTCTTCATTGTCACATGACCTGATTGTTCATATTCGCCCTGTCCTGTACATGATCGTTACATGTCCTGATTTCTTATTTTATCCTGCCGATAAATGGTAGGAGAAACCAAGTTCTGTTCAGACGAAGGGTTACAATCCCGGTCCTTGTTTGGTTTACGGGTTGTAACCTGGTTATCTGAATAGTCCCATAGTTATCTCATCGTATATCACCTGCCCAGTTCTATTTATTTAGCATGTTCTCCAGTTTACTTTATGCTCAATGATGATTTACTTACTGTCTTCCTATGTTCGGGACGAGTGCATTGGTACTGCACAAATTCCGATCCTCCTTTACTTATTTGCCTGCTTTGTTTGCTAATGATTGCTGGTTTTAAGTTCATAGTTCGGCCTCCTTTGTGGTACTTGCTATTTGGGGTCTGACCCCACTGGTTTTGCATGGCCAGGTTCTGATAGAAGAGCCCGAAGGATCTACCGCATCATCTACTCGACGGTGACCAGCCGGAGCACCAGAGTGCCTCAGTGGGTTCTTCTTCATCCTCCCACTGATAAGTAAATTCTCCTCTTGTATCGTTTAGTCCCGAGCACGTGTTTAACTCGTGTTTTGGTATTTTCCTTGATATTATAGCCTACGGGCATAAACATGATACGTGTATTCTAGACTATAGCTAGTCCTTATCATGTACGACTAATATTCTAGCTAGTCCTCAGTTCTGTGGTACTGGCTTCATGATCATTCATGTATATATGGTTCGAGACGCCTTACTATTGTATGTATGATGATCGTACTCTTTGCTCTTGTATAATTGCCTGTGATTGAGATACCTAGGATTGTTAAACCATAGGATTGACTGATGGCTTGTAGAGTAACCCCCATGTCTAGACAGCTTATACGTAATTTCAGAGTATTAACGTACTTTGGGATTGCGTAGCTGGCTATGTCTGCCCCCGCTCTCCAGTATTCTGGTTCTGGGGCGTGACAGATACATCAAAAATAATCTGTCCTAATCTTCTTAGAGGCTTCCAGAACCTTACACAAGTCGTCATCCGATCCAAATCAGTCCTCATGCCCTGGCTTAATATATCAACGATCCAGTTAGAAAAGGAGCAAAGTATATCCATCCAAACAAATATCGTACAATACAAAATAAAGCAATAAAAGTAAATACGAAAAATAAATAAACCAGAACATGTGACAGGAACAATGTCATACGATACAACCTGTAACACGAACAACTATGCACTACAACAAATATGGCCTACAATAGCATGCACAGAACGCTATAGAAAGCCTTCTATAGCAGATTCTGTCTGCTGTGATCGCCCACGCTATAGTATGTCCAGACATGTGAACGCTATAACATTATAGCGTTCATGAATGCTGTAGAAGGTTTATAGCGTTCGTGTATGCTGTTGATGGTTTATAGCGTTTATGAATGCTGTAAATACTTTATAGCATTCTAGAACGCTGTAGATAGTTTATAGCGTTCGTGAGTGCTGTGGATTACTTATAGCTTTTATGAATGCTGTGGATTATTTATAGCGTTTGTGAATGACGTGGATGATTTATAGCGTTTGATGATGGTTTGATTTATTATAGCGTTCATCATATGCTATCGTGGTAGCAACAATTTAGACGTTTTGATCAGTGCTATAAACCTGCGACAGAATTTCATATTATTTCATATCTCCTACAGAATTTCATATTTCATAACCTGTTTTGTATCACATATAAATAACAATAATCGCAGACAATTTCAATCGCAACTTGCATTTCGATCAATCAAGATATAGTAAAGATTTGCCAAAATATGAAATGTTTCATTAGAATATTCAAGATGTACAAAAAGTAGTAGTCATTAAAACATTCAAGATGTAGAAAAAGTAGTTGTACGCCAAAATAAACCATTCCATTTACAAAGTATCTGTAGTCCAAAATAAACCATTCCATTTACAAATATCTGTAGGCCAAAAAACAGCTCGCCTCTTTCCTTCTAGCAGCTATCCACAACCATCAAAAACATATACGCCAACCTACACAAAATTGAGAAGAAAACACATTATGATATAAAAAATAAGATAGAAATATTTCTGATACTCAAGTAGTGTTATGTAATAGCGAATACAATATGTTCAGTGGCTAAGGAGGCATGCAATGTGTTAAATATGAAGTTGCAGGACAGTAGTGTTATGTAAAGTAGTGTAATACATGAAGTAAAGTGCAAGAAGGTTTTACTGGACAGAGAAATTTCTGATACTCAAGTTGGACACATGTATACCTCATTACACTGGCTATGCAACTTAGGCTGATACATCACCAAGGAGGCGTATTAGTTTCAGTTTTAACGTATGCTTGTACGATCTTTGTAACCCAGCACTAACACTTATTTGTAACTAACGTGCTTTCGATGGCTAGTCGGTTTTGGTTTCATGTCAGGAAACCAGATCTGCACTACACAAAATCGGTTTTAATGAATCACAGGTATCTACACATACAGAGGTGGTTATTTTATGCAGTTTGTAATGAAGAAAAAAAAATTTAACTTTTCCTCTAGTGGGTAACTGGAGTAAAAAAATAGTTACCTTATGATTAATGTTGTCCAACTGATGGTAGAAAGAAAGCATCCATCACTTGCCGACATGGTAACTACGCATACTTACGATTAATGTTGTCCAACGGGTGTGGATACGTGCCCACACTTTGACGGATCGTGGTTTGCCGAGGCAATTAACGATCCACTGCCAGTCTGGGCCTGAGCGAGAGATGTAATTAGGCCTTCATGGGCTGCAATTGACACGGTCTTGTTCTCTGATAAGTTCCAGAGTTGTATATACTACAACATTTTGCAAACGTAACAAACTACAATCAGAAGAGGTTTTTATCATAATAACAAGAAGCAAAGGCACAAAATATTGTAAGGAATGGAGTACCATACCATTCCTCGATCACATTCCCGGTGACATTCTTTAATCCAGAAGAGGAGGGCACCACCAAACCGTAGAAAGGACGTCGTTAGAAGGAACTTTACTTAAAAACTGCAACAAGTTTAGGAACATGGATAAGGAATTAAATGCTCTCTCTTGCTTTCGGTGAACAGAATAATAGAATAAAATATGCAAGAAGGGTACAATTACGAACTATGTACAATTACTGTAAACATACCATCGAGAACTAAAATATTATGTTTCGTAGGTGCTTGCTTGGCCTATGAAACTAACTTGGACTTGTTAGGGTGCCGTTCCTGCCTTAAAAAGCATCAATCTTCACAAATATTTTTTCATTATTATGAAATTGTATATACATAAAGCTCCCTCAAAAAAAAAAAAAAAATCCAATTCACTAACACAAATTACCAAAATATATAAACCACCTATTCTATTTCTTTTCATGTCAGGATGGAATGGCTAATATCCCAACAATCGCTGAGAAAGCCTCAACTACTACCGTTCAAAGCAATTAGAAAAACCTTTCACATACTTACTCAGACTCTGGATCGGCATGGTTCCCACTATGCTTATTCAAACTGATTGCTTATTCGATTTTTTTTGGATATATGAGAAACAAAAGATGATTCCCACCAAGCTTAGGCCTGATTGAAATATCCTTGGACCGCAAACTTACAATCATTAACAATATGATAATAAAAATTTCCATAGTTACATATTAAACAAAATAGTTAGTAAAACAAGTTATGGATAGAAGAGACTGAATTAACAAAAGAACTTATTCCAACTTCTATTTCTAATTTGTCAAATAAACATTTTTAGAACCTCATTATGCTTACTGTGACGAAGACCATGTCTGAACCATCCAGTGCTTCCTGAATCAACTCCTTGCTTTCTTGGGCAGCATTCATACCAATATCTGGGTTCCCACCAGCACCAAGTCCCCTAGTCAGCTCCTGACATATTTGCAACCGATGCTCAGGATATACTAGCGACATTCTTAGAGCTTGAATGTCCGTATTAACAATAAAAAACTCCACACCCTTCATTGAACTTGCAATCATTCTATTGACTGCATTTGATCCCCCGCCACCTACGCTGATAACTTTGATCTTGGCTGCATTATAATCACTTGGAACTGATGCATCCATCAAATTTTCAATTGCATCACCAACTGAATTGCTCTTTCTTGTGTCAATAACTGTCTTATTTCCCTTTCGGAGCAACGAAACTTTCGGATGAAGATTCAAGAAAGGATCATTCTTGTTATATGAGTTTATGTGAGAGTTGGAAGAGCATCTAAAACGAGGATAATGTGAATTAGTCTCCTGCCCTAAGGATGAATTAGTAGTCTTCCCTAACTGAAAGAGGCAATCATTAAACATTTTGAGAGAGCTACTTCTTCTGGTTTGATTCTCTTTTCGAGCTGTCCCTCCAAAAAACTGACCATCAAAAAGACATGGTAGATGTGCTACCATTTTAACAGAGAGTGAAACCACTATTAAGAGCTTTAGAACCCAAAATTCCAAGTGTCAGCAATCAGGGTATTGAACCAGTTTGGGTCTTGCAATTGTTTATTTATGATAGAAGATCCATGTTTTAGGAAGGGGGAGAATATGCTTGGATCTTTTTCTAACAAAGTATCGGTAAAATTTGAAGCTGCTACTGTTTTCCATTCCTTTTTTGGTTTAATTAATAGAATCTTGGTAGTTTTATCTATCAGGCTGCAACTAATACTAAAAGTTGAAGTAATATCAAAGTTTGCTTATTTATACATAATGTGCAAGCTGTCCCATATTTTGCTCATGTCATATTTAAAATTTTGCCCCCATCATCTTGCATATCTGCTTTCAGATTTGTAGGAATGTTGACTGGCCATGCTTTTGATTTACGTGAAAGTGGCAAACCCATTGAGCTTTTACTCGAAGATTTGTATATGAGATTGATAAAGATGTAAAAGTTTCTCAGAAGATTTTGTACGCAGCCTCCTTCGAGGAGCTTGCGAGAAGTCATGTGCATTAATATGACACCATTATTTGGGTGATGATATAATTACTGTTGGTCTTAGCTTTGTGGGGTTGGATTAAGTTGTCTACCCGATGAGATGGAACAAGTGTAGCTAAGAAAGGAGAAGCCATGGAAATTTTGAGATCTTCTAAGGTGGAGGATATTTCAGAGTGCAACAATGTTCTGGATTTCTGTTTCTCATGATCAATTTCACTATCTTTTCTACTGTTCTCTAGTAGTACTCCAAAATCTGAACCAAAGTTGAGATCAAATTGCAAAGTGTAGCTGGTTGTGGTGTCAACAACATCAGAGGTATCGGATCTAAGTGGTACACCAATTAAAAATTAAGAATCAAAAAAAATCTTAGGCGAGGACTCCAATAAATCATGTGGTTTTTCCAATTTACAAGATTGAGTAAATAGGCATTACCTCGAATAAATTATAGCAGCAAATCAATGAACCAACAAGCTAGTTCTAATATTCAGTCTTCCAACGTCAATGCCGCATCATCAGAAAAGAATAGAGACTTAAATAAGAGAGGCTTTCTGACCTTACTGAGAGAGTTTGGATCCTCGAAGAATCCATCAGAAGCGGCAGACCTCTCGTGCCTGGAGATGAAAAATCGATCGAACATCAATACAAAAAAGTAGGTTAGGGTTTCTAGAAGGAGACATGGGGTTAGGGTTTCCCGAAGGGGATGGGGGTTTAGGGTTAGTGATGATGCGAAGGAGGAGAGGACGCGAGCCGCTGAATGGTAGAGGAGATGGTGGTGGAGGTTTTGAGCTCCGTCGCCGGTAGTGGAGGAGATCTAGGGCTGACGCAGGCGTCCCCAACGGTGGCAGTGGAGGGGGCGAAGGGGAAGAAGAGGACTTTTTAGACGAAGAGGAAGGTGGCAAGGCTCCGATGGTCGATGAGAACTGCTGCTGCACCTCTTCTTTGGTTGCTCGGTGAAGCATACAGATGACGACCTATTCCATACACTTCATATGCAAATCAAGAAAACCCAAAATTAGAAACCCTAGAAAAAAAGAAACTGAGAAGAGAGGAGAGAGGAAGAGAAGTGAGGGATTCACCAGCAGCCGCGAAGAGCAGATAAGAAGATTGGGAAAGAGACTGGTGCCCAGAGCATGGTTGAGTGAAATCTTATTTTATTTTTCCGCCAGAAGCAATGTAGCCAAATTGTACATACCGCCCAAATTTTGATAGAAAATGAAGAAAAAAAATTAAAACATTACATTTCGTTGCTATAGGTAAAAATTTGTAGGTCCAAATTGTACTTACCGCCCAAATTTTTGGCAAAATTTCAAACGATAAAATGAAAAAAGATTCTACAGCATTCAGAAAACGCTATGAATATATATTTTTATTCCACTACAGAAAGAACGCTATTGTTGATAACATTCTATAGCGGGGACACTTGAACGCTATAGAAAAATTGCTATTGTAGGTCATATTTGTTGTAGTGATGAGAGACCATGATCAAGAATAAACACGACTATAAACCATGTGCAATTGAAATGCCATGTTCAATATGTGGTCGGTTGTGGTAATACGGCACATCCGAAGATGACTATTAACGATAGATAAATATGGCATAACATACGTGAGGTGTATGTGTGCTATTTATGATATCTACGATATCAATTGAGTGTGACCACATACCTACTTGGTATTTCCCCTCCCCAAGACATGAAATAATCAATAACAATAAGTCGTATTCAATTTACGATAGTCATGGTCAATACACGATAAACAATAACATAAGTCATGACCAATATACGATAAACAAGTCACGATCATGACTATGAACAATAAAAATGAATCACAATCAAGGAACACAATCATGATCAAGAAGCACAATCACGTGTCAATTCGTGTCGCAATATGGAACATGTCATGACAGAAAAATATTGTATTTATAATATATTGAGAAACATAAGTTAGGAGTGTACTTGCCTCGGGTCCAAATCGTTGACTTGGTGAGCCTAGTCCCAAAACCTATCACAAAATAAATCCTCATGAATATTATCCAATAAAACTATTTAAATCCTAGACATTAACTAATTCTAACTTTATTCACTAACTAGTCATTAACTAGCCGATGCTAGTAATCATAGGACTAATATAACTATCTAATTTCTAAGTCTAATTTCTAATAATCTCTAACTAAGGCCCACAAAACAATTCCCAAATAAAACCATCAATTAGGTCAAAATCCAAATCAAATACTAGGCCCAAAATCTAAAACCTAATCTAAAATCCAATAAAACTCCATTTCTTTTCTTCTTTCTTTTTTCTCTTTCTCTTTTTCTTATTCTTTTTTTTTTTCTGCCAGCCTAAATCTTTGGCTCGGCCCAATTGAAGCTTGGCCCACAGCCCACAGTTAAACTAATTTCTTTTCTTTTATTTCTCTTTTTCTTATATTCACAACTTCTGGCCCAAAGGCCCAACCCGAACCTGGCCCAATGAATCCTACACTAATCCCCCATTCCATTCTCTCTCTCTCTAAAGAATTCTGGAGAACTCCAGAGAAAGAAAGAACTGAGAAAGAATGAGAGGAGAGGGGGGAGCTCATCTCGGGAACGGCCGGTCAGGCGGTGGCTCCGATCGAGGCGGTGGAGTCGAGTGGCTCGTGGCGGAGCTACTCCGGTCAGGGCGGTAGATCTGGGGTCGGCCACGAGCAAAGGATGGCTATGCAGTTGACGTCCACTGCTGGACACGACAAAATATGGTGGTGGCAAACTCTGAAAGAGGAAGAGGAAACGGCGGAGCTGTGATGCCCTAGGCGAAGCTCACGACGGATCTAGTTTGGTGAGGGCTCCGGAGGAGTGGATCGAGTCGAGCGGTTGGTTCTCGAAACTCTGACGATGAGGAAACGACGATCTCACCCTGGGGAAGGAGGGCTCGGTCGCTGGAGGAAGAGTGTGGTGCTCAGCTGTCGAGGCGGCCAAGGAATAGTCGAGCTCGCCGGAGCTCGACACCAAAGCTTCAACGCCGGGGCGGTGCATGATCGAGGAGCGTCGAAGACGAATGAGGTGGAGGTGTCGATGGATATGGGAGTGGAGGCTTGGCGACGCCTGGGCGAAGAAGACATGGGGAAATTGAGAGGGAGGTGGTGTGTGGTCGAGATGGCGGTGGTCTGATCTTGAAGCGGTGGAAGCTCGATGGAAGGTCGGTCAGAGGAGTTTTGGAGGCGAGGACAACTAGACACGGCTGGACAGCAATCCAGCATCGGGGTGGTGAACTCCGGCGGTTGGACACGGCGGTGACTGATCGGACACGCGAGGTAGAGTTAGGGTTAGGATTTGGGTGTAGAATTAAGGGACGTGTCCTGTGTCGAGGACACAGCAGGACACGGGAACTAGGGTTTGGAAATGATGTTTTGGAATGGTGGTGTGTCCGTGTCCTCAGGGTCGGACCTGGGGACACAAGAAAATGTAGTTTTATGGATCTTGGTGGATTTATGGATCGTGTCGTGTCGGACATGAGAAAATGTAAATGAAATGACTAGATATTAATGAAATAGATGTGTACACAGTCATGAGGACCCTATAGGGATTTGGGAATGGTTAGCACTAATGGGGATTAGTCCTATTTATATGAGCCATTAGAATAATCTAGATGCTTAATTAGCACGTGCTTCCAAGAAATATTCTAGAGAATATTTCAGGGAATATTCTTTGGAATACTCTAGACACGAAATATTCCTTAGAATATCCTATGAAATTAATTTCCACTAATCATCATTAATTAAGAACTAATCCTAATTAGTTAGGAAAGCAAATCTAGAAAGTCCCTACTCTAATTCCTAAGGCTAAATGCTAATAGGAAATTACCAAAACCTATTATCCTACAATGGTATTTATAAGAATGCCACTCCACTCTCAAATAGTGCAAAAGCTACTATACTTTTACATAATTACGAACTTGTCATTCCCTCTTCATAAATTCCTAATTAGCCAACTCATAATCCATAAACTACTACAATGCCATTCCTAATAATGAATAATAAAATAGCTAAAAATAATTTAGGAAAAATAGGATTTTATTGGAAAAATGGAATATGGGGGTTACAGTATGTTTTAGCTTTGGGATGCCTTATGATATATTTCTTCTTGTTTGTGTTGGATTTAGAATATAATCTTTCTTCTTGTTTGTGTTGGATTTAGAATAGAATATTTATGGACCATAGGAGACAGTTGAATTATATCTAACCCCTTATCTTTATAGTCGTGACCATATCGTAGGGTACCGGTGTACTCTGCAATACGTAGTTGGCCGAGTTACGTCCCTACTCTCCGTATCTTGGATCTGGACGTAAAAAATGTTTTTATGGTGGCCTATGCACGTCTATTTTTCAAACTTGTGGGGTTGGTGTCTAGAAGCTCAATCTAGTTGTCTCCTTTGATATCTTTTGTATATTCTCGTACGCTTGCCATTAAATGCTTACTACTTTGCTATTTGATCTATTCTTGCCCGTATTTTTGACACTGTGTCCTTCTCTTTCAAGGACTATGTCCCCTATCAGTGTTCTAGGCCAGCTCAGCAAGACTAGGGGAGTCAGATGGGCCTTCGTCAGTTGTGCATCAATTTCCAATAAGACAGACAATGATAGAGCTGTTTGAGTCCAGAGAACAGTTAGTAGCTATAGAGAATGTTGGTGTAGAAGCTTCGTGGAACAGAACTCGGAATCGTTGAGGCGTGTGAATCACTGTCCTCAAGAAAAAATTCGCCCCTTATCGTAACTGTAAGGCTCGAACGATGACTTTCCTCCAGGATACAACAACGAGTTACAGATAGCAGTACCTATCTGCAACCTACAATCGAACAGGGAAGAAGACGAACGACAGCGTTTTTGATCTCTCTCTATTTGGTGGTTTTGGATCTCAGCGGTGTGTTCTTTCTGTGAAGAACGAATGAATAAATAGAGTTGTAAAACTCTAAAACTGTTAGATCGTGAACCAAATCTCAGGAGGAGAATCAGGAACGTGTATGAGACGCGTTGAATGAATAGTAGCGGTTAAATAATGGACCGCATAAATTGCGGGCTCACTACCAAGAGAAAATGCAAAAAGTAGGGTCGTGTCCCGCCTACGCGCAAGGCTAAACGGCCCGGATTTGCACCCCCCTGCGCGTGCGACGTCCCCGCACATGCGCATTAAGGTTTTCTGGAGCTTCCCTCCAAACCTAGTGCATTCTAGCCCAATGGCCCCGGGCGCGCGAGCACCCCTCTTACTACCCACTCATCACAACCATGTAGAAGGTGTAAACATATATATACCCACTCACAAGTGTGGGTTTTAAGCGATGTGGGACTAAACAAAAGTCTCTTTCCTTTTGTCTATGGTGTATTTGAAATACTTACAAAGTGGAACTAAAACAAAAGTTCCAACAATCTCCCACTATTACAAAATACACCACACATGCTATGTCTATACCGACTACACCTCCCCCACATATTTTGAAATATGTGGTTGTCTCATCTGCTAGCCGTAGCACGAACACAATGCCTAAGTACTGGTGCCTTTCAGCTATGAACCAGCCATTAGGATAGCAAAACTTGTTCACAGGAGGTTGGTGAAATAAGTTTCTATGAACCAACAACCTTAAATGTGAACAGAGGACTCGCATCCACATTGTAATTCTTAGTACTTCACTGTTATGCGATTTTGCGCTTTTTGGCCCTGCGCTGATTCCTGGTTTTTTCATGAGTGCTCTAGAAAGCCTGCCAAAGGCTTTCATAGGAACCGACCCAGTTCCTCACTCGTATAGGTAGATTTCCATCAAGTGTGTACTGCAGTTTAGACACACCACCTCAAGATTTGGGATATGGATTCTATTAAGAGCAAAGCTCAACCTTCTCACTGCAGTAGTTGTATTCATAAATACAGTACTATCTCGTCATAGGAATGGAACATCTCTAATACAATAGTCGATAGTACACAAAAACAACCAGTGACTTGTTCTTACCCCTATGAACCTAAGTCATGGGATCACCAATCAAATAGGTGGGGTTACCGTCACTCTTGTTTTCTGTTTTAGGCATAAGTCCCATTCACCTCGACGTATCTTCCACTTGCCTCCTATTAAGTGGTTTGGTCAGAGGATCGGCCAAATTCAACTCTGACCTCACATAATCCAAGGATATAACTCCGGATTTTAACAGCTGTTTTACCACTGTATGTCTTAGACGTACATGTCTACTTTTCCTATTGTAAATCTTGCTCTTTGCCTTTGCGATAGCAGCTTGACAATCACAATGTATATGCACAGGAGGAGGAGCATTTACACTAATAGGAAGATCTGCTAAGAGGTTTCTAAGCCACTCAGCCTCAGAACATGCCTTCTCTAAGGCGATTAGCTCGGATATCCATGGTTGAACGAGCTATACATGTTTGCTTGGTAGATTTCCAAGACACTGCACCCCCACCAAGGGTAAACACATAACCACTAGTGGATTTGATCTCATCTGAATCTGAGATCCAGTTAGCATCACAATAACCCTCTAACACAGGTGGGGACCCTTTGAAAGATATCCCATGATTAATGGTACCTTTTAAGTACTTGGCTAATCTCTCAATGGCAACCCAGTGTTCCTTACTAGGACTCTGAGTATATCTGCTCAGTCTGCGAACAACATAAGCTATGTCAGGCCTCGTACAGTTCATCAAGTACATTAAGCTACCAATAATTTGGGCATATTCTTTCTGAGAGATACTATGTCCTTTATTTTTCTTAAGATGGATATTAGCATCATATGGCGTCGACACCCTTTTACAGTCATAATATCCAAATCTTTTCAAAAACTTCTCGACATAGTGTTCTTGACACAATATAAGACCATCTTTTGTCTTTACAACTTTAATACCTAAGATTACATCAGCTTCACCAAGGTCTTTCATATCAAAATTTGAAGCTAAAAATCTTTTGGTCTCCATATCAAGGTTAGGTCCCAAAATAAGCATGTCATCCACATAGAGACAAAGCATAATATAAGAGTTATTAAAAGACTTATTGTATACGCATTTGTCTGCATCATTGATCAGGTATCTATTAGACACCATCACAGAATCAAATTTCTCATGCCATTGTTTAGGTGCCTGTTTCAACCCATATAAAGACTTAACTAGTTTGCATACTTTCTTCTCACTACCCGGTACAATAGTACCTTCTGGCTGTGACATATAAATCTCCTCCTCTAAATCACCATTTAAGAAAGCAGTTTTTACATCCATTTGATGGATAATTAACTTATGAACTACTGCCAATGCAATTAAAATCCTAATAGAAGAGATTCGTGTCACATGGGCAAAAGTGTCAAAATAGTCTATGCTTTTCTTCTGGGATAATTCCTTCGCAACCAACCTAGCCTTGTATTTCTCAATAGAGCCATCTGCTCTTAGTTTCTTCTTAAAGATCCATTTGCAACCTATAGCTCTAGCACCAGGAGGTAAATCACAACTTCCCAAGTATGATTAGAGATAATTGAGGTTAACTCACTGTTGATTGCTTCTATCCAGAAAGGTGCGTCTCTAGAATGCATAGCATTATCATAGGTTATCAGATCATCATCAACAAGAAACATGTGAAAATCATCACCAAAATTGTTGGATATCCTCGCTCTTTTACTCCTTCTCAATTCAAATTCTGAATTTTCAGGAGTCTCAGAGATACGTTCGGTATAGTTAACAGTTCTTTCGAGACTAGTCTTCCAAGAAAAAATAGTTTCGAAGAAATCAGCAATTTTGGTTTCCAGAATAGTATTGACAGCAACCTGGTCAGAGTCACTCTTAACCACCAAAAATCTATAAGCAGCACTGTTATTAGCATAACCAATGAATGCACAATCAACAGTTCTAGAACCTAATTTTGTCTTTTTAGGTCCTACTAACAGAACTTTGGCGAGGCACCCCCACATTTTGAGATATTTTAGGTTAGGCGTATAGCCTTTCCATAACTCATAGGGTGTCTTGCCAGTTGCTTTATAAGGTATTCTGTTCTGAACAAAACAAGCAGATAGGATGGATTCCCCCCACAAGTTCAGGGGTGCACCTGAATTAACCAGCATAGCATTCATCATCTCTTTCAAGGTTCTATTCTTTCTTTCATCTACCGCATTCGATTCAGGTGAATATGGAGGGGTAGTCTCATGAATTATGCCAAGTTGTTCACAATGGTCAGCAAAGGGATTAGACTCATATTCACCTCCACTATCTGACCTAAGCCTTTTAATTTTCCTATCTAGTTGATTCTCAACTTCAGCTTTATATTTCAGAAACATCTCACCTGCTTCATGCTTGTTTCCGAGGAGATATACTTTCGTGTATCTAGAGTAATCATCTATAAAGGTAATACAATAATATTTCCCTCCTCTAGACATTAAGCTTCTAAATTCAGCAAGATCGGTGTGAACTAAGGAAAGCAAATCAGTATTATCTCTAGAAACAACAGGTAAACAACCCTTTTTGATGGCTTTAACTTCAGCACATACTTCGCACTTATCATTCGTTGGTTTAGTGATGTTAGGCAATAAACCAGTTTTTCTTATTTCCTTAATATAAGGTACAGAAACATGTCCTAGTCTACCATGCCATAAATCAAAAGAGTCAACCATGTAAGCAGAAGAAGCAGAATTTTTATTAATAACAGTTTTGAGTGCATTCAAAAGAAATAAACCCTGGTTACAATACCCTTTCCCTATGAATGTCTCATTCTTAGAAAGCACTACCTTGTTGCATTCCATGTTCACTTTAATTCCAGCTTGAACCAAAAGTGACACAGAGATCAGATTGCAGCGAATGTCAGGAACATGCAGTACGTTACCTAGTGAAAGGGTTTTTCCAGAAGTCAAGTTGAGAAGAACTGTGCCTTTTCCCAGGACGGGTACATGCCTAGAGTCACCCATATAGACTCGTTCTTCTCCATCCTTCACTTGGGTGTACTCTGAGAAAGACTTTAAGTCACCACAGATGTGACAGGTTGCTCCAGAATCAATAACCCAGTCTTTTTTCTCAGCCACCATGTTCACAACAGAGACAACAGCAGCAAAGACATCATCCTTCACTATATTAGCTTTCGGAGTGACATCTTTGTTGTCTCCATCCTTCTTGTGCCTGCACTGAAAAGCATGATGTCCGAGTTTTTCACAAACATAACAATTTTCTTTATTCTTCTTAAAAGGACGAGAATTGTTAGTCTTCGGAATAGAAGATTTCTTATTGGTTTTCTTAGGATTTCTCCTAAACCGATTAGAAATAGAACTGGGATTACCTTCCATAATATTAGCCTTAGAGTCAAACTCCGTAGCTAATCTTGCGTCAAGTTTCCTATTTTTCTCTTCAATCCGGACATGAATAATCACGTCTTCCACACTCATCTGCCTCCTCTTGTGTTTCACCTTGTCCTTGTAGTCTTTCCATGATTCAGGTAGTTTCTCAACCAAACAACCAGAGACGAAAGCATCAGGGAGTTCAATATCCTCAGTTTTCAAATCATTTAAAAGAACTTGAAATTCAATGATTTGAGAAGAGATATCTCTAGAGTCAACAAACTGGAATTTAAGATAATTCCCAATAGCATACTTTTGAGTACCAGCATCTTCGAATATATAATTCTTATTCATATTTTCCCAGATTTCTTAAGCTGATTTATATGAATAGTATATATCGAAGATCTCATTCGACAAGGTGTTTAGAATAGTGTATCGGCATACCTTGTTTCCTTGCTGCCACTCATCGTGCAGCTTTTGGAAATCATCGAAAGCGTTGGCAGTATCTTCTATGTTAGCCGAATCGAACTCCATAGCCGCCGACTTTTCAGGTTCAGGTTCAGTCAGGTACTTCGCATAGTTCAGCACGTCAGGCTGACATAGATCCTCTCCCTCGAGCGTTTGAAGTGGGTACCGTTGAAAACTTCAATCTTCGAAACGTCAGGAAGCCTTGAACGAGATTGAACGAATCCAGCAGCTGCAGCGAGATCATTGTTCTGAGAAGCCATCTTTTTCTGAGATTGTTGGTGTAGAAGCTTCGTGGAACAGAACTCGGAATCGTTGAGGCGTGTGAATCACTGTCCTCAAGAAAAGATTTGTCCCTTATCGTAACTGTAAGGCTCGAACGTCGACTTTCCTCCAGGATACAACAACGAGTTACAGATAGCAGTACCTATCTGCAACCTACAATCGAACATGGAACAAGACGAACGATAGCGTTTCTGATCTCTCTCTATTTGGTGGTTTTGGATCTCAGCGGTGTGTTCTTTCTGTGAAGAACGAATGAATAAATAGAGTTACAAAACTCGTGAACCAAATCTCAGGAGGAGAATCAGGAACGTGTATAAGACGTGTTGAATGAGTAGTAGCGGTTAAATAATGGACCGCATAAATTGCGGGCTCACTACCAAGAGAAAATGCAAAAAGTAGGGTCGTGTCCCGCTTACGCGCGAGGCTAAACGGCCTGGATTTGCACCCCCCTGCGCGTGCGATGTGCCCGCACATGCGCATTAAGGTTTTCTGGAGCTTCCCTCCAAACCGGGTGCATTCTAGCCCAATGCCCCCCGGGCGCGCGAGCACCCCTCTTACTACCCACTCATCACAACCATGTAGAAGGTGTAAACATATATATACCCACTCACAAGTGTGGGTTTTAAGCGATATGGGACTAAACAAAAGTCTATTTCCTTTTGTCTATGGTGTATTTGAAATACTTACAAAGTGGAACTAAAACAAAAGTTCCAACAATCCCCCACTATTTCAAAATACACCACACATGCTATGTCTATACTGACTACACCTCCCCCACATATTTTGAAATATGTGGTTGTCTCATCTGCTAGCCGTAGCACAAAAATAATGCCTAAGTACTGGTGCCTTTCAGCTATGAACCAGCCATTAGGATAGCAAAACTTGTTCACAGGAGGTTGGTGAAATAAGTTTCAATGAACCAACAACCTTAAATGTGAACAGAGGACTCGCATCCACATTGTAATTCTTAGTACTTCACTGTTCTGCAGTTTTGCGCTTTTTGGCCCTGCGCTGATTTCTGGTTTTTTCATGAGTGCTCTAGAAAGCCTGCCAAAGGCTTTCATAGGAACCGACCCAGTTCCTCACTCGTATAGGTAGATTTCCATCAAGTGTGTACTGCAGTTTAGACACACCACCTCAAGATTTGGGATATGGATTCTATTAAGAGCAAAGCTCAACCTTCTCACTACAGTAGTTGTATTCATAAATACAGTACTATCTCGTCATAGGAATGGAACATCTCAAATACAATAGTCGATAGTACACAAAAACAACCAGTGACTTGTTCTTACCCCTATGAACCTAAGTCATGGGATCACCAATCAAATATGTGGGGTTACCATCACTCTTGTTTTCTGTTTTAGGCATAAGTCCCATTCCCCTCGACGTATCTTCCACTTGCCTCCTATTAAGTGGTTTGGTCAGAGGATCGGCCAAATTCAACTCTGACCTCACATAATCCAAAGATATAACTCCGGATTTTAACAGCTATTTTACCACTGTATGTCTTAGACGTATATGTCTACTTTTCCAATTATAAATCTTGCTCTTTGCCTTTGCGATAGCAGCTTAACAATCACAATGCATAGGCACATGAGGAGGAGCATTTACACTAATAGGAAGATCCGCTAAGAGGTTTCTAAGCCACTCAGCCTCAGAACGTGCCTTCTCTAAGGCGATTAGCTCGGACTCCATGGTTGAACGAGCTATACATGTTTGCTTGGTAGATTTCTAAGATATTGCACCCCCACCAAGGGTAAACACATAACCACTAGTGGATTTGATCTCATCTGAATCTGAGATCCAGTTAGCACAATAACCCTCTAACACAGGTGGGGACCCTTTGAAAGATATTCCATGATTAATGGTACCTTTTAAGTACTTGGCTAATCTCTCAATGGCAACCCAGTGTTCCTTACTAGGACTCTGAGTATATCTGCTCTGTCTGCCAACAACATAAGCTATGTCAGGCCTCGTACAGTTCATCAAGTATATTAAGCTACCAATAATTTGGGCATATTCTTTCTGAGAGACACTATGTCCTTTATTTTTCTTAAGATGGATAGTAGCATCATATGGCGTCGACACCCTCTTACAGTCATAATATCCAAATCTTTTCAAAAACTTCTCGACATAGTGTTCTTGACACAATGTAGGACCATCTTTTGTCTTTACAACTTTAATACCTAAGATTACATCAGCTTCACCAAGGTCTTTCATATCAAAATTTAAAGCTAAAAATCTTTTCGTCTCATTTATAATATCAAGGTTAGGTCCCAAAATAAGCATGTCATCCACATAGATACAAAGCATAATATAAGAGTTATTAAAAGACTTATAGTATACGCATTTGTCTGCATCATTGATCAGGTATCCATTAGACACCATCACAGAATCAAATTTCTCATGCCATTGTTTAGGTGCCTGTTTCAACCCTTATAAAGACTTAACTAGTTTGCATACTTTCTTCTCACTACCCGGTACAATAGTACCTTCTGGCTGTGACATATAAATCTCCTCCTCTAAATCACCATTTAAGAAAGCAGTTTTCACATCTATTTGATGGATAATTAATTTATGAACTGCTGCCAATGCAATTAAAATCCTAATAGAAGAGATTCGTGTCACAGGGGGAAGTGTCAAAATAGTCTATGTCTTTCTTCTGGAAGAATCCCTTCGCAACCAACCTAGCCTTGTATTTCTCAATAGAGCCATCTGCTCTTAGTTTCTTCTTAAAGATCCATTTGCAACCTATAGCTCTTGCACCAGGAGGTAAATCAACAACTTTCCAAGTATGATTAGACATAATTGATGTTAACTCACTGTTGATTGCTTCTATCCAGAAAGGTGCGTCTCTAGAATGCATAGCATTATCATAGGTTATCGGATCTTCATCCACAAGAAACATGTGAAAATCATCACCAAAATTGGTGGATATCCTCGCTCTTTTACTCCTTCTCAATTCAAATTCTGAATTTTCAGGAGTCTCAGAGATACGTTCGGTATGGTTAACAGTTCTTTCGATACTAGTCTTCCAAGGAAAAATAGTTTCGAAGAAATCAACATTTTTGGTTTCCAGAGTAGTATTGACAGCAACCTGGTCAGAGTCACTCTTAACCACAAAAAATCTATAAGCAGCACTGTTATTAGCATAACCAATGAATGCACAATCAACAGTTCTAGAACCTAATTTTGTCTTTTTAGGTCCTACTAACAGAACTTTGGCGAGGCACCCCCACATTTTGAGATATTTTAGGTTAGGCGTATAGCCTTTCCATAACTCATAGGGTGTCTTGCCAGTTGCTTTATAAGGTATTCTGTTCTGAACAAAACAAGCAGATAGGATGGCTTCCCTCCACAAGTTCAGGGGTGCACCTGAATTAACCAACATAGCATTCATCATCTCTTTCAAAGTTCTATTCTTTCTTTCAGCTACGCCATTCGATTCAGGTGAATATGGATGGGTAGTCTCATGAATTGTGCCAAGTTGTTCACAATTGTCAGCACAGGGATTAGACTCATATTCACCTCCCCTATCTGACCTAAGCCTTTTAATTTTCCTATCTAGTTGATTCTCAACTTCAGCTTTATATTTCAGAAACATCTAACCTGCTTCATGCTTGTTTCTAAGGAGATATACTTTTGTGTATCTAGAGTAATCATCTATAAAGGTAATATAATAATATTTCCCTCCTCTAGACATTAAGCTTCTAAATTCAGTAAGATCGGTGTGAACTAAGGAAAGCAAATCAGTATTATCTCTAGAAACAACAGGTAAACAAACCTTTTTGATGGCTTTAACTTCAGTACATACTTCGCACTTATCATTCGTTGGTTTAGTGATGTTAGGCAATAAACCAGTTTTTCTCATTTCCTTAATATAAGGTGCAGAAACATGTCCTAGTCTACCATGCCACAAATCAAAAAAGTCAACCATGTAAGCAGAAGAAGCAGAATTTTCATTTATATCAGTTTTGAGTACATTAAAAAAAAACCCTGGTTACAATACCCTTTCCCTATGAATGTCTCATTCTTAGAAAGCACTACCTTGTTGCATTCTATGTTCACTTTGATTCCAGCTTAAACCAAAAGTGACACAGAGATCAGATTGCAGCGAATGTCAGGAACATGCAGTACGTTACCCAGTGAAAGGGTTTTTCCAGAAGTCAAGTTGAGAAGAACTGTGCCTTTTCCCAGGATGGGTACAGGCCTAGAGTCACCCATATAGACTCATTCTTCTCCATCCTTCACTTGGGTGTACTCTGAGAAAGACTTTAATTCACCACAGATGTGACGGGTTGCTCCAGAATCAATAACCCAGTCTTTTTTCTCAGCCACCATGTTCACAACAGAGACAACAGCAACAAAGACATCATCCTTCACTATATTAGCTTTCGGAGTGACATCTTTGTTGTCTCCATCCTTCTTGTGCCTGCACTGAAAAGCATGATGTCTGGGTTTTTCACAAACATAACAATTTTCTTTATTCTTCTTAAAAGGACGGGAATTGTTAGTCTTCGGAATAGAAGATTTCTTATCGATTTTCTTAGAATTTCTCCTAAACCGATTAGAACTAGAACTGGGATTACCTTCCACAATATTAGCCTTAGAGTCAAACTCCGTAGCTAATCTTGTATCAAGTTTCCTATTTTTATCTTCAATTCGGACATGAATAATCACGTCTTCCACACTCATCTGCCTTCTCTTGTGCTTCACCTTGTCCTTGTAGTCTTTCCATGATTTAGGTAGTTTCTCAACCAAACAACCAGAGACGAAAGCATCAGGGAGTTCAATATCCTCAGTTTTCAAATCATTTAAAAGAACTTGAAATTCAATGATTTGAGAAGAGATATTTCTAGAGTCAACAAACTGAAATTTAAGGTAATTCTCAATAGCGTACTTTTGAGTACCAGCATCTTCGATTATATACTTCTTATTCATATTTTCCCAGATTTCGTAAGCTGATTTATATTAATAGTATATATCGAAGATCTCATTCGACAAGATGTTTAGAATAGTGTATCGGCATACCTTGTTTCCATGCTGCCACTCATCGTGCAGCTTTTGGAAATCATCGAAAGCGTTGGCAGCATCTTCTATGTTAGCCGAATCGAACTCCATAGCCGTCGGCTTTTCAGGTTCAGGTTTAGTCAGGTACTTCGTATAGTTCAGCACGTCCAGGATGACATAGATCCTCCCCCTCCAGCGTTTGAAGTGGGTACCATTGAAAACTTCAATCTTCGAAACGTCAGGAAGCCTTGAACGAGATTAACGGATCCAGCAGCAGCAGCGAGATCATTGTTCTGAGAAGCCATCTTTTCTTGAGATTGTTGGTGTAGAAGCTTCGTGGAACAGAACTCGAAATCGTTGAGGCGTGTGAATCACTGTCCTCAAGAAAAGATTCGCCCCTTATCGTAACTGTAAGGCTCGAACGGCGACTTTCCTCCAGGATACAACAACGAGTTACAGATAGCAGTACCTATCTGCAACCTACAATCGAACAGGAAAGAAGACGAACGACAGCGTTTCTGATCTCTCTCTATTTGGTGGTTTTGGATCTCAGCGGTGTGTTCTTTCTGTGAAGAACGAATGAATAAATAGAGTTGCAAAACTCTAAAACTGTTAGATCGTGAACCAAATCTCAGGAGGTGAATCAGGAACGTGTAAGAGACGTATTGAATGAGTGGTAGCGATTAAATAATGGGCCACATAAATTGCGGGCTTACTACCAAGAGAAAATACAAAAAGTAGGGTCATGTCCCGCTTACGCGCGAGGCTAAACGGCCTGGATGTGTACCCCCCCTGCGCGTGTGACGTGCCCACAAATGCACATTAAGGTTTTCTGGAGCTTCCCTCCAAACCGGGTGCATTCTAGCCCAATGCCCCCCGGGCGCGCGAGCACCCCTCTTACTACCCACTCATCACAACCATGTAGAAGGTGTAAACATATATATACCCACTCACAAGTGTGGGTTTTAAGCGATATGGGACTAAACAAAAGTCTCTTTCCTTTTGTCTATGGTGTATTTGAAATACTTACAAAGTGGAACTAAAACAAAAGTTCCAACAATCCCCCACTATTTCAAAATACGCCACACATGCTATGTCTATACCGACTACACCTCCCCCACATATTTTAAAATATGTGGATGTCTCATCTGCTAGCCGTAGCACGAACACAATGCCTAAGTACTGGTGCCTTTCAGCTATGATCCAGCCATTAGGATAGCAAAACTTGTTCACAGGAGGTTGGTGAAATAAGTTTCTATGAACCAACAACCTTAAATGTGAACAGAGGACTCGCATCCACATTGTAATTCTAAGTACTTCACTGTTCTGCGGTTTTGTGCTTTTTGGCCCTGCGCTGATTCCTGGTTTTTTCATGAGTGCTCTAGAAAGCCTGCCAAAGGCTTTCATAGGAACCGACCCAGTTCCTCACTCGTATAGGTAGATTTCTATCAAGTCTGTACTGCAGTTTAGACACACCATCTCAAGATTTGGGATATGGATTCTATTAAGAGCAAAGCTCAACCTTCTCACTACAGTAGTTGTATTCATAAATACAGTACTATCTCGTCATAGGAATGGAACATCTCAAATACAATAGTCGATAGTACACAAAAACAACCAGTGACTTGTTCTTATCCCTATGAACCTAAGTCATGGGATCACCAATCAAATAGGTGGGGTTACCATCACTATTTTTTTTTTCTGTTTTAGGCATAAGTCCCATTCCCCTCGACGTATCTTCCACTTGCCTCCTATTAAGTGGTTTGGTCAGAGGATCGGCCAAATACAACTCTGACCTCACATAATCCAAGGATATAACTCCGGATTTTAACAGTTGTTTTACCACTGTATGTCTTAGACGTATATGTCTACTTTTCCCATTGTAAATCTTGCTCTCTGCCTTTGCGATAGCAGCTTGACAATCACAATGCATAGGCACCGGAGGAGGAGCATTTACACTAATAGAAAGATCCGCTAAGAGGTTTTTAAGCCACTCAGCCTTAGAACATGCCTTCTCTAAGGCGATTAGCTCGGACTCCATGGTTGAACGAGCTATACATGTTTGCTTGGTAGATTTCCAAGACACTGTACCCCCACCAAGGGTAAACACATTACTACTAGTGGATTTGATCTCATCTAAATCTGAGATCCAGTTAGCATCATAATAACCCTCTAATACAGGTGGGGACCCTTTGAAAGATATCCCATGATTAATGGTACCTTTTAAGTACTTGGCTAATCTCTCAATGGCAACCCAATATTCCTTACTAGGACTCTGAGTATATCTGCTCAGTCTGCCAACAACATAAGCTATGTCAGGCCTCGTGCAGTTCATCAAGTACATTATGCTACTAATAATTTGGGCATATTCTTTATGAGAGACACTATGTCCTTTATTTTTCTTAAGATGAATATTAGCATCATATGGCGTCGACACCCTCTTAGAGTCATAATATCCAAATCTTTTCAAAAACTTCTTGACATAGTGTTCTTGACACAATGTAAGACCATCTTTTGTCTTTACAACTTTAATACCTAAGATTACATCAGCTTCACCAAGGTCTTTCATATCAAAATTTGAAGCTAAAAATCTTTTGGTATCATTTATAATATCAAGGTTAGGTCCCAAAATAAGCATGTCATCCACATAGAGACAAAGCATAATATAAGAGTTATTAAAAGACTTATAGTATACGCATTTGTCTGCATCATTGATCCGGTATCCATTAGACACCATCACAGAATCAAATTTCTCATGCCATTGTTTAGGTGCATGTTTCAACCCATATAAAGACTTAACTAGTTTGCATACTTTCTTCTCACTACCCGGTACAATAGTACCTTCTAGCTGTGACATATAAATCTCCTCCTCTAAATCACCATTTAAGAAAGCAGTTTTCACATCCATTTGATGGATAATTAACTTATGAACTGCTGCCAATGCAATTAAAATCCTAATAGAAGAGATTCGTATCACAGGGGCGAAAGTGTCAAAAAGTCTATGTCTTTCTTCTGGGAGAATCCCTTCGCAACCAACCTAGCCTTGTATTTCTCAATAGAGCCATCTGCTCTTAGTTTCTTCTTAAAGATCCATTTGCAACCTATAGCTCTAGCACCAGGAGGTAAATCAACAACTTCCCAAGTATGATTAGACATAATTGAGGTTAACTCACTGTTGATTGCTTCTATCCAGAAAGGTGCGTCTCTAGAATGCATAGCATTATCATAGGTTATCGGATCATCATCCACAAGAAACATGTGAAAATTATCACCAAAATTGGTGGATATCCTCTCTCTTTTACTCCTTCTCAATTCAAATTCTAAATTTTCAGGAGTCTCAGAGATACGTTCGGTATGCTTAACAGTTCTTTCGAGACTAGTCTTCCAAGGAAAAATAGTTTCGAAGAAATTAGCATTTTTGGTTTCCAGAGTAGTATTGACAGCAACCTGGTCGGAGTCACTCTTAACCACCAAAAATCTATAAGCAACACTGTTATTAGCATTACCAATGAATGCACAATCAGCAGTTCTAGAACCTAATTTTGTCTTTTTAGGTCCTACTAACAGAACTTTGGCGAGGCACCCCCACATTTTGAGATATTTTAGGTTAGGTGTATAGCCTTTCCATAACTCATAGGGTGTTTTGCCACTTGCTTTATAAGGTATTCTGTTCTGAACAAAACAAGCAGATATGATGGCTTCCCCCACCAAGTTCAGGGGTGCACGTGAATTAACCAACATAGCATTCATCATCTCTTTCAAGGTTCTATTCTTTCTTTCAGCTACCCCATTCGATTCAGGTGAATATGGATGGGTAGTCTCATGAATTATGCCAAGTTGTTCACAATGGTCAGCAAAGGGGTTAGACTCATATTCACCTCCCCTATCTGACCTAAGCCTTTTAATTTTCCTATCTAGTTGATTCTCAACTTCAGCTTTATATTTCAGAAACATCTCACCTGCTTCATGCTTGTTTCTGAGAAGATATACTTTCGTGTATCTAGAGTAATCATCTGTAAAGGTAATATAATAATATTTTCCTCCTCGAGACATTAAGCTTCTAAATTCAGCAAGATCGGTGTGAACTAAGGAAAGCAAATCAGTATTATCTCTAGAAACAACAGGTAAACAACCCTTTTTGATGGCTTTAACTTCAACACATACTTCGCACTTATCATTCGTTGGTTTAGTGATGTTAGGCAATAAACCAGTTTTTCTCATTTCCTTAATATAAGATGCAGAAACATGTCCTAGTCTACCATGCCACAATTCAAAAGAGTCAACCATGTAAGCAGAAGAAGCAGAATTTTTATTAATAACAGTTTTGAGTACATTCAAAAGAAATAAACCCTGGTTACAATACCCTTTCCCTATGAATGTCTCATTCTTAGAAGGCACTACCTTGTTGCATTCCATGTTCACTTTGGTTCCAGCTTGAACCAAAAGTGACACAGAGATCAGATTGCAGCGAATGTCAGGAACATGCAGTACGTTACCCAGTGAAAGGGTTTTTCCAGAAGTCAAGTTGAGAAGAACTGTGCCTTTTTTCAGGACGAGTACAGGCCTAGAGTCACCCATATAGACTCGTTCTTCTCCATCCTTTACTTGGGTGTACTCTGAGAAAGACTTTAAGTCACCACAGATGTGACGGGTTGCTCCAGAATCAATAACCCAGTCTTTTTTCTCATCCACCATGTTCACAACAGAGACAACAACAACAAAGACATCATCCTTCACTATATTAGCTTTCAGAGTGACATCTTTGTTGTCTCCATCCTTCTTGTGCCTGCACTGAAAAGCATGATGTCCGAGTTTTCCAAAAACATAACAATTTCCTTTATTCTTCTTAAAAGGACGACAATTGTTAGTCTTCGGAATAGAAGATTTCTTATTGGTTTTCTTAGGATTTCTCCTAAACCGATTAGAACTAGAACTGGGATTACCTTCCACAATATTAGCCTTAGAGTCAAACTTCGTAGCTAATCTTGCATCAAGTTTTCTATTTTTCTCTTCAATCCGGACATGAATAATCACGTCTTCCAGACTCATCTGCCTCCTCTTGTGCTTCACCTTGTCCTTGTAGTCTTTCCATGATTTAGGTAGTTTCTCAACCAAACAACCAGAGACGAAAGCATCAGGGAGTTCAATATCCTCAGTTTTCAAATCATTTAAAAGAACTTGAAGTTCAATAATTTGAGAAGAGATATCTCTAGAGTCAACAAACTGGAATTTAAGATAATTCCCAATAGCGTACTTTTGAGTACTAGCATCTTTGATTATATACATCTTATTCATATTTTCCCAGATTTCGTAAGCTGATTTATATGAATAGTATATATCGAAGATCTCATTCGACAAGGTGTTTAGAATACTGTATCGACATACCTTGTTTCCTTGCTGCCACTCATCGTGCAGCTTTTGGAAATCATCGAAAGCGTTGGCAGCATCTTCTATGTTAGCCGAATCGAACTCCATAGCCGTCGACTTTTCAGGTTCAGGTTCAGTCAGGTACTTCGCATAGTTTATCACGTCCAGGCTGACATAGATCCTCTCCCTCCAGCGTTTGAAGTGGGTACCATTGAAAACTTCAATCTTCGAAACGTCAGAAAGCCTTGAACGAGATTGAACGGATCCAGCAGCAGCAGCAAGATCATTATTCTGAGAAGCCATCTTTTCTTGAGATTGTTGGTATAGAAGCTTCGTGGAACAGAACTCGGAATCGTTGAGGCGTGTGAATCACTGTCCTCAAGAAAAGATTCGCCCCTTATCGTAACTGTAAGGCTCGAACAACGACTTTCCTCCGGGATACAACAACGAGTTACAGATAGCAGTACCTATCTGCAACCTACAATCGAACAGGAAAGAAGACGAACGGCAGCGTTTCTGATCTCTCTCAATTTGGTGGTTTTGGATCTCAGCGGTGTGTTCTTTCTGTGAAGAACGAATGAATAAATAGAGTTGCAAAACTCTAAAACTGTTAGATCGTGAACCAAATCTCAGGAGGAGAATCAGGAACGTGTATGAGACGTGTTGAATGAGTAGTAGCGGTTAAATAATGGACCGCATAAATTACGGGCTCACTACCAAAAGAAAATACAAAAAGTAGGGTCGTGTCCCGCCTACGCGCGAGGCTAAACGGCCCGAATTTGCACCCCCCCTGCGCGTGCGACGTGCCCGCACATGCGCATTAAGGTTTTCTGGAGCTTCCCTCCAAACCGGGTGCATTCTAGCCCAATGCCCCTCGGGAACGCGAGCACCCCTTACTACCCACTCATCACAACCATGTAGAAGGTGTAAACGTATATATACCCACTCACAAGTGTGGGTTTTAAGCGATGTGGGACTAAACAAAAGTCTCTTTCCTTTTGTCTATGGTGTATTTGAAATACTTACAAAGTGGAACTAAAACAAAAGTTCCAACAATCCCCCACTATTTCAAAATACACCACACATGCTATGTCTATACCGACTACACCTCCCCCACATATTTTGAAATATGTAGTTGTCTCATCTGCTAGCCATAGCACGAACTTAATGCCTAAGTACTGGTACCTTTCAGCTATGAACCAGCCATTAGGATAGCAAAACTTGTTCACAGGAGGTTGGTGAAATATGTTTCTATGAACCAACAACCTTAAATATGAACAGAGGACTCGCATCCACATTGTAATTCTTAGTACTTCACTGTTCTGCGGTTTTGCGCTTTTTGGCCCTGCGCTGATTCCTGGTTTTTTCATGAGTGCTCTAGTTGGCAGGCTTTCATAGGAATCGACCCAGTTCCTCACTCGTATAGGTAGATTTTCATCAAGTGTGTACTGCAGTTTAGACATACCACCTCAAGATTTGGGATATGGATTCTATTAAGAGCAAAGCTCAACCTTCTCACTGCAGTAGTTGTATTCATAAATACAGTACTATCTCGTCATAGGAATGGAACATCTCAAGTACAATAGTCGATAGTACACAAAAAAACCAGTGACTTATTCTTAACCCTATGAACCTAAGTCATGGGATCACCAATCTAATAGGTAGGGTTACCATCACTCTTGTTTTCTGTTTTAGGCATAAGTCCCATTCCCCTCGACGTATCTTCCACTTGTCTCCTATTAAGTGGTTTGGTCAGAGGATCGGCCAAATTCAACTCTGACCTCACATAATCCAAGGATATAACTCCGAATTTTAACAGCTGTTTTACCACTGTATGTCTTAGACGTATATGTCTACTTTTTCCACTGTAAATCTTACTCTTTTGCCTTTGCGATAGCAGCTTGAAAATCACAATGCATAGGCACAGGAGGAGGAGCATTTACACTAATAGGAAGATCCGCTAAGAGGTTTCTAAGCCACTCAGCCTCAGAACGTGCCTTCTCTAAGGCGATTAGCTCGGACTCCATGGTTGAACGAGCTATACATGTTTGCTTGGTAGATTTCCAAGACACTGCACCCCCACCAAGGGTAAACACATAACCACTAGTGGATTTGATCTCATCTGAATCTGAGATCCAGTTAGCATCACAATAACCCTCTAACACAGGTGGGGACCCTTTGAAAGATATCCCATGATTATTGGTACCTTTTAAGTACTTGGCTAATCTCTCAATGGCAATCCAGTGTTCCTTACTAGGACTCAAAGTATATCTGCTCTGTCTGCCAACAGCATAAGCTATGTCAGGCCTCGTACAGTTCATCAAGTACATTAAGCTACCAATAATTTGGGCATATTATTTCTGAGAGACTATGTCCTTTATTTTTCTTAAGATGGATAGTTGCATCATATGGCGTCGATACACTCTTATAGTCATAATATCCAAATCTTTTCAAAAACTTCTCGACATAGTGTTCTTGACACAATGTAAGACCATCTTTTGTCTTTACAACTTTAATACCTAAGATTACATCAGCTTCACCAAGGTCTTTCATATCAAAATTTAAAGCTAAAAATCTTTTGGTCTCATTTATAATATCAAGGTTAGGTCCCAAAATAAGCATGTCATCCACATAGAGACAAAGCATAATATAAGAGTTATTAAAAGACTTATAGTATACGCATTTGTCTGCATCATTGATCAGGTATCCATTAGACACCATCACAGAATTAAATTTCTCATGCCATTGTTTAGGTGCCTGTTTCAACCCATATAAAGACTTAACTAGTTTGCATACTTTCTTCTCACTACCCGGTACAATAGTACCTTCTGGCTGTGACATATAAATCTCCTCCTCTAAATCACCATTTAAGAAAGCAGTTTTCACATCCATTTGATGGATAATTAACTTATGAACTGCTGCCAATGCAATTAAAATCCTAATAGAAGAGATTCGTGTCACAGGGGCAAAAGTATCAAAATAGTCTATGTCTTTCTTCTGGGAGAATCCCTTTCGCAACCAACCTAGCCTTGTATTTCTCAATAGAGCCATCTGCTCTTAGTTTCTTCTTAAAGATCCATTTGCAACCTATAGCTCTAGCACCAGAAGGTAAATCAGCAACTTTCCAAGTATGATTAGACATAATTGAGGTTAACTCACTGTTGATTGCTTCTATCCAGAAATGTGCGTCTCTAGAATGCATAGCATTATCATAGGTTATCAGATCATCATCCACAAGAAACATGTGAAAATCATCACCAAAATTGGTGGATATCCTCGCTCTTTTACTCCTTCTCAATTCAAATTCTGAATTTTCAGGAGTCTCGGAGATACGTTCGGTATGGTTAACAGTTCTTTCGAGACTAGTCTTCCAAGGAAAAATAGTTTTGAAGAAATCAGCATTTTTGGTTTCCAGAGTAGTTTTGACAGCAACCTGGTCAGAGTCACTCTTAACCACCAAAAATCTATAAGCGGCACTGTTATTAGCATAACCAATGAATGCACAATCAACAGTTCTAGAACCTGATTTTGTCTTTTTAGGTCCTACTAAAAGAACTTTGGCGAGGCACCCCCATATTTTGAGATATTTTAGGTTAGGCGTATAGCCTTTCCATAACTCATAGGGTGTCTTGCCAGTTGCTTTATAAGGTATTCTGTTCTGAACAAAACAAGCAGATATGATGGCTTCCCCCCACAAGTTCAAGGGTGCACCTGAATTAACCAGCATAGCATTCATCATCTCTTTCAAGGTTCTATTCTTTCTTTCAGCTACCCCATTCGATTCACGTGAATATGGAGGGGTAGTCTCATGAATTATGCCAAGTTGTTCCCAATGGTCAGCAAAGGGATTAGACTCATATTCACCTCCCCTCTCTGACCTAAGCCTTTTAATTTTCCTATCTAGTTGATTCTCAACTTCAGCTTTATATTTCAGAAACATCTCACCTGCTTCATGCTTGTTTCTGAGGAGATATACTTTCGTGTATCTAGAGTAATCATCTATAAGGTAATACAATAATATTTCCCTCCTCTAGACATTAAGCTTCTAAATTCAGCAAGATCGGTGTGAACTAAGGAAAGCAAATCAGTATTATCTCTAGAAACAACAGGTAAACAGCCCTTTTTGATGGCTTTAACTTCAGCACATACTTCGCACTTATCATTCGTTGGTTTAGTGATGTTAGGCACCTTTTATCAGTTTTTGATCTGGACATGCCCCGTGAGACCCATATGTATTACCAGGATCAGGTAAAATTTTGACTTTTATTTACTCTAATTCTTGTAATGATGTGCAATGACTGTGCATCTTTATTACAGTGGGTCCTGTGGGGACACTAGTAATAGCTGCATCGACCACATTCAGTTCACTACACCAAAAAGTTCGTTTTGGAACGCTAAAATTCTATTCCAAATAATTTTAGGCATACCTATATTCCGTGCCTATTTATGGGCTGCCAGATTTGTTGGAACAGAATAAAGGCGTTCCAGTAAACATTTATTGGAATGTTTTTCTTGTGTTCTAATATTGGAACACCAATAAAGCGTTCCAAAAAAGAGTTCCAACAAAATATTTCAAATTACTTTTTCCCCACTTATTGCAACGGCTAAAAAGTGTTCCAATGTTGGAACATTAAAAACACGTTCCTAAGAAAGCAACCCAGAATACTTTTCTTGCCAAATTTTAGAACACCTAAAAAGTGTTCCAATTTTTGTTAGTCCCGGGACATGATTAAAGATGGTAAAACAGATGCAATAGAGATCTACGATGATACAAAAACCAAATAACCTGATTACAATATGGAGGAGGGAAATAGAGAAGAGAAGATCTCTCATTCTTTCTTGCAAACGTGTTGCAATTGGGATAGAACGAGTTACAATAATCTAGAGAAAGATTAGATGAAGAACACTTGCTGGGGTGTCAAAACACCGTTGCTCAAAGCAAGATTCGCCCCACACGAACTGCTACCAGGAACCAGCAAGTTTGAAGAACTTGTGGAACGCTCGAAGTCACCTCTGTTCTGACTCCTCGGATGGACTTGCAATGGCGGCAACAGCTCTCTCTCTTTTTCTCCTTTTCTGACTTATAATTTTCGTTGTCCCCACAAAGGAGGCCAGAAGAGAGTATATATAGAGAGAGGGTGAAAACCCTAGCCGCCTCTTCAGTTATGGAAATATTGAATCAAATTCTACAAAGATAGCAACGAAATTAATTCAAATCCCACAAAAAGTGGATCTGAATTAATCGCATTGAATCAGTCTTTCCATAACTGACTTGTGGTCTGCACAGTCAGCGGAGCCCCCCATGCGGCAGCAGCAGCAGCCTGGCCGCATGAGCCGCATGGTCTTATGGCCGCATAGACCACATGAGCCGCATGGGCCACATGGACCACATGAGCCGCATGAGCCGCATGGGCCGCATGGACCGCATGGACCGCATGAGCCGCATGGCCGAATGAGCCGCATGGCCGCATGGTCACATGAGCCGCATGAGGCTGCATATGAGCCGCATGTCGCATAAGACCGCATGGCCGCATAGAGCCGCATAAGACCGCATGACTGCTGACGTGCTAAGTGCACCAACAAAAAGCCATATTACGCCCCATGAGCCCATGAGCCCGAGTCCGAGTCCGAGTCGCTAAGCCCCTTTGGGGTTTAGCTCCAAGTGGAATTAATCCAAGAGAATGACAAAAGCATTAATGCTTAATCCTTGGAGCCTTATTCTTACCTCCTAGTAAAATCACCCACATGGTTCCCTCCTTAGGGTCACCACCCCATGTGCATCTCTCAACAACACAACCAAGTATATATGTTGAGATAACTCATGGTGCATTTCCGATGTGGGACTAAAATTTTACAAGGCATGTTGAGAGCAAGCTCTCTCCATGTAAAGAAACCACCAACAATCCTCCATATATCACAACATATATATGTGTCCAGGGTTGAGCGTTTCTCACAGTAACTGTCCATTTTGCATTTGGATAGATATCGCTGACGACTTGAATCTTTCCGTATGGGTTAAATAACAATCTGATACAAGAATGGACTACGCCTTGAATTCTGCACCACAATTGTAAATCTTCCCACTCACAAAGTGTAGTTACGTGTGCTTCTGGCTGCACATTAAAGGCCCTGTGCCAGCCTGGTTTCAGTGTATAATTTTGGGCGTCTACAAGTTTACCCTCAAGAGATGGCCTGATATCTCTTTCCATACACTATAGGTGAGTTCTTTATTAAAGAGACATGGCATGAAGCCTTGCGCTTCCTTGTGGTGCTACGCCGCTATGACATAGCCTGAAGCCGAGGCATTACCCCTACTTAGGAACCTCATCGTAGTGTCATACTACTGTAGCATGAGGTCTCAGCCTCTTTGTAGTGCCAATCTACTCAGCATGAAGCCTAAGGCTTCCTTACGGTGTTATGCCGCAACGACATGGCTTACAAGGCCGAGGCTTTACCCCTACCTGGGTACCTCATCGTGGTGTCATGCCACTGTAACATGGGGCCATCCTCCCCTTTGTAGTGCTGTCTACAACTCTTTAATTACGTCATACAGCATTAGGCTACCTGCCTATTTGCGGTGCTACGTCGCTATGACTTGGCTTGCAAAGCCGAGGCATTACCCCTACCTGGGAACCTCATGGTGGAGTCACCACACTGTAGAATGGAGTTTCACTCCTTGTAGTGCTGCTCTACCGTGCTTCCTGTAAAGCACACCAGGCATTCACTCTGCCTGAGAACTCATTAAGGCGTTTAAGCCAACCTTCCATAGGATCTATTTTTTCCGCAGAAAATACATAGTAGACAACAGTGGTTATGGGTCCGTATCCCTTCCATGTTCCAGAGAACAAGTACCCACTGTTACCTGATAGTTTCCCAGTCAGTGATCCTCCTTTGAACCAAAAGTTAGATGCCTAGTAGATTTCTCTTTGAACTAATAACATAAAACTTTATGGTAGGATTACAAAGACACACTATCAGAATGCCTTCAAGCCCATTTTTCAAGCTGTGTCATCGACCAACTGGCGCTTGAGGCCCTTTTTGAATGGATCTTCCAGGTTCTCCTGACTCCGAACATCAACCACTGCAATTATACCTCTTTTAATAAGATCGTATACTGCCCTGTGCTTCAACCGCACAGTCCTCTTCTTTCCGTTGAAGAGGTTATTTGATGCCACCGCCGCAGTCGCCTGGTTGTCACAGTATATCGGTATCGCCGGTATCTAAGCCCCAACCACTGGAAGATTATATATGAGCTTCCGAAGCCATTCTGCTTCATCTGCTGCAGTTTCAAGTGCATAGAATTCAGATTCCATGGAGGAACGAGAGAGTATAGTCTGCTTCTTCGACTTCCACGATATAACAGCTCCACCCAAGAAAAAGACATATCCACCTGTGGATCTCTTACTTTCCACCTCTGAACACCAGCTAGCATCACTGAAGCCTTCCACTACTGTCGGATATCCGTTGTAGTGCAGTGTATATGTCTGAGTCTTCTTGAGATATCTCATCACTCGCTTCACAGCTTTCCAATGCTCAATCCCTGGGTTGCTTGTGAACCGACTCAGCATTCCCACGGCGAAAGCTATGTCAGGCCTTGTGGCAGTGGTTGCGTACATCAAACTTCCGATAATGCTAGAATACTCCAGCTGCCTGACGCTTTCCCTCGAGTTTGGCTTCAGCTTCTGATCACACCTGTATGGCGTATCGATCCCTGGAAGATCCTTATACCCATAGCGTGTGAGTATCTTCTCAATGTAGTGAGATTGTGACAGCGCTACTCCAGTGTCTGTTCGGATGATCTTTATGCCCAAGATGACATCTGCATCCCCCAAGTCCTTCATACTGAACTTGGTTGAGAGGAACTTCTTTGTCTCTGTGACACAGCCTATGTCCGTGCCTAGTATTAGCATGTCGTCCACGTACAGACAAACGATGACTCCTCTTCCATCACCGAACTTTGTGTAAATACATTTGTCCGTCTCGCTGACTCTGTAGCCGTTTGACCTAATAACTTTGTCAAACTTCTCATGCCACATCTTGGGAGCTTGCTTCAAACCATACAATGATTTCACCAACTTGCAGACTTTGTCTTCAAGACCTTTGACGACAAATCCATCTGGCTGTTGTATATAAATCTCTTCGGTCAGCTCCCCATTCAGGAATGCTGTCTTTACATCCATCTGATGTATCACCAACTTATGTATAGCTGCTAGAGCAATTAATATCCTGATGGTGGTCATCCGAGCTACTGGAGCGTACGTGTCAAAGTAGTCTATCCCCTGTTTCTGAGAAAATCCCTTGGCTACCAGCCTGGCCTTGAACTTGTCAATAGTTCCATCTGCCTTTATCTTCTTCTTGAAGATCCATTTACATCCGATGGACTTTTCTCCTTCAGGTAGATCTACCAACACCCATGTGTTATTGGAGGTGATAGAGTCAAACTCGTCATTTACTGCCTCCTTCCAGAAGATAGCATCTCTGGTCTTCATCGCCTCATCATAGGTAAGCGGATCTGCTTCCACATGATAGGTGACTAAGTCATCTCCGAAGTCTTTCGGTCTCCTCGCTCGCTTAACTGAAGGCTCTGCGAGTTCTGGTACAAGAGTTGTTTCATCAATAACAGCTTCTTCTTGGACTACTGGCCCATATGAGATTTCAGTCTCATTTGTACCTACATCATTTTTCGGAATGTCCAAAAGAACAATGTTTTTGTCTTTTGCAAACTTTTCTTCAAAGTATTCAGCATCGCGAGATTCGATGATATGATTTGACTCAATATCAAGAAATCTCCTAGAATTACTCTTCTTGGCATACCCCAAGAAGATCGCCTTCGTAGTCCTTGTCCTAGCTTCTGAATCTTCAGATCTGGGAGCTTTACATACGCCAGACACCCCCACACTCGAATGACATTCAAGTTTGGTCTGACTTTGAACCATAGTTCATGAGGAGTTACGTACGAAGTTGCATATGGCACTCTATTTAGAATAAAAGTGGCCGTCAATGCAGCTTCTCCCCAGTAGCATTTAGGAAGACCCGCGGTTAGCAGCATTGAGTTCATCATTTCTGTCAACGTTCTGTTCTTCCTCTCCGCTACTCCGTTGGATTGAGGAGAATATGGAGCAGTAGTCTCGCATATGATTCCATGTTCTTTGCAGAATGATGCGAATTCATGAGACCTGTACTCCCCACCTCGATCACTTCTTAACCTCTTGAGTTGTTGTCCAGTCTGCCGTTTAGCTTCGGTCCTGAACTCTCTGAACTTCTCGAAGGCTTCGTCTTTAGACTTGAGCAAGTAGACGAACGCGTATTTTGAGAAGTCGTCGATGAAGGTTATAAAATACTTCATCCCGGCCTTCGTGGAGAAATGTTTAAAGTCACAGATATCAGAGTGCACCAACTCCAGAAGATCTGTGCTTCGATTGACCCGATGAAAGGGTTTTCTTGTGATCTTCGTCTGAGCACACACTTCACACTTCTCCACCTTACCCCCACATTTAGAGATAAGTCCTAGACTAGACATTTTGTTAATTCTTTTACAATGAACATGTCCTAGTCTATTATGCCATAACTCAAGAGAATAATCAGAAAATATAACTGCATTAATGTCATCAAACTGGTTGACAAGCTGAATTTTAAACATTCCTTCGGTTTGATAAGCCTTCCCGAAGTATGTTCCTTTCTTGGACATCACCATCTGACCAGCATTGATGTCCATCCTTAAGCCTGCGTTGCAGAGCAGGCTTCCAGAGATCAGGTTCTTGGCAATCGCCGGAACATGCTTCACACCTTGAAGCGTCAGAGTGTTCCCAGAAGTGAGTTTCAGTTCCACGGTCCCGATTCCCAGAACTTCAGCTTGGGCCTGGTTCGCCATGACAACCTTCTCAGATATCGGCTAGTACATGACGAACCATTCCTTGCCAGAACAGACATGGTAAGTCGCACCAGTGTCTATCCATCAGTCAGAGTCAACCCTACAGTTGTGACCTGTACGATCATAGCAACAAAGTTAGAAACCAATGAAACCTTATTAGGCTCACCTTTCTTTGATTGTTTAGGCTTAGATCTGCATTCACTCTTGTAGTGGCCTTTCTTGCCACAATTGTAACAAGTCACGTGGGACTTAGTCTTCTGTTGCTTGAATGAAGGACCCTCCACTTTTAGATTAGTGAAGTCCTTCTTCTTGGGATGAGAAGCCGCCTGCTTCCCCTTGGGATCTCTCGTCTGCACTAGATTGGCTTTAGCCAACTGTTTGGACAGAGTGTCCACCTTCTGTTGGGAACGCATCTCGTCCTCAACATGGATCTCTTGAAGTAGATTTCCCAAGCTAATGTCTAGCTTCTTTCTGTGTATCCTTGCATAGAAGGTTCTCCATCCAGCAGAAAGTTTTGAGACGATCCCTCCAACGACAAACTTGTCGGGAAGGGGCATCTCTTTGTCTTCCAATTTCTGACGTAGCTTCAGAAATTCCTTCACCTGTGGCAACATGGACTTCTTATCCTCAAAGAGCAATTTGTGATATTTTTCAGCCACCAACATTTTGCTCCTGTTTCTGTCTTCTTCATACAGTTTTTCCACAGACTCCCATATGTCTCTGGCAAGTTTCTTCTTCGAGTAGGATTCTGCCAGGGAGTCCTCCATAGCATTCAGGATGAGAAGCCTGCAGATGCTATTTTCCCTTCTTCATTTGGCCTGGAGTTTGGTAGCCGTATTGATTACGGCAGTAGATCGAGTGTCTGGAATAGAGAGTTCTTCCTCCAACAGAACATGATCAACGTCTTTTAGTTGAAGAGTTAGATAAACCTTTCTCTTCCAGACTTGATAATGCTCTCCATCGAACTTTTCCAACTTGTAGTAGTCCGATTGGACGAGCGAAGCATTAATGTTTTCCATCTATAAGGATCTTGCTTTGAGATTGTTAGTCCCGGGGCTTGATTAAAGATGGTAAAACAGATGCAACAGAGATCTACGATGATACAAAAACCAAATAACCTGATTACAATGTGGATGAAGGAAATAGAGAAGAGAAGATCTCTCGTTCTTCCTTGCAAACGTGTTGTAATTGGGACAGAATGAGTTACAATAATCTAGAGAAAGATTAGATGAAGAACAGTTGCTGGGGTGTCAAAACACCGTTGCTCAAAGCAAGATTCGCCCCACACGAACTGCTTCCAGGAACCAGCAAGTTTGAAGAACTTGTGGAACGCTCGAAGTCACCTCTGTTCTGACTCCTCGGATGGACTTGCAATGGCGGCATCAGCTCTCTCTCTCTTTCTCCTTTTCTGACTTATAATTTTCGTTGTCCCCACAAATGAGGCCAGAAGAGAGTATATACAGAGAGAGGGTGGAAACCCTAGCCGCCTCTTCAGTTATGGAAAGATTGAATCAAATCCCAAAAAGATAGCAACGAGATTAATTCAAATCCCACAAAGATAGCAACGAAATTAATTCAAATCCCACAAAAAGTGGATCTGAATTAATCGTATTGAATCAGTCTTTCCATAACTGACTTGTCGTTTGCACAGTCAGCGGAGCCCCCCATGCGGCAGCAGCAGCAGCCTGGCCGCATGAGCCGCATGGTCTCATGGCCGCATGGACCGCATGAGCCGCATGGGCCGCATGAGCCGTATGGCCGCATGGACCGCATGGACCGCATGAGCCACATGAGGCCGCATGAGCCGCATGAGGCCGCATATGAGCCGCTGCTAAGTGCAAAGTGCGCCAACAAAATGTCACATTACGCCCCATGAGCCCGAGTCCGAGTCCGAGTCCGTGTCGCTAAGCCCCTTTGGGGCTTAGCTCCAAGTGGAATTAATCCAAGAGAATGACAAAAGCATTATTGCTTAATCCTTGGAGCCTTATTCTTACCTCCTAGTAAAATCACCCACATGGTTCCCTCCTTAGGGTCACCACCCCATGTGCATCTCTCAACAACACAACCAAGTATATATGTTGAGATAACTCATGGTGCATTTCCGATGTGGGACTAAAATTTTACAAGGCATGTTGAGAGCAAGCCCTCTCCATGTAAAGAAAGCACCAACAGTTTTCAATATATATATATATATATATATATATATATATATGTATTTATATATATATATATATATATATATATATATATATATATATATATATATATGGCTACCCACATCATTTGAAATTGCACACGTATAACTTAAAATAATATCTAGCATGAGTACTATAACTTACGAAACCTATAGCGCTCCAAGGAATTTTATACAAAAGAATAACAATTGACACAATCTTGTGATCATCTTGAGAATTTATAAATGTAGAACTCACAAAAATATAAAATGAAAGTAAACGAACTTCCATAGTACAAGTGCATCGAGAATCGATAATGTTAAAGCTACATACACAAAGTAGCCAAATGACTTACATAAACATTATAAGTTTAATACAAGTTGTCTACCACACCAAAAAAACAATATCTGAGAGCTATGAAAATAATTTGAGTTTTTGACACTTGATGTTCTTTTTAGTGAGCGTAGGCCCTGGAACTATGATAACCGAGGAAGCAAAAAATGTGACGTCCTGTAAACATTTCAAAGACTCTTCCGACCCCCGGTATGATCATACACACTATGCTTTCTGCTTTCAACGGTGGTAGCTCTTATTTTTATTTGTTTCTCCTCAACCTCATACAAAATTGCTCCCAATCTTCATTTTTAATCCCATTTGGAATATCCAACATTTTTGCCTCCAAATTGGGTTGCTTATCCAAATGAATCTTTCTTAGGGTATGCTTTAGCTTCATTTATGCATCTGCATTGTTCTTTCAACATCTTTTCTGAGATAACCTGGGACTTCAAATTTTGTCTGCAATAAAAATACTATATTATAAGAAAGCCAATCAAATATATAAACCGGGTACACAAGAACACTTAACACATGTATATATTTGTACTTCAGTAAATATGTATATATTTAACATGAACATGAGCTAGAGTCATGTTATTTAAATATGCATATCTCGTTTTACTAATCCATCCATGATTGTGGAGTCTGCAGATGATCTTCTATGATAGCAACTGTCGATATCGAGCCATCGTAGAGACCGAGAACGGTGGAGGTAGATGACAGGTTCCAGTCCATAAGCAAGTCAAAGAACTAACCTTTTCACTAGAAACTTGCTTTAGACCTACCCTCGAATTAAATTGACATAAAAAGTATGTAACTTTAACTAAACCATATGGTCAAATAAATGCTTGAACATAAACTTGAAAAAAGTTTAAAAAAGTTTCTGAATACTGATACAGTATAGATAAAGACCTTACATATAAATCTCCATCGTCCCTCCTTATTGTCCCCCTTTTGTTGATATGGACCTAATACATTGCGCAAACACTGACACAGTATAGATAAAGACCTTTTTTAAAGTAAAAAATATATGTCCGAAGGGAATCTACCTGCCTATCGATGAGAGGTAACCACACCAAACCAACCCCTCTGGTTTGGTTTGCAAATGTTTTTTAGAATGCAATTGCCAATCATATGCTGCATTTACATCCTCAAATTAATGACATTTCTATTAAACAGAGAATAAATATGCAGTATCAGTAGATGTTATATACAGTATCAGTAGATGTCATATTTGCTAATTACACCAATACATGTTCCCTGTTGTATCAAAATGAGAATAACAGCACAAAATAATAAATCTGACTTAGAGTGGAAGGCCTGATTGTTACCACCCAAAGTGACATAAGAAAAAATTGACACTTATAATGATTCCACGAAAATGCAATAAGGAGACGATGATCCCAATCTGACTTAATTGTGTGCTTATGATAAGCACAATCTGACTAGAATTGGAGGAGGGGTCTTAGATTTAATTAATTAATGGGGAGGACCAAGCATGACAGGGAGAGCACTAAGCATGCTTCTTTCCCTAATTATAACCTAACTAGCAAAATTTAATTAAGACAAGAATACATTTGAAGTTATAGATATGAACACGAAGATCAATCATCAGACTAATGACAATAAAGTCCATCTTGCACAGGCAATAGAGTAGTTATCGTCATAGTTTTCTAGGTACTAACTGGTGCAAAAAGAAAGGCTTGTAAATGTATACCCCATTGTTTCAAGAGTTTCAAGGAGACAAGGTGATGATTTAGTTCGTCTCGTGAGGTTCCTCCTGGAGCATGGAAGAAGTTTGCATTCAAACTGAAGTTTGTATGGAAGAGAAGTGATGGGTACGAGTCAAATCTTTCAAAAATAGCATCTTAACTATGTACACAGAATGAATAAACATTCCTGCTAATCAATTCAAGTTATTGAGATAATTAGTGAACTGCATAACTTTTTAAATACCCAACTATTTACTAAAAAAGTACAGAAACTTCATGGTGAAATTCTAACAATCACATAAAATCTTGATATGTTGACTAATATTTTAACAATATAATGAACTTACAAGTTACTTTAGTTTGCTTCCAACTGGTACCTAGGGGTACAATGAGAGCAAAAATTAGACATCTCAACCATCTATATCAGGTTGAATTAAAGGTTCCTCGCAAGCAGCAAGCATATATGGATGCATTAATTAGCTCTTTCACTTCATAAAACGTTGTAGATTAGTTGTACATATAGAGGAGAAAACAAAACTACAAGTCTACAAAACTACTCACCGTGTCATAAATGATCATATAAAACCGCTCTATAAAGTGAAATTAGTTGCACATATAGAGGAGAACACAAATAAACAGCTTTGTATACAAGAATAGTTGGAGTGCACTATGTCACAACCTGCAAATTAGATTATTGGCGTATTTTAGTATGCCAGTTTATCTTTTAATAGCATATAAAAAGTCTCCAATATTTCCCATTTTGTCTCTATTGATGGTATGTAAAAAGTCCTAGAACCAATAGAATGTGTGAAGTCTCCTATATTTTCCTTTAATTACTAGAAATCAAAAATTTCAATGTAAAACTCAATGTATCTAAAAGAACTTATAATTAAACGGTTTTTAATTGGTAGCTCTATATTCAAGTGGAAAATTTCAACAGTGAGGGGATAATTTTGTCACAAAATTTCCAAGTGTATTCTGCTGAAGAAGCCAAAGTTGATGCATGATGCCCTATCACACAGATCCCATCATAAAAAATTAATTAAGACTAAGAATTATAAAGCACAGATAGATTCATAAAGGGCAACAACGACATATGTAAAGAAAAAAGGGCACATAAATATTCTGAATATGTGTAAGCTGAGCTAGTATCGCGTAATGAAACTGGTATGATGAACTCAAAAACTTATTAGCTGGTTTCGATTAAAAAAAACTTAATATGGGGAGTATTTCTAGATACATGATAAGTACAAAAGCTACCAAAGAATGGTGTTATGTTCAAAGATTCAACAACAATTCATACATGGATAATGTATTAGGCGAAGAAAAGTTGATGGATTATGAAATGCTCTAATTCTCTCAAAGAACCAACTGTCCAAGTTTACAGCCAGAGCAATTAAAGAGATTAAAGAAATTATTAATCAACAATGGTGTTTAGTTCAATTGGATATATACAAATTAATTACACACTAAAGGGGCAAGACAATTCAACATTTATGTTTTTTCTTTCACTCACAGTGCCATGTATCTCAAAACAATCCATAAATTACCTAAAATAAGCCAATAAAGAAAACTAAAAATATTATTACCATTCTTGTATTAATAATAGTAGAGAAGAAACTAAAACTTACATAGCAAGAACAGTCGCTTTTATTCACTTTTGCAGTCTCTCTCTCGTCTTCAATTCAATTGTCTCGCACAAAAAACAACAACAGCAGCAGAAGAAGAAGCATTAGCAACATTTATGTGTTTAGGCTGTTATTCATTACATGGACGAGTCCTTAGCCAGGTAACTTGATCTCCAAACTCTCTATTATGATAGAGATATTTACTTGTGCCAAATTGTTCATAGTACTTCCTACCAATGCATCCAGTGGCCATAAAAAAGTAACTTTGTATTACATAAAAAGAACTTAGTTGATTTATTTAATTTTTCAGACGTTTACAAGGCACATGGTCCTTTCTGCATGGTTTCAGGATTTATTTGTAAGAAAGATGATGTGGATAAGGTGGAACTAGCTATTCTACTTGGGGATCATAATAAGAACAAAAAATGTGATGGTCATTTATTCACTCATTCTACTTGGTGATTGGAGAACAAAATATCAAAGGTTGTACCTACCTAGTGAAATTTAAACCAAAGGCATGCTTGTAACAAACATTAATAGTAATTTGATGCACCATTTAAGAAAATAATACAATTTAGGGGACCTAAGTTGAAATAGGCTAGTTTTAAGGGATAAAATTGAATATTAAATTATTTAAAGATCAACTAAAGATCAACTAACAAGGCATATTCATAATAATTGGCTCAAAGTTCTTTCAATTCCTCAACCCAGTAGTAGAATCTCTATCGAAACCAAATCTTATCTTATCGGAAAGGAATCTATATCCAAATCAAGGCAAGACAACTGATTGGGCTTGTTATTGTTGGCAGATATTAGCTTTGTTATTGCTGTAGCTAGGATATTAGCTCAAAGAGAAACATGAGCATAAAATTTTAAGAGACTGATTGTAATTGCAGTATGCACATAGTTGGCGAGGAGGAAATACATGTACAAGATATAATAGAAGAACACTCTTGAATTGTATAATTGAATGATCAATAAATCAAATGGCCAAAAACTTGGAAATAGATAAGGCAATATGAATTCCTGTATACTTGTGTCATAAGATGAGAACTTCTAGAGGTGGTTGAATAAAGTTAGATATCGTCCTTGAGTAGGTGGTACTTCAATGTATTGAACAAACTCATGTTGCCTCACATTATAGTCTCATGCTATGGCTGTTATCAAATTGGACTGGGTTCGGTCCATAGTGGTAGACTCGGTTTGAAGTTTGAACGTAAAGTTCTATTTGGTTTAGGTTTCGGACCTAGACCTTACCCATATAAGCTTTCGATAAAATCCAATTCGAGTTGGGGGCTTCTGTGTAGAAACAAGAGTAAATTATTTGGTTTTGTTACCCGCTCGGTCCGGGACCCTAGAATGAGTAACTAGATTACTTGGACTACTCAGTACACAGTTTCTTTTTGTCAAAACATAATGAACAATTGAAATAAACAGGAACAAAAATAAGAAAACTACCTATAAATAGATGATCAAATGTGAGTGCTAACTCGATTACCAATGACAATTATCAATTGACATCAGTAACATAATTTGAGTACTGATAACAATGTGAAACATAAATAAATAGCAAGACAAGGAACTAACATTGACAAAAAGATCTTAAATTTTATAATAAGAACCTAAAAAGGAGAAAAAAGAAAAGAAGATGAGAATTGCATTCCAAAGATTCAACAATATGAAAAAACTGTAAAGGAGAGCAACAATATACTTTACTACTATTTTTTATATTCAAAAGTAAAGGAAAGGAATGGTGACAATGAAGAGGGCTTTGATCGCAACTTTGAGTTTATATAGGTTTTAGTTTCATTTCTTTGTGTTTTTTTTTACCAAAACCAACCCAACTTTAAATCCAATCTGCTAACTGATCAAATGGATCAATAGAAAAAAAATGGCCATATTAGTCGCTATTGAAACTCACCGCTGTAATTTCATGAGGTTCTCCTCTTTATTACATGGATGCCTCACTGGCGGACCTCACCACCGTTTTCGCATCCGACGGTGCGATACTATTAACTCCATCGGGGGAGCGAAGCTCCAGAACTGCAAGAAGTTCGGTCGAGCCAACACGGCCCAGAACGCGTCGATCTAGGCCTCAAGAGGTCATTGCTGTCGTCCGAACAGAGGGAGTGGAGGAAATGGAGTGGTAGAAGTCGTTGCTGTCATCCATACGGAGGCGCTTGCCGAGGAGGAAAAGGGATGGGAGTGGTGGTTGTTGCGGGAGTAGGAGGTAATGGAGAGAAAGAAGGAGGAGAAGGAGGTGGGGGTGGTGCCGGTGTTCGTAGAGGGTTCCGGCATGGTTTTTTGATTCCTGCCAGAGAGTTGGGAGAGAAGGATTGAAAAAAGAGATGTATGTGTGCCAGATGGGAGAAAAGGGGACTGGATAATTGTTAAGGTCATGTGAGATCACGTGAATTAATTTTTTATCATTTGGAACGGAAAAAACTTTGATAGCTGTATCAAAGTTTGATACAGCCTTCTGTATGACAGTTGGGCCCTCTATTTCTTGGTAACCGTGTAAGCAAATATATATATGGGGCCCACCTGTCATACAGAAGGCTGTATCAAAATTTGATACAGCTTTCTGTATCAAAGTTCTCATCATTTGGAACGGTTTATATGTGTTTTAGGTTAAATAGTTTTTATTAAAAATTTTTAAAAAAATTGGAACATTTTTTTTTGTTTTGGCACATTTTTTGTCCGTTCCAAAATCTAGGCACGCTAAATAGGTGTTCCAGATTGAAATACGCCTAGTGTTCCCAATTAGCTATTTTGGTGTAGTGGTTTCAGCTCGACCATGGCTTACCTGGATATGGGGACCCAAACTGGAGAAGGAAGTTCTTCTATGATGCCAGTACTTGGGTCTTCTGGTGTACAATCTGTAATTTCGTCAGCTACTGCAGAAATAAAAATTCAAACAGAAGTGGCTACACCTGGTACCAAAATTCATCGCTTTAACGACAGATTAAGTCCGTCGCTACTAGCGGGGACTCCCGACTATATACTGACGGTTTACCGTCTAATCACAGGCAATATATTTTTTTTAATTTTAAGGGTGAAAAGTTGTTGTACACCCATCGGTAAGGCGTCGACAAAATAGTGATGGACAATGTAGCCATCGCTAGGTAGTCACTCCTTAGTCAATATTTGCATGAGAAAATGTTAAAAAATCACAGGAAATTGGGCGACTATGTAGCGACGATCGTCCGTCGCCCAGCTGATGAGTTTTAGCGACGGAAACAGTAGTCGTCGCTACGTAGTCACTCAGCTGGCGGGAAAATATATAAAATTTTTACCACTAATAGCGACGGATATATCCCCCGACAGCCTGTCGCTAAATAGCCTGCCCTAACTTAAATTGAACTGACGAAGGGGAGAAATTTCATTCGAACCAAAATATTTCTTTCCTCTCTCTCTCTTGGAGCTCTCTCTCAAAGGTACTCTCTCTCTCTCTCGTTTGGTGGTTGTGGACGACGGGGGAGGGGGGGCGGAGGTGAGCCGTGGTGGGGGGTGGAGGGTCGACTGTGGTGGAAGGCCGCGGGGGTGGGGGGACGGAGGTAGCCGACGGTGGGGGGCGGAGGGGAGCCGTGGTGGGGGGTGGTCGGCTGTGGTGGAGGCCGCGGGAGGGGGGGCGGATGGAGGCCGCGGGGGTGGCGGGGGGGAGGGGGCGAATGGAGGCAGCGGGGTGGGGGGGCGGAGGGGGCCCGTGGTGGGGGAGGCCACGGAAGGGGGTGGAGGGTGGCCGGGGGTGGAAGGGGTGGGGGTCGTCGGTTGTGGGAGTGGGGCTCGCGGGATGGGGGTAGTACAGGGGATGGAGGCCGGGGCGGCGGGAAAAGGCCGCGGGGGAGGGGGGGGGAGGGGAGTGGCGGGGGTCGAGGCACCCGGGTCAGCTGTGGTGGGAGTTGGGGTCGGCGGTGGTGGCGGTGGGGGTCGGTACACACACACACACATACACATACACACACACACACACATACACTATATATATATATATATATATATATATATATATATATATATACACTAAGTTTATAATATATATATATATATATATATATATATATATATATATATATATATATATATATATATATATATATATATATATATATATATATATATATATATATATATACTATATATATATATGTATAGGAGTATATATAAACTTTGGACCGAAACGAACCGAATAATAAAATTTAGTATATTCAAAACCGAAACCGAACCGATTTTTTTTAAAACCGAAACTGATATCTATCATACGGTATGCTATAGGGATGGAGTACTTACGGCACCATGTCTGTCCGATATTTATGGAAAATAGTAAGGCGTTCTGCCTTAATCATGGATGGAAAACTTCTTTCTTTGACTGTCACCGTCAATTTCTGCCCGCGAGGTCATCCTTGGAGAAAGAACAAGGAGCGTTTAGAGCTGGGAAAACAAGAATTTTCTCATCCGCCACCCAGATTGTCGAAATACGATATTTGGGAAGATGTAAAGTACTGCCCTCTGTAATTGAAGATCCATCGAACAATCGGGTCGAGGGGTTCGGACAAAGCCATAACTGGCCCAAATAGAGTATCTTCTGGGACTTGCCTTATTGGAAAGATAATCTTATAAGGCATAATCTTGATGTCATGTATATCGAAAAGAATGTGTTCGATAATGTCTTCAATACCGTCATGGATATTAAAGGAAAGACAAAGGACAATCCAAAAGCAAGACAAGACATTGCCGAGATATGCAAGCGTCCTTTTCTGAACTTGATACAAAGGGGAGCTGGTGGACAATTAACTAAGCCTGTAGCACAATACACATTGAGCAAGAAAGATTAATAATCTGCAAGTGGATATCTACTTTAAGATTTTCCGACGGCTATGTGTCGAATTTGTCTAGATGCGCTGATCTCAATGAACGCAAGCTAACAGAATGAAGAGTCACGACTGCCACTTATTTATGGAAAGATTACTGTCCATTGCTTTGAGAGAGTTGTTTCCTTCTTCTGTATGGGTTCCGTTGGCCGAGCTATCTACATTCTTCAGGGATATTTGTTCAACTAAGTTGACGGTGCAACACATGGTTGAACTTGAGGAGAAGATTGTCTTAACAATTTGCAAATTAGAGAAAATATTTCCTCCGGGCTTCTTCGACAGTATAGAGCTTCTACCGATTCATCTAGCATACGAAGCCCGTGTCGGTGCATCTGTTCATTATCGATGGATGTACGCATTTGAAAGGTACATAAAAATCGATATAATTTAAGTTGTATTTCATTGTTAATTCTTAAAATAATTTGTCTCTCTAGATACCTACACCATCTAAAGAAGAAAGTTGACAACAAGGCTCATATAGAGGCTTCGATATGCGAAGCATATCTTATCGAGGAGGTATCAAACTTCTACTCCATTTATTTCGATACTCATGTTAAGACAAATCGAAATAGACCTCAAAGGAATGACGAGGACGTTGAGGATGGAGGTATATTCAATATAAGGGACAAGCCTATTGGGGCTAGTAAGAAATGGTGGTTGACTGACGATGAGTATGATGTCGCTCACCGATATGTCTTATTTAATTATGACATATAAGAAGTGAGAGATTTGGAGAAGTAAGTGACTACACTTACACTCGTTATAATCTCTAATTTGTTGAAGTAACTGACTACACTTATTCTTATTCTCTTAACAGTGTATTTAGAGATGAATTCAAAATGAGGACACCCGATATTACCGATAAAGGACTTCAAAGAGAGGTTGATTGTACCTTTCCGTCCTAGTTTTGCAAATACATAAGTAACTGAGATAATAATTTATGCGGCTACCATTAAAATATATGCATCTGAAATATTTAAATTATCAATATTTGTTTACAGATTTTATTGCCTAAATCAACACTCACAAATGAGAGTATCGTTATTTGACATTAGGACCGAAGAAGCATGCAAAGACTTGGCCAGGCTATGTCGTTAATAGCTTCAAGTTTAAGGCAACTCAGAATGCTATAAATGCCGAATATGTCAATGACGGCTTCAGTACCAAGGATTCTGGTGTTTGCATAAGATACACCATCTATGACGACGAGCCGGACTTTGACTATTATGGAGTGCTTCAGGATATTGTAGATTTACAATATAGTGTCCCATATGATATGCATATTGTGATGTTCAAATGTGAGTGGTTTGATACGACACCAAATATCGCTTGGAGAATCGATAAACAATTTGGATTCGTCGATATAAATTATCGCAGGAGGTATAGAGGGTTCGACACGTTTGCGATAACAAGTCAGGCTGTTCAAGTCTACTATACAAGCTACCCAAGGCGTCGTAGAGATCAATTTGACTGGTAGGCAGTATGCAAGATTAAATCTAAAAATACATTCAACGTTGGAGACCCAGCATACCAAGAGGACCAGATCGAAAAGTCCCAACACTTGGTACAATAGTCAGATACCATGGATGTTAAAAATATTGTTAAGGAAAATAGAGGGGAGGAAGAGGTTGATACACAAGACTTAGCTGTCAACCAGGGGAGAAAGATGCGTCTTGTCCCAAATATTAAGGATACGGAAGAAGAAGAAGAAGAAGAAGAAGAAGAAGAAGAAGAAGAAGAAGAAGAAGAAGAAGAAGAAGAACTTGATGAGGATGAGGATACATATGAAGTCGACGATGAGGATAAGGATGAATTCATGTATTCATTGATTATCTTTGAATCAGCCGGGATTCAAAAATAAGATATCTTTTAAAATGAATGGGTTCCAAAAGATTAGGTTTATGATCAGGTGATATGATGTGGATATACTCCGCTGGGGATTTTAATAGTTTATCAGAAGGGTGAACAAAAGACAATAACTCAATGTTTTTTGTATGTACAACATTCAAAGAATATCTTACATTTCCTTTCGACATAGTACCTTTTTAAAAATTTGTCGTTGATAGGCATCATAGCAACTCGACCATCCATCTCGGTCAGTTGATAAGCTCCGTTTCAGAAAACCTTGCTTACAACATAGGGACGTTCCCATTTCACTTCGAATTTTCCCTTGCTCATGTGTGTCATAGTCATAGGACGTCTGACAGTAGGGACTAGTTCACCTTTTTGGAATGCTCGTACTTTGACCTTTCGGTTGAAAGCTTTGGAGATACGGGCTTGATATAGCTCAATATGTTGTTGAGCAAGTAACCGTTTCTCGTCCAACGCTTCAAGCTCCTAAAGCCGAAGGCGATCATTATTTTCTGTTGTGAGTTCATTGGCAATTGCAATCCTTAAGGAGGAAATTTGAATTTCCAATGGTAGGACAGCTTCGTATACATATACCAAGAAGAAAAGTTTACAACCGGTTGGAGTGCGTATAGTAGTACGATATGTCCATAGACATTCTCCATGCTTTTCACTCCATTTTTTTATTAATAGAAATAAATTTCTTGAGAAGCTTGATGATAGTTTTGTTGAATGCTTCAGCCAGACCGTTAGCTGCAGGATTGTAGGCCGTGGAAGCAACATTATTAATTTTGTTACCATCACAAAACTGAGTAAACTTTTGACTGATGAATTATGGTCCATTATCATGAATAATTCATCGAGGAATACCGAATCTGTATAACACATGATGTTTAATGAAGTTGATGATGTTGCTAGTCTTGACTTCAGATAAAGGTATGACTTTCGCTCATTTCGAAAATTAATCAGTTATAACTAGTTTAAACCGATGTCCTCTAGATGACAGTGGATTGATAGGACCAATGGCATCCATACCCTAAGCTTCAAAGGGCCATGATTCAGCAGTCAGATGAAGGAACTCCGACGGTTGATGGATGAAGTCTGTATGGATTTGACATGCTCGACATTTCCTTGCATATTCAGTGGCATCTGATACCATATTGGGCCAATAGTAGCCCATACGTCGAATACGATCTTGTAATTTAGGACCGGACTGATGTACACCACATACACCATCATGAGCTTCCCGTAGTATTTCTTTTGCTTCATCTCCCACAAAACAATGTAAGAGTAGACCATCAAATGCTCGTCGATAAAGGGTCTTAGAAGTGTAATTATAATAAAATCGGAGTGATTGCCTACGGATTGTTGTAGCTTCCTTAGAATCTTTATGTAAAATGTCATGTACCACGAAGTCAATGGAAGGAGCTATCTAGTCTTCACTAATGACATTGATTTCAGTTGAATTGCTGAATTAAATATTTGAGTTATTCTCAATGCAAAATAACTCTTTGTTAGTGATGATAATCATTTGTTGCCTTTTTACTGGGATTGCTAATACGGCTGCCAAATTAGCTAATGCATCAGCCTCCGTATTGTATGCATGACGTACATGTTCAATGAAGAAGCCCTTGAACGATGTAGCCAGCCTAACTGTCACTTCGTGATATGGGACGAGGTCCTGGTGTCTAACTTCATACGTACCTCTAACCTGATTGACGATCAGTTTAGAGTCTCCATATACTTCAAGATATTCAATATCCAATTGTTTAGCCAATTGGAGACCAATGAGCAGAGCGTTGTATTCAGCCACTTTATTAGAACACGACTCGTCTAATGAATAAGCTCTTTGAATAGCTAATCCTTCTAGCAATACGAGGATGATTCCAACTCCAGCGACAATAGCACCTTTTGGTCCTATTCTGGATGCACCGTCAAAGAATAGATGCCAGGCAAGAATTTCTTCTGAAATCATGTTGGATTCCAAAGGTTCATCCAAAATCTTGTTATAGAGTTTAGATGTTTTGGATATTGGATGAGCTGCCAGGAAGCCAGCAAGAGCTTAACCCTTAACAAACTTTTGAGGAACATATATAAACCATATCATATTATGCTAATAATATGGCCCATGTAGTAAGCCTAGAATTGAGTGTACTGGGCTTCTTCATCAAGACCCAGAGAGGGTTAACTCTGGAAATAACATGAATAGTTTGGCCGGTGATGTAATGTCTCGTCTTTTGAACAAAAAACATCAAAGTTAGACATTCTTATTTTGCACTGGGCTGTATCGATGTTCAGCTTTGATCGTCGTACGGCTGAGATAATAGATAGCTTGCTCATGACCTTCTTTATTCTTCTGAGCTAGTAAGGCACCCAATGAATGATCCATTGCTCGAACATACATCAGAAAGGGTATTCCTGAGATTGAAGGTATTAAAATTGGAGGGTTCATCAAGTACCGCTTTATATCTTCAAATGCTTGTGGCATTCTTCAGTCCAAATAAAAGACACACCTTTCTTCATGAGTTGAATGAACGGTCTACAGTATCCAGAGAGATTTGAGATGAATATTCTGATGTACGCAAGCCGTCCCGAGAATCCTCGTAGCTCTTTTAGATTGCGTGGAGGACGCATCTCTTGAATGGCTTTGATTTTCTTAGGGTCAACGTGTATACCTTTAGAGGTAATAAGGAATCAAAGAAATTTACCACTAGAGACTCCCATAAATGACTTGGTGGGATTCATCTTGAGTTGATGTTGGTGCATTAGATCGAATATAGTTCTCAAGTCTTGGATGTGATCTTCCTTTAGACGACTTTTGACAACAATATCATCTACATAGCATTCAACTGTCTTTCGTAAATAATCACGAACGATAGTACTCATAGCCCGCTGATAAGTTGCACCAGTATTTTTAAGACCAAATGCAATAACAGTGTAACAGTAGACTCCGAGAGGAGTGCAAAAAGATGTATGTTTCTCATCTTCTGGATGCATCTTTGATTTGATTATATCCTGAGAATCCATCCATAAAAGACATTCGTTCAAATCTGCAAGTATTGTCGATCATGACATCATTGATTGGAAGAGGAAACTCATCCTTGGGACAAGCATCATTGAGATTTCTAAAGTCAATGCAGACTATGACCTTCCCTGTTTTCTTTATAACTGGGACAATATTGGCAACCCAATCAGGATGTTGTTCTTCTCGGACAAAACCACAAGAGATAAGTTTCTTGACTTTAGTTTCTATGGCATCCATCATATCAGGTCAAAATTGATGCTGTTGTTGTTTGACTGGCTCTGTATTGGGTAAGATGTTGAACCTGTGGGTAGAAATCTGAGGATCCAGTCCCGACATATCCTCATAATTCCAGGCAAAGACGTCAATGTATTCTCGAATAAGCTGAATGAATTCTTGTTTATCCACTTCTGTGAGACTCTTGCTGATGAAGATAGGTCTTGGCGAGCCTTCATCTCCAACATTAATCTGAATTAATTAATCTTCAGTAGGGGTTCTCGTTGCTCAAAGCAAAGTTTCCATTGAGTGTCCATCCTTTGTGTCCACGGATATGCTTCAGTAACTTCAGTAATGTCATCATCGTCTTTTGAGGATTCAGTAGACACTATATTGGAAGATAGTGTCACCCGATGGACATAACCTACACTGGTATCAGAATCCCATGAAACAGAATCAGAAGAGTTAGATCGCTCTTCTTTATCGGATTCGGAGGCTTCTGGAGTCGGAATTGGCGAGGTATAACCCAATCTCCACTTTGTTTTACCATAATATTGTTATGACTTTCCTTTTGGAGCAGGAATACGAATAGGAGTTCGCCTTCCTTTACCGCCATTGAGACCAGTTTTAAAATTATAGCCCATCTTTTGAATAATATCTTTTGATTGTCGACTATAATGACGTAGTTGAAGTCTTCCATTATCGTAATTTTCTTCTTCACTATCGGGCGTGATCTTCTGTTATGTTCCTTTACTAAAAAGTATAGAAAATTTATCTTTTTTCTTGGAAGGAACTAAGAAGAAGGAGTCTTGTACTGGTTCGAGCAATACTTTGTCTTGGAGAAGTTGAACTGCTCCTATTGTAAGTTGTTCGAAGTTATCTAAAATTTCTAAATAATATCGAGTATAATAAAAGACATCAGTATAATGTAAATGAGATACTACTTTATTGATTTGTACATCATCATTTACAACAAGATTCTTGGCCTTAACAGAAGGCTTAGTAAGGTTGGTAATTAGAGGAGGAGAAGGAGAAGGAGAAAGTTTGTTATGAAGAAGGTCGATAACAAGAGGCTCAGAAGAGGTGAGCTCCCTCTGTTCCATCTTTCCAGTAGGAGGCTGTTTGTTATGAGAGAAAAGATGGATAGTCAATGTTTGAGAAGAAGATGGACGAGTAGTATGTCCTTTGACTAGAATTATGAGAACATCATCTGAGGTGTATTTCTGATCTTCCTCACTATCTATCGCCAATACAACCTTCATGAACTCTTCTTTGCACATCCGAGAATTAGTGCAATATGCTTCAATGCTCCTGAAAGGATTTGGGTCAGCTACTTCCTTCTAGACTTCTCTATTGACGTCCACATATTTGAAACATTGGTGGAGAGTGGATGGTACAATGTTATGCTCATGCAGAAATGGTCTTCCCAGCAAAGTATTATAGGAGCCATGATTATCGATCACGTAGAAGGTAACCGTTGTACGAAGATTGCCGATTTGAACTTTCAGGCAAATCTTCCCCAAGGGTTCACTTCTTCCAGAATTAAATCCTAAGACTTTAGTGATGGTTGTTGAAAGATTATGTACATCAATCTTTAATGCATCTAGTAGTCTTCGGCATGATGCTGAGTGCAGATCCAGGGTCAATCAAGATGCGATCAACTTTTATGGTATCGATATATCCCGTGAAATAGAGGAGTCGGTCATGACGATTATCTTCCAGCAGCATATCATCTTGTGTAAAGGTGATGTTGGACATCAGCTCCATCATAATATGATAATGAAAGCAGATTACAGGCTCCTCCTCTGGCTTCTTGAGAAGTGTTAGACAAGTATCAGCTTGCATCTAGATTTGGCAGTGTTATCAAAGAAGAAGAAGAAGAAGAAGAAGAAGAAGAAGAAGAAGAAGAAGAAGAAGAATCTGCCGCCGAGGTGAAGGTAGCAGTTAAAAGTGGAGGACAGTGTTCACCCAATGAAGTTATGTGACATGACTTGTATTTGGTTGCTTTCTTGGGCTTTGTGGATGAAGAAGGTATTTCAAAGTCAGCCACCAAATCAAGATGGATCCACATAATCTCTTCTTTATCGTAGACAGAGGAACAAGACCATCAGTTCGTCCAGGTGGGAGATTAACAATCTCTAAAGTGGTTATCGGGATAGGAATAACGTCATTCTGCACAAGTTGAGCAGGAAAATTGCCAAACTATAGAGAGACAACGTTAGCTATTACAGTCTTTTCGTCTTATTGGAGAGTGATTGCACCAGAATTAACCATCTCCTGGATCTTGCCTTTAAGCACATTGCATGCTCGAGTCGAATGTCCGATAAACCTGTGGTAAACACAATATTTAGGGTGATCAGTTTTACCTACTTCCTTTGGCCATTTTGCATCTGACAGCTGAAGTTTATTGCTGTTGATCAGACAATCAAAGATGCTCATGACATCATCTTTATCAAAGGAGTATTCTTCTTTCGGACGTGGTGCTCTTTGTGGTGGTACCGTTGGAGTAGGTGTTGATTGACCTATATTGATGGCTAGAGTTTTATTGCGTTTGACATTGATAGCCAAAGTCTTTTTACCCTTTCGGTTGTTCTGACGGCCACCGTTATTTGACGTAGCATGTTCATCTTTGTCAACATTAGGCATCTGAATACCTAATTATTTGAACTTATCAGCACTTTCTTCTGCCGCTTTAGCATTTACTATGAATGAAGGCCAATCCTGAAACTGTGTCGATCCAGTCCACATGATGATTATAGGCAACAGGTTTGATTTGCAAGTGTCTATAGTCAAAGTATCTGGAGTTCCGAGAGGCATTTTTAGTGTCTCACGGCAGAATCATTCAATGAACCGTTCGGTTGTTTTATTGTGTCATTGTTTAATTTTAATGAGAGCAGACATAGTCATGTCGTTTGTTTGAATTCGGAGCATTTGTTTAAATTCGGAGAATGAGGTTATACAACCATCTGGTAAACTGCGGTACCAGTCATAAGCTGTACCTGCTAAACATTCGACGAACACCATAGTGAGTAGAGCGTTATTTGGCTGTAGTTGATCAGTCATTACCTCAAAGTGATTGAGGTACTGACTTGGAGATGTGCTACCATCAAACATCATAATAGTAGGGGGTTTATATTTGGAAGGAAATTGACCTTTCTTCCACTCTATAGGATAAGGCTGCTTGATCCCAAGTTTCTGTAATCCATTTTTCTACTTGAAGGCTTTAAATTGAGTACTTAAAAGTTTTACGGCCTTATTAGTATCTTCCGATGATTGTGGAGCAGTAGACTGATTTGATATATTGGGAGGGGGTACTGTATGATAAGTACCACCCCCAGCACCAGATTGACTTGGAATAGCCTGTACTGGTATGGAAGCGGTGTGAGGAGACTGTACCCCAGACTAATGTTGACGGGAGCTGATGTTGTTACAGGTTCTTAGGTCGGAATCAGATTCACAACCGGTGGAACCGTATGTTGTGTCATAATTACAGCATGTATGCATGTCATCTTCTCAACCATGCTCTTCAAACTAGCCTCCAAAGCAGCAATTCTCTGCTCTTGACTGTTAGAACTGGAAGCATCTTGATCTTCTGTGATGACGTAAGCAGTCATTTCTCTAACTATTAAAGACGAGCTAGTAGAAAAGATGGTCCATTCAGAACTTTCACTATCGGCATCAAAGTTATATAAGAAACTACCCCCAGGATAAGTGATGGGGATATCCTTTTGACTGAAGGCATCTTGGTTGGAATCAGGAAGATTCCTTTGACTGATTGTTTCTTGGTCGGAAGGAAGATTCCTTTGACCGATTATTTCTTGGTTGGAAAGACGATTCCTTTGACCGATTGTGTCTCGGCTTCTTGATCTGGTATGTCGGTGTACTCTTTCCCTGGATTCACGAATCCGATCTAAGTACTGTTGATTGGGATTACAGAATGCATTACATCTCGGACACTTTCTACCCCAGTGCTTCGAGACGTCATGTTGATAGAGGCATATAACAATTCGTCTTTATCCACTATCATTGGTTGAAAAACCTGAGAGCAATTCAGACGGTCAAAGACAGACCGTTTAGCTGATTTACAACAGCATTTGATAACTACCTCATGGTGATGCTTAGTATGATGTTCTTGGGGCTGTATTACAGACGGACGAGACGGATTTGTGATCTTCCGCTTCTGTTTAAAAATTCACGGAGATCGATTACAACAACAGGATGAGAAGAAGTCGGAGGAACATATTCTTTAATGATGTTAGGAACATGATTTCGGTTCTTGAGATATCCTATTCCTTGATTGTACAAGGAAGTGCTGAGTTGGTTAGCATAGGTAAAGGGGTTCTTGACTTCAGTAGTCTGCTTCTGGCGTAAGTTAGCCACTTGTAACGCCCCAGTCCCAAAATACGTAGGACTAGGAACGTAGACATGCCAGCTGTATTCAAATGAAGTATACTCCAATATTTGGAAGCCTCGTATAAACACATAAGCTGTAATATGCAGTAGAACCATAACTAATCTCATCCAAACAAAATAAATGAATATAAGATCTCATATAATCAACTATGAAATTGTCATTTGGTACATGTAGTTGGGCGGAGACAAATCCACTACCAACTATGAAAAGAAATACATAACAAAAGAAAGATTTTGGTGAGCGAAGCGAAGATGATCCAAATGTAATCATCCTCGAAGAAATAGCAATGATCACGGCTAGAGCTAAAGCACCTGCGAAAGACAATAGCACACACCTGGCGAGATAACCAGGTCCTCAGAGGGACGTAACAAGACACATAATATCATGCCATATAAACTGAATAAATATTGCTCAAATAAATAAGTAGATCGAATTATAACATGGTCCAATACGCACCTACAGAATGAGCATACCATCTCCCCAACCAAACAAGGACAGGAGATGGTAAACTAATTCACGACGACGTATCTTTCCATGCTATGAATCCAATATGGTATTTGGACCCCAATAAGGTCCAATAACTTCTCATCGAAGTAGTAAGTCACACCTACAACCAAACAAGGACAAGATGTGACGAACTAATTCGCGACAAGTTATTGTTCCAAGCCACGGTCAGATACAAGTACCCAAACCAAAAGTACTCGTACCTAACGGATAAGGCTGCCTAACCGTTCTAAGTGAAATATAGTTAAGAACAATCCTTCCTACGCATGGGCCCTGGCTAAATAGGATCGACGTAGTCCCTCTTGGGCACCAGAGGCCCCATCAGTAAGAGCATGACGTTCCGTAGAATCGCCAGTGGCCGTCAGTAATCATGGGTAATCTGACCCGCGTCTCCGGCGGAGCTCACGGGTTACAAAGGAAAAGTGCATCGAAGCCCATGCGCTAAGGAATTGTCCTCCCCGTCCAATGCCTACTATGTTGTATCCACAACATTAATCTCTATAACCGCTAAGTCAAACTAGCATGCAACCTCTATTAGCGGTTATTCCTATCGCACGGCTTGTACGTACTGGTGGCCAGCCAATCACACACTTTCGTCTTCTACATGCGACACACAACTTCGTGGTATAACGTGTCAAGGCCAATGAATGCAACACACAAAGGTGGTCCCTTAAATCTAGGTTTAATGTATAAAAATAATACATAGCAGGAAATATAAATGAACAGTAAGTTCTAATAGGTTATGCCATGTATTACGGTTTATTTTGCATAAAGAAAATAAGTAATTCATGAAATATGAGCTAAAATAATTAAACAGCGAATGGCAAGGTGTCTTGCCTGATAGGGCGCCTGGTGTGCTGCGATAATTAATGTGGCATGAACTGCGACTTCGGTGCAACAACTATACATGGTGACCTCGGATGGTGGCACGGGCAGTTCCATTAGGTCCGGGACGGTCGGGATAGTTAAGGTCGACATAAGGTAGTTTGGAATTGGCAAAGGGAATTGGAATAATGGGCTTAGTCACGGACTGGAGGAAAATCGAAGGAGGTTGGAAAAATAATATATACGATAAAATATTTATAAAAATATATTCTATTAGTCAAAATAAATATTTCTAAATGTCTAAAAATTATTAAAGATAAAATAGTTTTTAGAAAAATATAAAGAAAATTAAAAGTGTTTTTAGGGTTAACTCAAGGCCAAAACTATAATTTACTTAGTAAAAATTTCAAAATATAAGAATCCTTTTTGAACTAAAATATCCTAAGTTTGTGAAAATAATTTCTAGTTAAAACTATAGTTAAAAATGTATAGAATATTTAAAAATATTTTAAAAATCTAATCCAAAGTTTTGAAATTACATATTGGGTCAGGCCTAATAACCTTACAAAAAATACAAAAAATAAATAAAACATTTACAAACTAATTTTTTTTAGAATTAACCAATAAACTAAAATATGTAGATACTATCATAATATTTATCATACTAACTAGGGAACCTATATCATATATGTCTTAATGATAACTAGCTAAGAATTAATAATAATAATAATAAAAATAATAATAGAAATAATAATAATAATAACAACAATAATAATTATAATAACAATGAAATAATAATAATAATAATAATAATAATAATGATGATGATGATAATAATAATAATAATGCTAATAAATTTAATAAATAAAAAACTAAAAGCTGTGCACAGTGTACTCCTCTCGAAGAGGACACAGAGAAGAAAAAAAAGGAAAACGAAAGAAGAGGAGAGAGGGAGCGGGGAATGGAGAAGCGAACGGTTGGATCCGGCGGAGGGCTACGGCGGAGGAGCGGGTTCGGTCGGGTCCGGCGAGAGGGGAGACGCGGTGGTCGGACGCGGAGGTAGGCGAGGAAATCGAGAGGGGAGCTCCGGCGCTGAGGGTTTGGAGGCGCCGGCGGCTCGCGGCGAAGGGAATCAGCGGTCAGCGGAGTGTCACGCCGGAGGGCAGACGCGGGTGGCTCCGACATGCATGCGGGCGGAGGACGAGGAGTTCGAGGGGTCGGTGGCTTGGCCACGGTGAGCGGCTGGAGATGGGGAACAATAATCAGAGGGCGGCCAAAGGCGACGGTCTAGGCTCGGCTACGTTCCAGTGGCGCTCGGGAGATGGAAGGCACGGCGGATCGACGGTGCTTAGCTCGGCGGAGTCAAGGTTAGGTTGTAATTGTCTTTAAATTGGGTTTTCTATTCCTTGTGTGGTCGATGGCGACGGTGGCCGGGCTGGTGGTGGCTAGTGGTTTGGTAGCGACGGTGACGGGCTGGCGGTGGTGACGGGGGTTGGTCTAGGCTGAGGGTGGTGATGATGGTGGTGTTGAGGGACGGTTTGGTGCTGGCCGAAGCTGGGGTTTGGTTGGAGTCTGGGTACGGTGGGTGATCGGGGGTACGGTGGCTGGCCGTAGGTACGGGCGGTGGTGGTTTGGGTGGACAGGGTGGTCGCGGTTGGTGGCGGTCCGGGTGGTTGGTCGAGCACGTGGTGGGGCTGTGGTGGAGATGATGGCCACGGCATGGATGAGGTTACTGGGTTCGGTGTCGGAGGTGGTTTTGGCTAGGACGACAGGTGGTTGTCGGGGGCAGCAATAGGTTTAGGATTAGGATGATTTGTCGGGGTTTGTCCGACAAAAAACTAATGTGTCTATAAAATATAGAATAAGAATCTGGATGGACACTAACACGGTGCACGGCACGTTTGTGGAGAAAATTGTGGAGTTGTGAAGTTTATGGATGAGTACCTGCCTATTTATAGGATGTGGGAATTTCCATTTGGATAATGATTAGGATTGTTTAAACCCAAATTAGATAAATCAATCTATTAAATTAAATCAATGAAATCAAATCTAAATCCAAATCCAATTAAATCTAATTTAATTCCCTTAGTTTAAAATTAAATCAATAAATCAAATTCCAATTATAGATATTAACTTAATCTATTTAAATGTATCCATGGAATCAAATCAAAATTTAAATTGTCACAAATATTTCAAAAATATGTTTTCAAAAAAATACTATAATAATTAATTTTAAAAATACATTATTATTTACAATATGAACTTAATAAATCTTTATGAAATATATATGTATACGGGAATAATATTATTTATTATTAGTAACTATTTTCATGAAGACTTTTTATAAATAATAAATAAAATAAAAATTTGAAAACTTGGGTACAATAACAAAATAATAATTATGTATATTATTTTGAAACTATAAAAAGATTAAAAATATTTTTCTCAAATATGTATGCTCGCACATATTCGCACTCGTCGAGCAAATTCGAAAAACGAACTTTCGCGTACGACGTACAATACGACTATGCGATGTACATTACAAAAATTTTAAATCAGTACTAAATTTAATAAAAAAAAATATAGTGGAAATTTAGGGGTTTTACATCCTACCCAACTTAAAAGAATTTCGTCCTCGAAATTAAGAATTTGTAGGGGGGTGAGAGGACACAAGGGGGTGTCAATGGAGATCCAACGATGACAATGTTTTCACAAAATTATGTCGTAAGAAATCGCGATCTAGATCATAGAAAAATAATACGGTATGGTCGGAATGAGGGTCACGATTAGAACGAAATAGATTCACTTAAATTAAGCGATTAGAGGGTCTTGATAGGGCCGAGTAGTTTAGGATGAAGATATAGCAACATCGAGTAAGAATGGTTATAGCCGATAGGAAGGCTAGAGAAAGTTCTAGTATAACGCCTTCGTCCCTTGAGAATGAGTGAAGGCAAAAGCAATATAGAGTTCGAAGAAGGCGTTATCGAATACGAATACGAATACGTGATTCAAAGACGATCGAATATTTTCAAGGGATTTTCAAGGCAGTCGTGGATGGAATTCTAAAGGCCAAGTTTAATTATGGTCCATCCATGCAGAATAATAAATAAAAGCGAACCAAAGTGCACTTGGTTGATCAGACCATTATGCACCGGTTCTGATTAGACAATAGGCTAGTGAGTACTCAATAGCATATGTCATGAACAAAACTCGATAAAGAATAAGCTTGCAAAAACTAGGCTACATTAACATCATTAGTCAAAACGGTAAATATATAGGTACGAGAGATTAAGATTTAAAGAAGGTAGAATGATTCTAAGTCATACAGTCGTCCTATAGTCTTCTTGTCCAAGTCCTTGGTTGGCTAGATGGGTTAGGTCCTCTAGATTCTAGGATCTAAATAAGCTTGCTAATATAGGTCACTAGGTCAAAGGGGTTGCTAGTTCATAAGGTATTCTACCCAACTTAAAAAATTAAACTAATGGTGTTTTGGGACAATTATCTAGTAGGGTCAATCTCTAGCAAGCACGAAGGGAAGATAAGAATATGATAGGAGGAATCAAGCAAGATGCAATTGATGAGTCGAACGATAGTTCGAATATGGAATCGAGGAAAGAGGTCAAGTATGTGGATGAGATCCTAGACTTCTAATCCTATACGCAGGCTTGCTTGGTACGGTAAAGTAACCAAACAATTTATCTTGACCTGCATGGGCCACCACAAAAACATGTAACGCCCTAGTCCCAAAATACGTAGGACTAGGAACATAGACATGCCACCTGTATTCATACGAAGTATACTCCAATATTTGGAAGCCTCGTATAAACACATAAGCTATAATATGCAGTAGAACCATAACTAATCTTATCCACACAAAATAAATGAATAGAAGATCTCATATAATCAACTATGAAATTGTTATTTGGTACATGTAGTTGGGCGGAGACAAATCCAGTACCAACTATGAAAAGAAATACATAACAAAAGAAAGATTTTGGCGAGCGAAGCGAAGACGATCCAAATGCAATCATCCTCGAAGAAATAGCAATGATCACGGCTAGAGCTAAAGCACCTGCGAAAGACAATAGCACACACCTGGCGAGATAACTAGGTCCTCAGAGGGACATAACAAGACACATAATATCATGCCATATAAACTGAATAAATATTGCTTAAATAAATAAGTAGATCGAATTATAACATGGTCCAATATGCACCTATTGAACGAGTGTACCATCGCCCCAACCAAACAAGGACAGGAGATGGTAAACTAATTCACGGCGACGTATCTTTCCATGCTATAAATCCAATATGGTATTCGGACCCCAACAAGGTTCAATACCTTCTCATCGAAGTAGTAAGTCACACCTACAACCAAACAAGGACAAGATGTGACGAACTAATCCACGATAAGTTATTGTTCCAAGCCACGGTCAGATACAAGTACCCAAACCAAAAATACTCGTACCTAACGGATAAGGCTGCCTAACCGTTCTACGTGAAATGTAGTTAAGAACAATCCTTCCTACGCATGGGCCCTGGCTAAATAGGATCGGCGTAGTCCCCCTTGGGCACCAGAGGCCTCATCAGTAAGAGCATGACGTTCTGCAGAATCGCCAGTGGCCGTCAGTAATCATGGGTAATCTGACCCGCGTCTCCGGCGGAGCTCACGGGTTACAAAGGAAAAGTGCATCGAATCCCATACGCTAAGGAATTGTCCTCTCCGCCTAATGCCTACTATGTTATATCCACAACATTAATCTCTATAACCGCTAAGTCAAACTAGCATGCAACCTCTATTAGCGGTTATTCCTATCGTACGGCTTGTACGTACTGGTGGCCAGCCAATCACACACTTCCGTGTTCTACATGCGACACATAACTTCGTGGTATAACGTGTCAAGGCCAATGAATGCAACACACAAAGGTGGTCCCTTAAACCTAGGTTTAATGTATAAAATAATACATAGCAGGAGATATAAATGAACAGTAAGTTCTAATAGGTTATGCCATGTATCACAGTTTATTTTGCATAAAGAAAATAAGTAATGCATGAAATATAAGCTAAAATAATTAAACATCCAATGGCAAGGTGTCTTGCCTGGTAGGGCGCCTGGTGTGCTGCGATAATCAATGTGGCATGAACTGCGACTTCGGTGCAACAACTATACATGGTGACCTCGGATGGTGGCACGGGTAGTTCCATTAGGTCCGGGACGGTCGGAATAGTTAAGGTCGACATAAGGTAGTTTGGAATTGACAAAGGAAATTGGAATAATGGGCTTAGTCACGGACTGGAGGAAAATCGAAGGAGGTTGGAAAAATAATATATACGATAAAATATTTATAAAATTATATTCTATTAGTCAAAATAAATATTTCCAAAAGGCTAAAAATTATTAAAGATAAAATAGTTTTTAGAAAAATATAAAGAAAATTAAAAGTGTTTTTAGGGTTAACTCAAGGCCAAAACTATAATTTACTTAGTAAAAATTTCAAAATATAAGAATCCTTTTTGAACTAAAATATCCTAAGTTTGTGAAAATAATTTCTAGTTAAAACTATAGGTCAAAAGCGTATAGAATATTTAAAAATATTTTAAAAATCTAATCCAAAGTTTTGAAATTACATATTGGGTCAGGCCTAATAACCTTACCAAAAATACAAAAAATAAATAAAACATTTACAAACTAATTTTTTTAGAATTAACCAATAAACTAAAATATGTAGATACTATCATAATATTTATCATACTAACTAGGGAACCTATATCATATATGTCTTAATGATAACTAGCTAAGAATTAATAATAATAATAATAAAAATAATAGAAATAATAATAATAATAACAGCAATAATAATTATAATAACAATGAAATAATAATAATAATAATAATAATAATAATAATAATAATAATGATAATGATAATAATAATAATAATAATAATACTAATAAATTTAATAAATAAAAAAAACTAACAACTGTGCACAGTGCCCTCCTCTCGAAGAGGACACAGAGAAGAAGAAAAGGAAAACGAAAGAAGAGAGAGAGGGAGCGGGGAATGGAGAAGCGGACGGTTGGATCCGGCGGAGGGCTACGGCGGAGGAGCGGGTTCGGTCGGGTCCGGCGAGAGGGGAGACGTGGTGGTCGGACACGGAGGTAGGCGAGGAAATCGAGAGGGGAGCTCTGCCACTGAGGGTTTGGAGGCGCCGGCGGCTCGCGGCGAAGGGAATCGGCGGTCAGCGGAGTGTCACGCCGGTGGGCGGACGCGGGTGGCTCCGGCGTGCGTGCGGACGGAGGATGAGGAGTTCGAGGGGTCGGTGGCTTGGCCATGGTGAGCAGCTGGAGATGGGGAACGGTGATCGGAGGGCGGCCAAGGGCGGCGGTCTAGGCTCGGCTACGTTCCAGTGGCGCTCGGGAGATGGAAGGCACGGCGGATCGACGGTGCTTAGCTCGACGGAGTCAAGGTTAGGGTGTAATTGTCTTTAAATTGGGTTTTCTATTACTTGTGTGGTCGGCGGCGACGGTGGCGGGGCTGGTGGTAGCTAGTAGTTTGGTAGCGACGCTGACGGGCTGGCAGTGGTGACGGGGGTTGGTCTAGGCTGAGGGTGGTGACGGTGGTGGTGTTGAGGGACGGTTTGGTGCCTGCCGAAGCTGGGGTTCGGTTGGAGTTTGGGTACGGTAGGTGATCGGGGGTACGGTGGCTGGCCATAGGTACGGGAGGTGGTGGTTTGGGTGGACAGGGTGGTCGCGGTTGGTGGCGGTCATGGTGGTTGGTCGAGCGTGTGGTGGGGCTGTGGTGGAGATGATGGCTACAACGTGGATGAGGTTGCTGGGTTCGAGTGTCAAAGGTGGTTTTGGCTAGGACGACAGGTGGTTGTCGGGGGCAGCAATAGGTTTAGGGTTAGGATGATTTGTCGGGGTTTGTCCGACAAAAACCAATGTGTCTGTAAAATATGGAATAAGAATCTGGATGGACACTGACACGGTGCACGGCACGTTTGTAGAGAAAATTGTGGAGTTGTGAAGTTTATGGATGAGTACCTGTCTATTTATAGGATGTGGAAATTCCCATTTGGATAATGATTAGGATTATTTAAACCCAAATTAGATAAATCAATCTATTAAATTAAATCAATGAAATCAAATCTAAATCCAAATCCAATTAAATCTAATTTAATTCCCTTAGTTTAAAATTAAATCAATAAATCAAATTCCAATTATAGATATTAACTTAATCTATTTAAACGTATCCATGGAATCAAATCAAAATTTAAATTGTCACAAATATTTCAAAAATATGTTTTCCAAAAATACTATAATAATTAATTTCGAAAATACATTATTATTTACAATATGAACTTAATAAATCTTTGTGAAATATATATGTATAAGGGAATAATATTATTTATTATTAATAACTGTTTTCACGAAGACTTTTTATAAATAATAAATAAAATAAAAATTTGAAAACTTGGGCACAATAACAAAAGAATTATTATGTATAATATTTTAAAATTATAAAAAGATCGAAAATATTTTTCTAAAATATGTATGCTCGTACATATTCGCACTCGTCGAGCAAATTCGAAAAAACAAACTTTTGCGTACGACGTACAATACGACTATGTGACGTACATTACAAAAATTTTAAATCAGTACTAAATTTAATAAAAAAAATATAGTGGAAATTTAGGGGTTTTACACCACTGGCGCAGGCTGTTTGCATTTTGCTAAAGTAGGTGTTGACTGGCGCCTGTTGAGATAGGTGCGCAGGTCAGATAGGTCTGCTACTTGTGTATCTGTCTGAGATACTAGCTGCTTACCCTGCTTGGATCTTAAGATGTACAGGGTTGGAAGATCCGGAGTTGCATTCATGGGATTTGGCATAATCCCTTTTTGTGTTGCGCAACCTGTTCTTATGTGCCTGGCCTGGCGCAATTGGGTAATAGAAAGTTTAGTTTGAACAGAACTCACTTTCTTATCATATATTTGATTGTCTCTGTTTAGAGAAGTAGAGTTTCTGCCCAAAAGAGCTTTTACATTGTCTGGCGCCACCAGAGATGTTTTCTACCGAGTCTAGGACTGGGAAAGAATTAGAAAAGGCCAAATGACACTTTTCTTTATTCTGGGACGAGGATGGAATAGGTGTATTCCTTACCAAGTTCATATTTGGAGAAGGACAAGGAGTAGCTAAAGAGCGTTTCCCTTTGTTTTGTAGCTAAGAGGCCACAGGCGCAGGTTGCGCATGTTGAGGAAAGGCCAAAGGGCACTTCCCTTTGTTCTGTCTAGCACTCTCGCTAGATAGGTTCTTCTCTGAGTTCAGAACATAGAAAAATGAGGGAGTGGCATTTTCCTTTGTTTAGAGCCGAAGAAGGCAGTAGACGCAGGTTGTGCAGGGGTAGTGGTTGGCAGAGAGGCAATATGCGTAGGTTGCGCAGGAACAATGGTTGGCCGAGAGGCAGTCTGCGCAGGTTGCACAGGAGCAATGGTTGGCAGAGAGACAATCTGCACAAGTTATGCAGGTGCAATGTTGGTGCTGCAGAGGACTTGGGAGCCCACACAGTGCGTGCCTTGCTCTTGGCAGGAATTGCGATACGCCTAGTAGCCCCAGCACTGATCGTTGCTTCGTAGGCAGTTTGGTCGACTTGAACGACCAAAGTCTTCTGCGTCTTGCCGATCGACGCGGTATCACATTGAGTTGTTACTTTCTCGTCCGAGGAGAAAGTCGTCCCCAACAGAGTCGCCATTTTGTTTACAAAAACAAAAGATTGATTATAAACTAAAAAAAGAATACAATAGTATAATTGATTTCTGGGGAAGTACAACTATAGAAATCGGATTAGAAGACGATCACTTTATCCCTTGGACGATGTGATATCGAAGACACAAGCCTCTGGAAGATGCAACAACACTTTGTCAGTAGATTATGATCATTAGTGATGCCTTAGAACCGATTTGAAACACTATTTATAGAGTTCTTGAAATAACTGTTAAGTAGTTATTCTGAGTGGCGTGCACTTCAGGCTGCGCGTCACTTGTCCAGTTGCACGTGCGGTTATTACAAATGCTAGGGACGCATGGCATCATTTGAGTGAGATGCGCATGGTCATGGATAGTGTAGTGGACACGTTCTTCAAGATTAGTGGCATGCGTGCCACATCATCCTGCTTTCACTACGCCAAAACATGCATTTGTCGACAGTCCAAAACCGTCGTAAATTGCAATAAACGACAGTTTTGATCCGTCAGAACATCCGTCGTTTCTGGCGCGTCCCAAAATTTAAACGACAGTTTTGGACTGTCGTTTTGTAGCTGGCAAAAACAATAGTTTTTGTCTGTCGAATAAAAATGACGGATGAAAACTGTCAAATAATTTGTAAATTAGTCTACTACTTAGTTTTTCCTTTTCATCAGTTATGATCTGTCGTTTTTTCTGGAAACAAAATAAAAAAAAAAATTTAATCATTCCATATCATTCCACATCTTAAAATATAATTTTATATAAACATCAACAATCACCAAAATTGAAAGAAACTCAATCAAAATTGTATTAACTTAACAAATATATCGAGTTTACATAGGAATATTCCATCACAAACAAAAAGCCCCAAAATTGCTAGTAGTTCTTGCTAGCGTACAATCTCAAGTACAGTAAACAAAGAGAATCTTAAAACCTCACAAATTGAACTGAATATTTTGGCCAATTAATCATTTCCCCAACCGTAATATCGCCAAAATTCCCGTCTCTGTCGAACAACAACTCATTGTCGTCAAAAATTTCATCGACAATGATATTATAAGCTTCATCATTAGGCGGTACATCTGTATTCACACGTCCAATAGCAATGGCTTTCTTTCTAAAATTCTTCAAAAGACACGTCTTTATGGGTAAGGTAGGTTGATCATGTCCCTATACACAAACAAAAAAACCATAAGTATACAATATTTATTGATTGTCTCCATAAATATTCCAAAAAGATCAGGAAACTTATATAACTATATAGTAAAGATTAGAAATAGATTAAGGGACAATAATATAAGTGAGGAAAAACATATATTATCCTATTAGCACAATGTTTGCCTCCCCACATTGATACCATCCAACCTTGGAAACTGGAACTTATAATGATTAGTGACTATTAGCAGCTAAAATAGCAGTTTAATCTCTTCTCTGATACATCTTAAATCCAACCTTGGAAAACTGGAAACTGGAAACTGAATATAGGCTAATAATAATATCCCAGAGCTATCCCTTGTAAACTGAATATAGGCTATCCCAGAGCTATAATAATAATATCCCAGAGCAAACTGAATATAGGCTAATAATAATTTAGGCAAAAAATAGGGTTGGCTGATGGTAAACTGAATATGCAGTAAGTTAATATGCAGTAGGTTAAAAAATGTACTTTTCCTATATGCAGGCTTAGCCCAAGCCTCTCACCTGCACACCTTGTTCAGGAGCACATATCATACAAACAATATATATCATAAAACTCTTGGCTACATATACAAAAAGAATTTGTAGGATATATATATATATTTCTTGATCTTTATCTTTCTTTAAGTGTTGGGAAAGTGTTATGTTTTATACTAGCAACTACTCACCTCAGAAGGATTAGGAGTGTGACACTGTGCTGAAGATTGACTTGATCTAGGAGTGTTTCCTACAGTCTGCAAGGAAGCTACTGTTTCTTCAAGATTCTCTATCCGATTTAGCAAAGCATCATTTTTTTGCTTTTCTCTACGAGTAATCTCCCGGCTTGCAGCTGAAGCACGAATCTCAGTCTTTGAAACACCTTGACCCATTCCATGTACATAACCCTTTCCATCACGGCCCAATACCTAAACAAATTTCAAAAGAAGATAAAGTAATTATATAGTATGAACTTGCAATAAATTATAAACAAACATGAAAATTAATTAGGATCCCACAAACCATTGCAACAACATCATTATCCAAATCTTTCTCTCCTAAATAGGGATCTTCATCTATAAGCCTTTTAATTTTTTCCTATAAGATAAAAAGGAGACAAGTATGGCTATTAAGTATTCATATTTGCTAAATATAAAGAGAAGAAAGAAGTCGAAAGTTGAGCTTACTAAGTATTCGAACCCGCTCGTAGACTGGGTAACACGTGTAGGATCATTTTTACTAGTATTTAAGTGTGTGGCCAAATATAACGCAGATCTACTGACTTCACCTGTAGGACTCGCCTTTTTCTACATCAAGACAGAAAATAGGTCATTAACATACTTTCATATCGCATTGAAATACTAGATAATAAAATATAATATATTATTAACATCTTTACCATTTCATGTGCTACTCTTGCACAACCTTTCCTACCAGTTGTATGTAATATCTTAACCTTTTTCCTCGCATTCCTTCCACAGTCACGACGAACTTTATCTTCTTCAGTAGAGTGTAATTCAACAAAAGCTTTCCAGTCTTCTTTCTTTAAATCTTCTACCACCATGCTTTTTTGCTCTGCAACAGATTCAGCTCTATCACAAATCTTTCGGAGTTCTCCCTTCCAATTTCTCCAAGCACTATTAGCTTTTTTCAAAATTTTATCTTTATAAATTTCTGGTACTTGATATGCAACCTGAAATAGCAAATATATTGGCCCATAATATGATTAATTTTTCTTTTTTAATTGAACAATTAGAACTGTCTTGTAACTTGCCAGAACAAAAGAATCATCTATAATTTTTTTACAAACTTTACACACAAGAAGCATGGAATGATCTTAGATGATATAAGGTGAATGGGACATTAGTTGAATATGCATAATCGATCCTAACTGATCAGAAAGGATATCACAATAATAAAGTTCTTCCATAAATGGATGGCTGACAAGGTTAAGGTTTTGCAAAATAAATATAACTGCAATACCAAAACATTTGTTGCCAAGATCACAGAAAAATAAATAAATAATTACTTTCTGAAATTATCTAATAATGGACTACATTATATTGAATAGATGATACTGATGCTTAATAATCTCAACATGCTGCTTTAGAATTATTGGCCCATAATATGTCACAAGATTTATACAAAGGACTAATGGTTCACTACTTGAGCCGTATTGTTTATTTCCAAAGGTTCATAGTATCGGAATCGGAACATCTTTCTTATGAGTACCTGGATCGGCGGTATCAACAATATCAAAAATTTTAGATCAGATTAATTGACTTTTTGGTATCAGAAAGTTGATAATTATTAATTTAAAAAAAAGTATTTTATATATTTAGACATAACTTAGTAATTTTAGAATTGAATGAAATAGAGTTACCATTGCCGATTGGTTTACTAGTTATAAATAAATTTTACAACCTTACTATGTTTTGACAAACTTGCAAATATTTTTCATTCAATTTTTTTTTTTCCGAATAGACCGGAAAAGATACCACTAATGTTAGAAATTGTCGATATTGAATCAGGACATGACAAACTCCATTGTGATTCGTGTTTTACCGTTAGTGCAAATTATGTCTATTTCATTGTGTTGTCAATCTAAATAATACACTTTATCTTAAGCTATTTTAATATATGTAGTTATTGGGGACAATTTTTATCACTATACGCCTAAGGTACCGACTTCAATAATTTGAACTTGAATTTGAGTTTGAATTAGAAGGAGAAAAATTTAAAAAAACTGCTGGATTAGGTCTGGGTCTTACACTAGTAACCATTAGGGTATTAGAGTTTGTTTTGATCTATGCCACATTGTAGACAGTTTAAAGTATAAATCTCTAAGATTACTTTTATATAATAGTGAGACATTTCAGCTACCGTAACCCAACTTGATTGCTTTGTAATAGTCTACTGTATAAGATCTGACCTATCATATGCTCCAATTGATGATAGTATTGCCATGTTAGATTTCAAGCTAAGCAAAATGAGTTGTATAGACCCTGTTTGCCTAAAATGGACTTGGTCGGAATCCAACCCTTCTAAAAATGAATCAGTGTTGAGCTTGACCCATTTAAACTGAATTCAGTTCAAACATGTCTTGTTTGAAATGAAATTGGCTATGTTAGACATTGTAGATAGTATTGCCATGTTAGATTTCAAGCTAAAAGATTATGACTACAGTAAATCTTAGGATAGTACATAATTTCCTTTTTCATTTTACCACATTCTTTCTTGTCCTGGTAAATAGGTTTTATTAATTATAGTACAAATCTGCTTGCTTTTCAGTGTTCAAAAGAAGATAAAGAAAATGGATATTCAACTTAATATATAATGCTCATATTCAACTTAATCTCTCCTCTGACCTGCATATATTTAGGTTTTATTTTCTTAGGTATTTCTAGATTGGATATTCAACCATATGATGAAGATTTGGGAACTGGTGAACTGTGATATGTGCAGGTCAGTAAATATCCTCATGTAGATATATGATCCAAATTTTAAGATCCAAATCAATATATGCTCATCTTTAACAAACCAAATTTACTCACCTTAACACTTCTCCATATGTCTTCTTTAATATTTTTTGGAACTCGTCTCCAATCCTCAATTCCAGGTGGGCAATGTGCTTTTGCTATCTTTCCAACAGCCGATGAAAATTGTGTTGACCCAATATCCACAGGTTGTCCATACTCATTAAATATTATTATCTTTTGCGTACCTATGGAAAAAAATTCAATATTAGAAGTAATTGTCGTCATCATGCTAATTAAAACTAAGAAAGCAAACACAAAATGACCACCTGATTGATTTGGTGTACTTGTGTTTCCTTGACTTCCACCTAAAGTTTGATTGTCGTCCACATGATTTTCTGTACTTGTGTTTCCGGCACTATTTACTCCATTTACTCCATCACCTGACATAATGAAACTAAGAAAGCAAATGCGAATATCATCAATTAACAAACTAAAAAAGTATTATCACTTTAATATTTACTAAGATTAAGAAAACACATTTATTGCAAAAAAATAAACTAAGATAGCAACTAAATTGTTGATAACCAAACAAACACAAGTATCATTACAACTAAAATGTCAACAATCAATAATTTTCATCATCTTCTAAAGCTTCAGCAAGTGCTGCTGATATCGATGAAGCTTCGCCAGCGGCACCAGTAACAACAAAGGGATCTTCATAAGCGTCCACTTCATGGCTTAGTCTTTTGGGGGACTCTAAAACAACATGCCAATTATCCCTGGTATCATCCTTGCAGTAGAAGACTTGAGTTGCTTGTGAAGCATGGATAAATGGCTCATCATTTTCACTTGTGTTTTTCTTGAACCTCGCAAAATTTACAAAAACCAAATTTGTCTCTGGATCCACTACACATCCATTTACTTTATCTTCCGTACGCACCCAATCACAATAGAAGACTGTTTGTGTGAAATCATAATAATTCAATTCGATAATCTGTTTGACAATGCCGTAGTAAGCTGCATCAGCATCCTCAATGTTCTTATCTTTGGCACTTGCTCTAAAAGAGGTCAAAGCATTTATGGCGACACCACTATTTTGTGTAGCCAAGTTTAGCTCTGCATCAGATGTATAAAAAATATACCCATTTACTGTGTAGGCATTATACGATATGGCTTTATAATCTGGACCATTCGCGAGCCTCTTAAAAGGAGTCATTTCCTCATGTTGAAGTTGTTGTCTTATCCAAGGAATATAACCCATGGGTTTCTTTGTTAGGAGACTTCCTCTTTGATTTTTTCCATTAGATTTAAGGCTCTGAACATATACTTTGTATTTCCTGTGAAAACAAAGTATATAAAACTACTTTACTCACTTTGTGTTTTAGGTTACAAAGTATAAAAAGAAAATTGAACAGAGATTTTAAAGAAGATTGTGTTAAAGTATTACTTACTCCTCCCATTCAGTATTTTCTGTGGAATGCTTCAAAACCCATTTGCGTGCTTGTTCATATTGCAAATTAGACAAACGGTAGCCTTTGCCTTCAGTATTGATAGGGTATGGCCCTTCAACATCCTCATCAATATATATCATTCCTCCATGCTTATAGCTTTTTTGCTTACCTTCAGGAATATACTCCATGCAATATCTCATTGCTTCATCTAAGATATACTCCTCAGCAATAGAGCCCTCGATAAAAGTCTTGTTCCGACCATACCGTTTGTAAGTTTTTATCATCCTACATAAAAAATTTCATGTACATAACCCAAATCACATTATATATGAAAATACACAGTCATGAAATGTAGTATCCACGGTGTTGTATTAATGGGTGATGGTTTGATGATACCACTAGCAACAAAGCAACACTCGACCAGACATCTCTCACATAGTGAAACACTGAAACAGTAATTTATCACTTGAAACTGAGTTGTATAGTAAAATATTTTTGAACGGATGGATATGATTGTTTTGTTCTTAAATTTATTTATGATTCCGGTCACACCTATTCTTGCGTGTTTTAAGTCTGAATTCTCCAGTACCCTAAGACATAATTTGCACTTTATAGAAAGCATGAATAGTTCAGACAAGGAACCGGGAATCAACATGACTATAGATTGTGACATCTTCACAATTGTAGACTTAAAATGTCACCAAGGTGCGAGATGTCCATGTTTTACACATAGTTTGCAGTATCGGCCAATACCGATCCGATACGGCCAATACCGATACAGTTTGGCATGTCCCATCCGATACCGACAGATACCCGATACTGACATTAGAGGTCTCTTTTCCAGTCAATTCAACAACAACAAAAATTGAATGAAAATGACCAATTAGTAAGTGTGTAAAATCATAGTAAGGTTGTAAAAGCATATAAAAGAGGAAAACTTACCTATCGCATGTAAATCAATCGACAATGATGACTATTATTTCATTCAATTTCAAAATTACTAAGAAACAACACTGGAATACTTAAAATTATGCATAAATGTATAAAATATATTTTCTAAAATGTTAATAATTTACTAATAGTTATTTTCTTTCCGATACCAAAAATCTGATACTCCGATCCGAAACCGTCGACAATACTGATATCGCCAGTCCTTATACTCATAAGAATGGTCCGATACCGATACTGATACCGATTCCAATTCGGATTCCCATACCGATACTTTGAACCTCGGTTTTACATCAACAAAACATGAAGACTTATTTTAAGTCAGGGAGAATACATGCTTAATTATTATGCTGTTGAGATTTCATCAATGAATATATAGTCCCAGGCTGAACATGCATTCAGTTTTGAAGATCTCTAACCATAGATTTTGGTATAAATTCTAGCATCTTTTTCAGAGCTAACTTTACAACCTTCAGCCTGGGAGTGACCTTTTATGCTAACTTGGATTCAAAAATGACAACTAGCAAACTATTATAGGTGAAGTGTCTGCTACATGTCTCCTAATGGCAACTTGTAACAAAACGCCAAATACAAAGCAGATTCCTTGATTTCAAGTGATTATTGTTTTCAACTTTATGAGATTATTGTTTGACAAGTGATTATTGTTTTCAAGTGTAGCAAAAAATAAATATTCTTTTAACTTCTTGAAACAATGAAAGTTCCTAAAAACTGTCGATAGCAATACTCTTAGGGAATTCCTTATTTGATACCTCTGCATTTCTAAACCTTGGAATCAACATGACTATAGATTGTGACATCTTCACAATTGTAGACTTAAAATGTCACCAAGGTGCGAGATGTCCATGTTTTACAAATAGTTTGCAGTATCGGCCAATACCGATCCGATACGGCCAATACCGATACAGTTTGGCATGTCCCATCCGATACCGACAGATACCCGATACTGACATTAGAGGTCTCTTTTCCAGTCAATTCAACAACAACAAAAATTGAATGAAAATTACCAATTAGTAAGTGTGTAAAATCATAGTAAGGTTGTAAAAGCATATAAAAGAGGAAAATTTACCTATCGCATGTAAATCAATCGACAAGGATGACTATTATTTCATTGATGAAATCTAACTATTGGATATTTAGGATAGGTAAGTTTGCTACACTTGAAAACAATAATCACTTGTCAAACTGAAACCGTTGAGTCATTTCTAATGAACTCAAGTATCTTATAACTCATAAATATCTCATAAAAAACTCTATATATCGACACCGTTGAGGTCATAGAAGCCAGAAAGCCAGGGCCCCTTCAAAACAAAACTTTATTGGATATTTAGTAAGCCCTAGCTTGTTATCATCAAAAACATAACTCCAAACCTCATCTAATCTTCCACGAACAGATGAAAACTGAAAATAAACCCTAGATTGGAAGCATTTGTACCTCAAAATACTTGGTTGAAAGATTGGAAGTTCCTTTCTTCCACGGCTGACCTGGAGAGAAATAGAGATCCAGAAAACGGTGAATAAATTAATTTCAGAGGTAATATAGGATTAAGAACATACAAAAATATTAAACCCTAAGAAATAAAACAAGAGCAAATCCTAAGAAAAAAACCCTAGAAAATAAACAAGATGAAACCCCCCTTCCATTGCTCCCTCTATTTCCCCCAACTTTGATGCTCTAATCCTGATCTTGGGGGAGCGGGGGTTCCATCTTACATGTAGGAGAAGAATTTTTGCACACGGGAATGGAGGAGAAGAATTATTGGGAAGAGGATTACCGGTTCTTGGGGGAGAGGGGGCTTGCGATTGAAGGAGAATAAATTTTGGGAGGAGAAGGAGAATAAATTTTGGGAGGAGAAGGAAAGGAGATCGACAGGTAGAGGTAGATTTGGGAGGGAGGAGAGCAGTTTCGCGCGGGTGATGAAATTTTTTCAGAAAAATTTCCAAGCGCTCGGGTTTTGGGAGGCAATGTTTTGTGGGTTTTGACAAATAGGCAGGTTTTAAAATTTTCAGAGTTAAAATTTTCAACATAAATTCCTTTTAAAATGATATTTTTAATCTGTCATATTTAAATATATTGTTATTATGAAATAGATTTGCTGTAAAACGACAATTTTAGTCCGTCAAAAATACAACCACAATTTTAATCCGTCGTTGTGTGATAACTCTAAGTGTCGTAAATCGATCATTTTGGTGTAGTGTTTTGGACATAAAATTTGATCAAGTGGCGCCAACTTGCCAGGTTGCACGCGGGCGCATCCTGCTTCTGGACATAAAATTTGATCAAGTGGCGCCAACTAGCCAGGTTGTGCACGAACGCAACTCATGAACTGGCGCCTCTAACTGGGTCTTCCGTACTGTATTGATTAATTCATGCGCCACTTGAACACTTACGTGGGCCAGCTGTCATCATTAATTACATGCTGACAAAATCTTCTCGAGCGCCACATTGCGCGGGATTTGAGTGGACATTCTTCGATTTTCGTGCTGTCAGAGCTGTCAGTAATAATGAAAGCCGTTACAGCTTCTCGAATGGACATTCTTCGATTCGAATGGACATTCTTCAATTTTAACCACCTATGTTGTGACACTAAGACTTCCCATAATGTCCTAGAAAGCCCCCGAGGAGCCACGGTAACTTGGTGAGAAGTTGTGGATTTTAGAAGTCATCTGAAGTTGGGTTCCAAGTCTAAATTCGTTCCAGCAAGTATATTATTTTGCATCTAGGGTTTCGTGTACTTTCTGATATCATCTTCTCATGAAACCAAAACTATTGAAAAGATCTCTGTGCCTATTTTCATGTCCAATTGGCCACTCACTGAGTTCTTTACGATTTTTTTGGGGCATTCATTCTACAAAAAAAGGTATCCAGACAGAACCAAATATTTTGTGTGCAAGTTTTGTCAACTTCTGGACCACTTCGATCCTTCCTATATTTTTTAAGAATCTACATCCTCGACTTTCCATTGAATATACTTTTGTAGTATTTTACTGATGTTTACTATTTTATAAAATTTATTGGAAATTGCTGAGAAACCTAATTTTGGGGTTGGGTTGTATGAAAAATTCACCCGCATGATGGGTTTTATGAAATGCCCATAATTATATAATTCCACGTCAAATATTCAAAGATTCCCTTTAGATGCTATGTATTTACAGAATTGACATTTTTATAGTACCAAAAATACCCCTTCACGCAAATTTGGTCATATATATATGATTTTGAATTAAAAAGTCAGATCTGGATTGCGATTTTCGTTTTTTTCTTCTTCACGAGAGATCAGAATTCCATTGCTCTCATCTTCAGCTGAGATCGCAAAGATTGTTCATAGTTTACTGTGATTTTCTTTAGTCGAACTTTGATCATCGTTCACCATCATCGCTCATCATCATCATCATCATTATCATCATCATCGTGGCGAGATTTGAAGTTTTTCGGCGATTAGGTCAATTGTGGAGATAAGATCTTCTTCTTGTATTTTTATAGATCTTAAAACTAGGTGAGAATTTAGATATGTAGAAATTTATTCATCATCTTCTCATATCTCGAATTTTTTGTTGAATTTGAATTTGTTATGAAGATTTATAACCGAGAAACGATTAGAGAGATATTTAATCTCGTTCTTTTGTGATAATATGAAGGCGAATGATATTCGTCGTGTTAATATGACTGGAATTATCATCATCCGTTCATTTGTCACAGAGAAAGAGCATTCTCCGTCATATATAGACAGAGAATGCTCATTCTCTGTTAGTTTTCGACGGAGAATATCCAATTTCCTTGAAAATGATCATTCTCCGTGAGTTTTAGACGGTGAATGATCATTCTCATGAGTTCTAACACGGGTAATGTCATTCTCCGTTTAATATAAAACAGAGAATGGCATTCTCCGTATTATTTTAGACGAAGAATGATTATTCTCATGTGTTTTAACACGGGAACGTCATTCTCCGTTTAATATAAAACAAAGAATGGCCTTCTCCGTATTAAAATATACGGAGAATAGCATTCGCATGTGTTTTAACATAGGGAATGCCATTCTCTGTATAATTTAACACGGAGAATGAACTTCTCCTTGTAATGTAATATGGTGAATGACATTCTCCTTTTTAAAATAAACGGAGAATGGTCATTCTCATGCGTTAAAATACTGGAATGACTATTCTCTGTGTAATTTAACACGGAGAATGGCTTTCTCAGTTAGTTTTAGACGGATAATAATCATTCTCTGTTAGTTTTAGATGAAGAATGATCAAAAATGTGTTGTCCTGTTTGTGATCTCTTCTGTTTTGTGTTATCAGGAGGGGGAATGGATTCAAGTTGTTTAGTTAATCTCTGTTTCAAGGGAGACATAGTTTCCTGCCGTGTCAAATATAAAAGTACCGTGGAATTTTTAAAGTATCAAGTGTGCGATCGATGGACTTCTTTGGATTCACTTTCCTTTCGTTTGAAGTTTTTGCATTCCGATGGGACTGAACTGTACGTTGACAGTGATTTTTGGCTTCGGTCATTGGTTGGGGGTTTCCATGCCACCCATGACGTGAGCTTTGATCTATTTGTGGAGCAAGTATACTTTCCATGTTCTTCATCGATACCTTTTCCTTGTTAAAGCACTCCCATGGGACCTTCGTCTTCCTCTGTTAGTTCTTTGAGTAGATGTTCTCCTACTGTAAAGGATAAACGAGTAGTAGAATTTTACGAGGGCCCAATTGAGACAGTAAAGAAGAGGAAATCGAATATGTGACCTGGATCAATTACCGGCGTTGGTCAGATTTTTCTAAATAGTGTTGAAGAAGTTAGGCACGCTGTTAGGAAGGTATGTTTTGAATCTCGTCATTCATTCCATATTTTAAAATCTGAGCCGGGGAGGTACACCGTTTGCTACAATAATTATAAGACCCATGCTTGTTTGTGGAGCTTCCATGCTATATCCATTTCGAAAGATAATTAAAATTTTGAGGTGAAGAGGTAAGTGGGAGAACACAATTGTGGAGCTGGCTATATGGATAAAGGTAATCTAGTTGTTTCAGCAAAGTTTGTGAAAAGTTTGGTTAGTGATATTGTTCTGATGGATCCTAAAAAGTCGGCAAAATTAGTTGTCGATGAATTCAAGGTTGACTATGGTTTATCTCTTACCTACGGGCAGGCATACCATGGCATTAGGCTGGTGCACCAAGAAATGTACGGAGATGATGTTAGAGCTTACACCAACTTGTGTTGGTATGTTGACAAGGTAAAAGAAACCAATATTGGTTATGTTATCGACTTTCAGAAAGATGATACATCAATGAGGTTTCAGCGGCTTTTTCTTTCATATGGGGCTTGAGTCGAAGGTTTTCAATATTGTCGCCCGATGCTATATTTGGATGCGACTTTCCTTACAGGAAGGTTTAGAGGATGTTTGATGTCTGCTATAGCGATGAATGGTGACCAACAGTTCTACCCTCTTGCATATGGTATAGTCTCGGGCGAAGATGGCAACAATTGGGAATGGTTCCTTAAAAATCTTAAGAATGTTGTTGGATGTAGTGGGTGTATCATTTTTTTTGGATCAAGGCACCGGTTTAGTTTCTGAAGTTCCTAAAGTGTTCCCTACTGCTTATCATAGCTATTGCTATTATTACATGAAGAATAACATACCGCTGAAGGAGAAAGGAAATGAAAGCAAGTATCCGCATGTACTTGAAGCTTGGAGGCAAGCAGAATATGCTCTAACGCCAGGTGTGTAAGTCATACATATATATGGAGCTTTTATGTGCATTTTTGGTTATTTTAACATGGAGAATGGTCATTCTCCGTTTATATCTCATGGAGAATGGCATTCTCCGTATTCCTTAACAAGAAGAATATGCATTCTCCGTTAGTTTGGAACGGAGAATGACCATTCTTCGTGTTTATAACACGGAGAATGTTCCCTTTTTCATGTGCTTGTGTCTTGAATTCCTTCTTAATTAATTAATTTTTTTCCTGTACAAAGGTGGTTATAAACAAGCAGTTAAGAAGATATATGATCTGAATTGTGGTCATGTTGTGAATTGGATGGATAAACAAAAACCTGAATATTGGTCAAATACATTCTTTTCCGGATGTAGATATGGCGAGGTTGCTTCTAGTTGTGCGGAGTCATTCAATGCATGGATAAAGGCTGAGAAGAAAATGCCTATTTCAGCACTTGTAAACGTTATCCGAGTGAAGATGATGAAGATGATTTCGGAATGCCACAAGGATGCAATTTATTTAAATAGCAAATTGTCTCCATATGCCAAGAATATGCCGAAGCAGCTTACAGATGATGGCATGTGTTATAAGGTATATCGGTATGGTGATTTCGAGTTTGAGGTGATGGCAGATACTTCCTCACACCTGGTGAATCTTCTTGATTGGCATTATAGTTGTCGTAGATGGAAGGTATATGGATCCCCATGCAGCCATGCAATCCAATACATCAGATTTGGTTCGAGAAAATCAGTTTAAGATTTTGTGTAGCAGTATTGGACCTCAGATTTCTACATGAACATATATTCATGTGCAATTCGTTCAGTTCCAGATTATGAAAAACAGTTTGAAAATAATCCAACTGACTTGGTTCTACCACCTATTCCGAAATGGGGCCCCGACCGTCCAAAGGAGGACTGTTATAAGAGCAACTATGAGAACAAAGAAAAAGAGAAGAGGAAGATGAGGTGCAAGAATTGCCTTGAATTAGGTAATCACAATCGCACCACTTGCCTTCTCCTCCCACGTCCTTCTACGGGGGTCGAGGGGGCAGCGCCCCCTCGTTAATACATATTCAGCCATTCTTTCTTTTATATATTTGTTTTTGGAACACATTTCTTACATTTTTGATATCAATGGTGCTATTTTGAAGTCAGTTATATCTAATGTTTCACAGTTTTTTGACTGCATAATGGCAATTCTCCGTGTAATTTTATACGGAGAATGACATTATCCGTTTCAAATTACACGGAGAATAGCATTCTTATTCGTTCTAACAATGGGAATGCCATTCTCCGTGTAATTCGACACGGAGAATAACATTCTCCGTTTCAAATTACACGAAGAATGAACATTCCCATGTGTTTTAACACTTAGAATGCCATTCTCTGTGTTAGATTAACACGGAGAATAAAATTCTCCATTCCAAATTATACGGAGAATAGCATTCTCATTCGTTTTAACACAAGGAATCCTATTCTCCGTGTAATTCAAGATGGAGAATGAGATCCTCCGTTTCAAATTAAACGAAGAATAGTATTCTCATTCGTTTTAACACTGGGAATTTTATTCTCATTAGATTAACACGGAGAATAGAATTCTTCGTTTCCAAATACATGGAGAATAACATTCTTATTCGCTTTTAACACAGGAAATGCTATTCTCCGTTTTAACTTACACGGAGAATGAATATTCTCATGCGTTTTAACACTGTGAATGACATTCTCTGTGTAATTCAACACGGAGAATAAAATTCTCCGTGGTTAAGCAAACAAAGAATGACATTATCAGTGTAATTAAAATAGAGAATGCCATTCTCCGTGTTAGATTAACACGGAGAATGAACATTCTTATGCCTTTTAACATGGATGATGACATTCTCCGTGTAATTAAAATGAAGAATGCCAATCTCCATATTGAATATCACGAAGAATGTCATTCTCCGTGTAATTTAACACAAAGAATGAACATTCTCATGTGTTTTAACACTGAGAACACCATATTCTTCGTGATTTTATTATAGAAGATACCGCAGATGTTACAAAATATACAAATAGAGAAAAATAAAATTCAAACAGAAGTTATAGAAAGAAGTTCTTTTATTAATATGTCTACAAAGGATCTATTACAGATTCAGAAAGACTCATACTGTTCTTCTATAAAGGATCTATTACAAAGACTCATATTGTTCATATAGAAAGCATCTATTACAAATTCAGAAAGGCCTAAAGAAGTCTAGAATGGGGTTAATCTTAATAGAAGCACAACCCTTATTCTTCTTGGTGCACATACTAGAAGATTGATCTCCATCGAAGCGTATTCCTCCTTTCTTGCATGCGCAACCCCGAATGCTCGAATGAGCAGGACAGAGCACAACCTGTGGCTCTTCTGGCATAGTTGTGGCTCTGCCAGCATAAGTGAATGCTAGACCGTTACTGAGAAGGGCATAGCATGACCCCCTAACTTTTTGATAAAGCACGGGGACTGCCAAGATGTTGTTCAGGTTCGAACAAGGTGTTCCAATGCATCTCGAGATTCACTACTACGCGCTCTTCTACAAGGACATAACTACTTTGAATGAAAAGATCCACAGCCAACAGCCAACTGATGCCAGGCCATTCTCCTCTTAAAGCTAAGTCAGGGTCGTGCATAATGAGAATGCTATGAAGACGATGGAGTGTGCTCCTCAAGAAAGCCCTTTAATAGGACATATTGTCCAATAAATACATATGAACCTAATAGTTAGCATAATGAATCTCATTTAATAGGTTCATTACAGGTAGATGCCATGCCGCAAACTCCTCAATTTCTCTCCAACAAAGAAGGTGGCATTTAAGAGTTGTTACAGGTGGATGCCATGCCGTAAACTCCTCATTTAATAGGTCTGTTGCGTGTAATTTAAAACGGATAATGGTCATTCTCATGCATTTTAAATTGCACTTAAATTATACGAGAAATAGTCATTCTTATGCGCTTTAAAATGGAGAATATCATTATCCGTGTAAATTAACAAGGAGAATAAAAAAAGAAGAATGATATTCTCCGTGTTTTTATATTCGGAGAATGGCATTCTCCGTGTAATTTAACACGGAGAATGGTCATTCATACGTTTTAACACTGGGAATGGCCATTCTCCGTGTAATTTAACACGGAGAATAGTATTCTCTGTGTAATTTAACACGGAGAATAGCATTCTCCGTTTTAAATTACACGGAGAATAGTATTCTCATTCATTTTAACATTGAGAATGTCATTCTCTATGTAATTGAAAATGAAGAATGACATTCTCCGTTTTAAATTACACGGAGAATGGCATTCTCATGCGTTTAGCATGTGGAATATCATTCTCCGTTTAATTCAAGACGGAGAATGACATTCTCCGTTTCAAATTACACGGAGAATAGCATTCTAATTCGTTTTAACACTAATAATGTCATTCTCTGTGTAAATTAACATGGAGAATGTCATTATCCGTTTTAAATCACACGAAGAATGAACATTCTCATACGTTTTAACACTGGGAATGCTATTCTCCGTTTAATATAAAACGGAGAATGGCATTCTGCGTGTTTTTATAAACGGAGAATGACATTCTCCGTTTTAAATTACACGAAGAATGAACATTCTCATACATTTTAACACGGAGAATTTCAAATTCTCCGTGTTAGATTAACACGGAGAATGACATTCTTCGTTTCTAAAGACACAGATAATAGCATTCTCATTCGTTTTAACACTGAGAATGTCATTCTCCATTTCAAATTACACGGAGAATGAACATTCATTCGTTTTAACACTGAGAATGCAATTCTCCGTTTAATTTAACACGGCGAATATCATTCTCCGTGTTTTTATAAACGGAGAATGGCATTCTCCGTGTAAATTAACACGGAGAATAGCATTCTCATTCGTTTTAACACTAGAATGTCATTCTCTGTGTAATTTTACACGGAGAACGGTTATTCTTCGTTTCAAATTAACACTGGGACTGACCATTCAAAAATAATATATAGAATAATATAAAAGATAGAAAAGATGTAACAAAATACGCATACATCATTCAAAAATTATATATATATCGAACAATGTAAAACACAGAAGATGTAACAAAAGATGCATACACAGAAGAATAAAAGTCAAATATAAGAATAAAAAGAAGTTATTAGCCTATTTATGATGTAACTTTCCTAATGGTTTTAGCTGATACATTTTCACTTTGAAGCAACCTCTTAGCCCATTTCAACCTAACCGTTGTAATTTTTTGGTGAATTTCATCATCATTTCCTTTTGTTGGTACTATAAAGGTAGAATTCATCAAGCACTTCATAAAGTATGCCGTGTACAAGAGGCAGTTGGGTGCTTTCTGTTGTGGGCAGTTTGTATAAAAAATCATATGTGTGCTATCATACTCCACCATAGCCTTGCAACGTTTCCTCATCTTCTCAACTTTTCTCCTGACAATAGGCTCCAAAGTCGTCCTCACGTATTATGCATCTTCCTTGCCCTTGTCGTACGTGTTGGGCACCAAGGAGTTGTAGTGTGCCCACACGTAGGAGCTCAAGTTGAATGTGAGCAACGTGTAGTGTTTGCTAGATTTATTAAATAGTGGAATGAATATCTACTCTATGTCTTCCTGTAAATCCAAGATGAAGTTTTCTACATCTGTTTTGAAATTGGTAAGGGCCCCGGCAGTTGTGCCTTTTTCATGAGCTTGTTCAATGATGGACTGTGTGTCAAAAAACAAAAATATAATATCATGAGTTACTTTCATCGGTGTACACATGAATAGGGATTTTTTATTTTTTTTTCTTACCAATGTGTGGGGCATCATGAATGCAGCCCACTTATATTGCACCTCATGTAAACTTGACTATTCTCCCCTTCTATTTCTGTATTGAATTTGTTTCATCTTGCTTATCAATACATTGAGTATTCCAACTTCAATATCTTGATAATCGAAGATGTCTTGTAAGTCTATTGCTGTCAGGATGATAGTAATTCCATATTGATCTTTGCTAGCTGCGTATACAACATTACTGCATATAAATTTATTTTAGATTAAATTAGCAGAAATTTGTCAGAAATAATTATGAAAAAGACTAAAAAAAAGAGAGTTCAGAATACATATTGTGGAGTGTTCTTGTTTGGGAATACGATTTTCTTGTAAAGCTTATGCAGCTCTTCATTTGCATCATTCCAAAGTCTTAGGTCCTTGTACGCCTTTAGCATATCACCATTCTTTATTAGTTGAGCAATCATGTCATCTTCTTCGGCTTTCGCATCAGCCATCTTATTCTTTCTTTTCGTTATGGACTGAGTTTTTTCTTTCGGATCAGCATTAATCTTCCGTATTTTATTAGCCTCCATTAATGTTTTCTTACCCAATGGAGTAAAATCATCATCGGCTAATACTGATGATGGTTTTGGCAACCTCTTTTGCTGCCGCCTTCCTTTTTTTTTGGTTACTGCTGGATCATGAAGTTCAGCAGGTTGTTGTTCAGCAGCTTGTTGAGGCTCTTTAAGCTGCAATACTGCAATTATGGCTTGAAGATCAGCAATTTTTGAATCCTTTTCAATGGCTTCTTTATTCAAAAATTCAAATTTCCCTTGAAGCTCGCTTTTCTCCTTAACGAGCATTTTATTTGCTTCTTTGAGTTGCTCTGTTACTTGCACTGATATAAAAGAAAATCAATGAAAGGGAAAATGTCAATAAAAAAAGAGAAAAAGAAAAGATCATTCTCCGTGTAATTTAACATGGAGAATGGTCATCCCCATGTGGTTTAACACTGGAAAGACCATTCTCCGTATAATTTAACACGAAGAATATCCATTCTCCGTGTAACTTAAGACGGAGAATGGCATTCTCCGTGTTAATTTACATGGAGAATGATCATACACATGCGTTTTAGCACTAGAATGACCATTCTCCGTGATAGTTACACTGAGAATGGCATTCTCCGTGTTAAGTTACATGAAGAATGGTCATACTCATGCGTTTTGACACTTGGAATTTCATTCTTCGTGTAATATAACACGGAGAATAGCATTCTCTGTTATAATTTAAACGGATAATAACCTTCCCAGTTTCAAAATGATAGGGAATGACCATTCTCCATTTCAAATAACAAGGAGAATGTCATTCTCCGTGTTAAATTACATGGAGAATGGCCATTCTCCTGAACTATAACACGGAAGATTACAAATCAGAAATTTGAAATAGAAATTTTTTTACCTTGTGCCTGTAACTCTTTAACATTGTCGATGAGCTGTGTCTTATCAGCAATAATAACAGAATTCTGCTTTCTCAAATCCTACAATTTATGCACAGAGCCCTCCATCACAACGTTGGCTGCACGTTGTTGCACTTTTTGTGCCTCGAGCTCTTTCAGCTTTTCTTTGAGTTTTTTGTTCTCAAGGTTGGCTGCACGTAACTGCGCTTCTTGTGCCTCCATCTCTTTTAACTTTTCTTTGAGATCTTCATTCTGTACAAGAATATCAAAATGATGTCTTCTCAAATCCTCCAATTTTTGCGTTGAATCCTCCATCACAGTGCCCATTTCAAAGTACTATGGTATCGGTTGTTTAGCAAAATTATCCTCACCTGTTTGTTGGTGTTCCTCTCCCTCTTTTTCAACTTCTTGTATATGTGTCTCATCTTCTTTGTGTCCTTCTTCTTCCCCAACAGATATAACCAGATCTTGGAATATTATCTTCGATTTCAAGTTGCTGTGATAATCGAGCCTGAGGAAGTTTGAGATTTCGTACCCGTTCCATGTAAAAAATCTTGGGTAATCAGGAATTGGTCGAACTTCCTTTTCACAAATGTACTATGTTCTGCAAACCAATGGAGGAAGTATATTGTACAACCTTCCATTTTGGAGTAAGCACTTGAGTATTCCCTCCATTATGTTTTGCTTGTAGTCCTCTTGATGCTATCCATTACATATGCCAAGATTAACCTTGGCCAGCATATACTGTTGATGATGTCCACACTGTCTACCAAGGCGAAGAATTTGTATGGCAAATCTGTACCGCCAGTCTTTGTGTAGAATGCAGTTTGGCACAAGTTGAAGATTAATATCTTGGCCAAATAATCTGGATTAACAGCTTTATCTCTGAGACAAAGCCGATACAACAATTCAAGGAACTTCTCTCTCACTTTCTTATTAGTGACTTTTGACTGTGCGCCCTTGGAATGAGTCAGCAATCTTGTAAAATGATCTCTACACTGGCTGAAAGAGTCTGGTTGTGGGGGCTGCTGCTATTTTTCCATGATCAATTTTTTGTAAATAACATCATTATCGCTTTCTTTCTTCATCGTTAGACCGAAGATGACTGCCACATCGTCGACGCTTGGCACGATTTTAACAGTGGTGCTCAATTCAAAGTACCCGACGCCATCTTTTTCTTCCTTATAAGTTGCAATTAAATTCTCAAGCCCTTCCGTTACCTTGGCCAATTCGGAGACATAGACTCTTTTTTGGTAGAAAATTTCGACAAAATTCCAGAAACCGATATTCTTTAAGAAATCAATAACTGGCTCAGGTAAACGGCCACCATCTATATTGACCTCCTCCATAAGATTTGGCATTGGCTTGAAAGTAGAACGAAAAAGTCTTGATTGCTTATTCCTGACAGATTTTTTTCTACAAAACAAAAAAGCAAAAATTTAGGTTTCTGTCAACTGTTCTCCATCGATATAAAATAGGGAATAGCCATTCTCCGTCAATTTGACACGTCATTCTCCGTGTTAATTAACACGGAGAATGGCCATTCTTATGGGTTTTAACACTGGGAATGACATTCTCCATGTAATTTAACATGGAGAATATCATTCTCCATTTTAATTTAAACGGATAATATCATTCTCTGTGTAAAAGAACACGGAGAATAGCATTCTCATTCTTTTTTACACTGGGAATGCCATTCTCCATGTAATTCAAGACGGAGAATGAGATTCTCCGTGTAAATTAACACAGAGAATAGCATTCTCATTCGTTTTAAGTCTGGGAATGTCATTCCCCCATGTAATTTAACACGGAGAATGACATTCGTCGTTTATAAAAACACGGAGAATAATATTCTCAGTCGTACTAAAACGGATAATCCATTCTCCGTGTAATTTAACATGGAGAATAGAAAGAATGGAATTCTCCGTGTAAATTTAGACGGAGAATGGCATTCTCATTCGTTTTAACACTAGGAAAGTCATTCTTCGTGTTAAATTAAACAGAAAATAGCATTCTCCATTTCAAATTAACGGAGAATAGCATTCTCATTCGTTTTAACTCTGGGAATGGCATTCTCCATGTAAAAATAAACGACGAATAGTCATTCCCTGTTTAAATTAACACGGAGAATGGCATTCTCATTCGTTTTAACACTTGAAATGCCATTCTCCATGTTAGATTAAACGGAGAATGACTATTCTCCGTTTCATATTACACGGAGAATAGTATTTTTATTCGTTTTAACATTGAGAATGACATTCTCTATTTTAGATTAACACGGAGATTAGCATTCTCATTTGTTTTAACACAGAATGACATTCTTCGTGTAATTTGAAACAGAGAAGGTTATTCTCCATTTCAAATTAAACGAAGAATGTCATTCTCCGTTTAAATTCACAAGGAGAATGAACATTTTCATGTGTTTTAACACTGGGAATGCTATTCTCCGTTTATAAAAATACGAACAATAGCATTCTCATTCGTTTTAACATTTGTAATGCCATTCTTCGTGCTAGATTAATACAGAGAATAGAATTCTCCATTTTAAATTAAACGGTGAATAGCATTCTCATTTGTTTTAACACTAGGAATAACATTCTCCGTGTAATTTAACCTAGAGAATAACATTCTCCATTTTAAATTACACGAAGAATGTCATTTTCCGTTTCAAATTAAACGGAGAATGAATATTCTCATGTGTTTTAATACTGAGAATGCCATTATCCATTTCAAATTACACGGAGAATGTCATTCTCCGTTTCTAATGAAACGAAGAATAGCATTCTCAACCGTTTTTACATCGGGAATGTTACTCTCCGTGTAATTCAAAATGGAGAATAACATTCTCCATTTATAAAAACACGGAGAATAGCATCCTCATTCGTTTTAACACTTGTAATGTCGTTCTCCGTGCTAGATTGACACGGAGAATAGAATTCTCCGTTTCAAATCAAACGGATAATAGCATTCTCATTCATTTTAACACTGGGAACGACATTCTCCGTTTCAAATTACACGGAGAATGTCATTTTCTGTTTCAAATTAAACGGAGAATGAATATTCTCATGTGTTTTAACACTGGGAATGCCATTAACCGTTTCAAATTACACGGAGAATGCCATTCTCCGTTAAAATTAACATGGAGAATGAATATTCTCATGTGTTTTACACTGAGAATTCTATTCTCCATGTAATTTAATACGGATAATGACCATTCTCCGTGTTAAATTACACGGAGAATAGCATTCTCATTCGTTTTAACACTGGAAATACTATTCTTCGTGTAATTCAAAACAGAGAATGACATTCTCCGTTTATAAAACACGGAGAATGGCATTCTCATTCGTTTTAACACTGAGAATACCATTCTCCGTTTAATTTAACACGGAGAATAGAATTCTCCGTTTCAAATTACACAAAGAATGTCATTCTCTGTTTAAATTAACACGAAAAATAACATTCTCATATGTTTTAACACTGAGAATGCCATTCTCTGTTAAATTAAACGGAGAATGATATTATTGATTTAAATTACACAGAGAATGGCATTTACAATGTAATTTGACAGGAAGAATGAACATTCAAATGCGTTTTAAGATGTAGAATGTCATTCTTCGTGTAATATATACAGAATTTGCAAACATAAACTCAAAGTTGTACCTTCTGTTTGCACCTTCTTCTTGCACTTCTTTTCGCTTAGCATCGTTTCTTTTTTTTCTTATGTGCAACTTTCTTAGAATAGGGTTTTCGTTGTTCTCCGTCTTTCCCTTTTGGATTTTCTGCAACTGGTGCATCTTCTCTAATTGGTGATGCTGCCGGTGATGATTCTGCCGCTGATGCCGACATAGTGTGAAGATTGCGAATGGAGAGGAAGGTTTGAAGATTTTGGAGGAGAATGACCTAGGTTTGAGAACAGAGCGGCGTATGGAAGAAGAGGAAGAATCAAAACCGTTTTTCTTTAATATTTGGGTTCGGGGGTGTTTTGAATTAATTAGAAGGGCAAAAAGGTCATTCGGAATCCGCTTTATGTTTTTTTGCTAATTCTGGGCACGCGATAAAATGTTATTTTGCGGCAGGTTTTACATAAAACTTTTGCAATTTTTTGGGCATTTCATAAATTTTCCCTTGATTTAAATTATCAAATCTCCTCCAAATCCTACCAAACCAGGTCTAAATCTTTCCCAAGACCTTTTTTCAACATAAACCCATGCCCCTTCTTCTTTTTTGTACGTAACATATATATAAAATAACTTGAACCGTGAGGCCCTTTCTATTCCAACCCGACATCAATTTTGGCCGCCACCTTCCCATCCAAAACTTGACCTTCTTTTACCCTTTCACCACCTATTTCGTGACACTAAGACTTCTCCTAATGTCCTAGAAAGCCCCCGAGGAGCCACGGCAACTTGGTGAGAAGTTGTGAATTTTAGAAGTCATCCGAAGTTGGGTTCAAAGTCTAAATTCGTTCCAACAAGTATATTATTTTGCATCTAGGGTTTCGTGTACTTTCCGATATCATCTTCTCATGAAACCAAAACTAATGGAAAGATATCTGTGCCTATTTTTATGTCCAATTGGCCACTCACTGAGTTCTCTACGATTTGTTCGGGGCATTTATTCTACAAAAAAAGGTGTCCAGACTGAACCAAATATTTCGTGTGCAAGTTTTGTCAACTTCTGGACCACTTCGATCCCTCCTATATTTTTTAAGAATCTACATCCTAGACTTTTCATTGAATATACTTTTGTAGTATTTTACTGAGGTTTACTGTTTTATAAAATTTAGATTTGTCACCATAATGTCGGAACACTGAAAACTCATAGATTTTATGTGTCATATGCTTCAGAACTTCACGAGACTTATCCAAAATAATTGTTGTGCATGTTTTGATAAGAAAAACAATTTTGTTTACATATATTGTACTATTTTTCAGAATTAATATTTATAGAAAATTTGTTATTCCTGGAGCCAAACTATGGAACAAGTCTAAGTATATTGATGTAGAATTAATACAAGACTTGTATACATGTTTTCCAATAAAATATGTTAACTATTATTATAGAATATTTATAATTGTTCTTGCAAAATTAAATATGATATTTTCTGTTATTAAAATATCAATTTATTATATAAATTAATACTATATATGCTAGATTGATATGGTTGTTTGATACTAGTTTTCTTATAAATAATGTAGTCTGAATTTTATTATAAATATTTTTGGAATTTTTCCAGAAATAAATATTATATTTTTATTTTATAAAATATTATTTCATTATATTGATTTAATACCATTTATGATAGATTGGGTCATATATATAGTAAGTGCTAGTTTCATAAATTATGTCTAATAGGGACTATATATAGTAAGTCTATAAATAGTATGTGTTAAGGCAAAGATATATCATTGATAGATAGAATTATTTATACTAGGAGTGGGTGACGGGCGTAGTGAGGATCTCAGAGCCGGACCGTCATATTCATAATTGGAAGTTGTAGGCAATTTTACCTTGCCAATGTTATAGTTCATGTTCCCTTCCTTTATTGTTGTTTTATTTCTTATTTATTAACATTTAGGACGTAGGAGTAGTCGATAATTTAAGTCTGAATTGTATTTGGGTGTTGATGTCATTATATAGATATTGACACTAGGCGTGGCGATACATTATATTTGTATTTCATTGATACGATAGATCATAGGACACTGACATGATCATGATACAAATTCTACATAAGATATTCGCGGCTACGGACATCATGATAGACTGTAGGATTTATTGCTTGTACTTGAGACCTACTTGACTTGACATGACTTGACTGAATACATCTAGATCATGGGATGGGGAGAACATTACCATCATATCAGGCTACCTTGACATGTTTGGCCTTGTCTCTATAGCCGGGACTTTGTTGTTACTTGACTCGTTTGTCACTATCTCTTTACCGAAGCTTTGTTGTTCTCTTGACACGTTTGCGTAAGGTACTACGACATCGTGCCATGGGTGTAAGTTGCTGAGGTGCTTGTGAGGCTAAATACTTAAAGCCTGATATCTGAAAAGTGTTCTTATGTGCATTTCACATAGATGGTTTTGGTACTTACCCTTTAGTATTTATATTCTTTCTTTACTGTTACTTTGGCATGTATATTATGCACCTTGTTACATCCATCTGAAGACCTGGTGATCTCTCCAGGTAGTAGTTGTGCAGAGATAGTTCGTGGTCATGGAGGTGTTGCTATTTTCAATTCAGGTGTTTATCATGATTTCATATTTTATCCATTATTTATATTCTACTATTTAGCCTAGTTTTGAAGACACATATTGTTCTTCTGGTCTACTTAAACATATATGTTAATGGGCTGTAGATCATGATACATATTGTTTATTCTCTATATTATATTATGTGGATTAAGATAGATATATGTTAGTTGATCTATTAGATAGATTTAGAAAACCAAGACAGCTTATACGTATTTGAGCTGGACCAAAGTCCGCTTGATATGTAGCTGGCATGTATACATATCCTAGTCCTTCGTATTTTGGGACTGTGTATTTTAACCCTTGTGTACCACGGGCTGTGAGTCCCATATAGATCACGGACTTGCGTATCGCCTAGCCAGCGGTACGTACGAGCCGTGGCATTAAGAATAATTGCTAATAGAATCGCGTGTAGAAGACTTAACAGTTATTAGAGACATGTTGTTGATAAGACATAGTTAGGTGCATGGGGTGGGAAGGACAATTCCTTAGCGTATGGACTATAATGAACATTCCTTTTTGTACCAGAAAACTCCATTGGAGATACGGGCCTAATTACCCTTACTGTTCCTGCTGGCCTCTAACGTTCGATGAACGTTATGCTTTGAGGCCCCTGGTGCCCAAAGAGTGGACTATGCTAATTCGATTATAGCAAGAGTGCCCACACATTGAAGGTTTGTATTAAGTACATATTCACATAGAATGGTTAGGTGCCCTTTAGTTGATGTTTTGTCACACATTATTTTGGTCATGGCATGAGACAGTGTCTCATCATGGAATAGTGTGCCACATCTTATCCTTATTTGGTTGTAGGTGTGGCCCACTGTTTCGATGATGGGATACTAGATCATATTGTGATACAAATTATTTTACTTTTACCTATGACTCTGTAATATATTTCATATTCAGTTTATATGCCATAATTTTCTATATCTTGTTACATCCCTGTGAGGACCTGGTGATCTCTCCAGGTGTAAATGTTTATCACTTTTTGCAGGAGTACAAGCCAAGATCGGGTTCTTTTCTCTCTAAGAGGTCTCACCTTCCGGACTAATTTGTTATTTTATCTATTTCTCTATTGGATGCTGGTATTGGATTTGTCTCTACCTAGTTATTTATTCGTTGACATTTTTGTATATGATTTAATGATATTTTGGACATATTATTTCTCTTGTTATTTGTGGATGCGATTTAGTGATCCCATGACTATCTATACAATATATTTACAACTTACATATATTTATTATAAGATTGACATGTTACGTTTTTTAATCGTACGTATTTTGGGACTGTGGTGTTACACGATATCTTAACATACGGAGACGAACATGCATATAATAAGAAGGATCCCCTAAACATAATTTAGAATTAGGAAGGTAGTGCAACAATAGATCTTTAATGGACCGAGCTATTGTTAACGGGCCTGGGTTGTGTTCGAAATGAAAACGGGATACCTAGATCCGTTAGAAGACCTAATCCTAATTTATCTTCTTGGTCCTTGTTGTATCTTATATATGCCCTCTATTCTTTGGCCGTCATAATTATTAGAAAAGAGCAACTTTTCCTAAATTTGTTCTTCGCATAAGAAGAAAAAGAGACGTCAGCCAAAGAGAAGCAAAAGTTGGGAGATCGCCGACCACACGACTTCCAACCCGAAGAAGAAATATGGTAGAAGATCTTGAGGTTACTGAAAACTATCATCTGCTTCTCATCGCTTCAGGTATAATTCGTGAACCCTAGTTTCTGCCATTGAAGGGTTAGATCACGGTTTAAAGCTGTTCATGCTTTATCAATCGATATGCGCACTAATTCATAGTCACTGGAATCCCGGTTCAGATTGATATATGCAAGATTACCTCTAAAAGCTTGCCACATGGATGAGGAATCGTCATGCAGCAAACTGTCTTTGATGCATAGGTACAGTTCTGTCATATGTATCAATCCGTCGTCCTAGGGATCCCAGTTCCATCAGTCTTAACATCATTCAGGATCCAACAAGTATTACATTGCTATGTTACTATCTTTACTTTATATTTAAAACATGCTACTTCTATTTTCCATTATTGATATTGCTCTAGATTATATAACTGTGTGTCTAACCTATATTTGGGTGCAAACGACTGGATTAGTTGTTCTCGTGTCTTATATTTATTCATGAATGTTGGCCTAGTTTAATAATACATTATGATTGTGCGATATTCTTGTCACTCCTCGATTCTGCAGAGTCATTCGTCCTCACATTAATCTCTGGAAATCGATTGTCCTCACTTGGGCGTGATGACGTACAAGTCTGAATTGCACTTGTACAAGGCAAAGACGGTACAAAATCAATAATCTTCAAATATGATCACATCGTAGCGGCACAAACAGACAAATTGAAGACAATAATGACATCTCTCTCTTTTATTGAACAGAACACATTACTGATTCATAGCAGTGGAAATAAGAAGATAACTTGAAGTCACAATGAGGTATGTATAAATAAGTTCTCTTTATTGATAATTAAAGTAAAGTACAAGGCTTGCGCCGGATTACAAAACTTACAACACATCTCTGATTACATTGATAGCCAACTGAAGGGCCTACCATTAGGCTTACATTTGATACATGAACTTATAACTGGATATGCTGACTTGGCTTACAACTTTCTGGTACAACTGATATACAATGTTCCATACATTATGCCTTTTATAAACAGAAGACATCATCTTTTGCAAGGAGAGCTTCTACATGACCAACAAATCTTCGATACCTCGGGACTAATCAATGTCGATCTTCGTGTACTGAACTTTCCAAGCACGAGCACCTGAAAAGAGTGCCGACAACGTGGGACATACACCATGTACTAGCGAGAATAACCAGCCCATTCGCCTAAACCAATACTAAGTAATCATATGAGTAAACATTTATTAAGAGTGATATTTCTATTTAGGGTCTAACATCAGTTTACAGTTCATATAAAGAGAAACAGTAATTCATGGGCAGCATGTATTCTCATATTTGACATTTATAGCAACAGTTTAATATGTATGTCATGATTAAGTAGTGTGATAGTAAGGCATCACTATAGCATACTTTGGTGTTATCATAATCAACAGGTTATAACAATACTCATGGAAAGGCACATTTAATAGCATTGTATTTAACATGTTAAGCAGGCAAGTTGACTAACATGTAAATAAACATATCACATTTAAGTGATTTCTTACCGATAGCCGACTCCCTCGTACATGCATCAAATACATGTTATATGTTATCCTTACTCTGCCTACAGAAAACATTCATTAGCGTGCATCCTTACAACATGATCACTGGTGTTAGTTCACCATTTAGGACATTGCCATATAGGACTTCGTATGGTATTCGGCACGCCATTCACCAGGTTACGAGCCCGAATGAATGTCCCGATACCACGTACCCTTAAAATACGTTTACATTTTTCCCTAGGTCGGATCTGCCCTAGCGCCCCAGGTATACTGTCCGAGGAAATGATAACCCCTAGTGCACAAGTTGTCCATGACCATGCGAATGCGTGTCCGTCTCCATCGCATAATCGTATGGTAAAAATATTAAAAGTAAATAAAGGCAACTGTGTATCATCTCGTCTCATCCATATCGTGTTCAACGACTTATTCATTTCCATCATTACCATAATTCCACTTAGTGATTTCGGCGATCCCAAGCCTCATCATTTTTTATTGCATCAATTCATTGCAACATTTCTCACATCATTCCTTTCGACAAGGAATATATATTATTTTATTCATTTCATAAGGGACATTCATCGTTTATTTTATTGTGTATAAGAAAATAGACATCATCTCATATCTTTGCAATAGTTAGACATAGTGTACATGATTCTAGTGTTTCATTCAGTTCAGCAGTTCGATGTTCATGTGTGATTCATTTCAACATTGTTCAACATAGACATTCAACAATACTCAATATTCATGTAGTAATCATCTCAACATTAGCCAACATAAGCATATCTATTAATTTAGTAACTAAAGCATGGGGCATTTAGGGAGATAACATAGCAACTCAATTCTCCATTTTATTAAGCATAAAGGAGTCGGGGAGAAGGGACAGTTCTACCACTTGCATAAAGGGTCTTCCTGTTCCGATCACACATATTTCCACTAGACATGGCCCCATCAGCGAGCCACATTTCATAACTCATCCCATCCAGCAAACTTATAAGACTGCAGTTGTAACTACCACTTTCCAACATAAGGGTATTTTGATAATTTTGTATGCTGATTTTATATATATATTATTTTATATTAGTGGTTGCTTAGAACTATATTAGTGTCAGTTAGCGGCTAGCCAATAAGATTTTTCAAGTGTTAGTGTTAATTATTGTTGGTCATAACTTTAGCAATTAGAATTAATTAAATTTAGTTGTCATGAAAGGAATATCTCTTTTAGTTGTAGAGATTCTTTCCTGTAGTTAATTAGATTCCATTTATGACAACTGGAGAGGGAAAAACTTGACATTTTGGCATGACCGAAACCTGACTATAAGAGATAATTTCTAATTAGGGATTCATCCATTCATTCCATTTAACTCATTAGCCTCATTTTCTTCCAAAGCTTCTTCTTCACCACACAAACCCAATTCCCTACCAATTCCACTCAATCCACTTCCAATTCACTCATCCTCACCATCATGAAGGCCCAGAGCATTAGAGAGCACAAGGAGATCCATAGGAGAGAAGCTTGCTAGGAGATCGTATCCGACTCATCCCTTCCGTGTCCAAATTTGGAGTTCTCCAAAGGAGGGACACAAGTTGGGTAAATCTCTATCCTTCACCAATTTTATGGTTAGGAACACCCATTGAACCCATAGGAACCTTTCCATAGATAGATTTGACTTCTTAATTATAGATCTAGATATTAAAAGCTTTTAATTTGGTAAATCTATGTTTTATCATGAGTAGTGTTGATTTCTATGCCCAATTTGTATTTGTTACGAATTTGTGACCACCAAGTGCTCGATACGTGTCCCCAAAAAAATATTCGTATCTATTTTGAATCGAGATTGGGTGTCCTAAATAGGATACGTGGTGTTGTGTCATGGTATATCATGATACGCACGTTTAGCTTTGGATGTATACATGTGTTCTTCTGTCCAAAACAATCCAAATTCGTCATATTATTCATCATCGTTTTTAGTAGCCATTACAACATAGAAATACCATAACTCCTAACTCAGGACTCCGATTAATCTCCTTTTTTTTAAAAGAACCGTATCGAAGTCAGATTTACAAATATATATATATATATATATATATATATATATATATATATAAATTTGTTCTAGAACTTTCTGTGAAACTATTTGAGTGTCAGGTGTCTACTAGACGAACGTGTTTTGGTGTTTTTGAGATTTCAGGAGCTTTCGGACACGAAAATGCGATTCGTTTAAAGTTTTGGAAAGCTGATACGAAGGGCTACAAAATAATTTAACCATAGAATTTAGTGAATAGAACTAATAGGTGTAGTATTGGTTTAAATAGAAAAGTGACTATACGACATATGCTTCTTGTGTATCCTATGAGCCTATGTAGTATGGATATCAAGTGAGTGTAGGTATCATAGATTGTTAAGTATATGTATGATATAGTACGTATATGTATATATATATATATATATATATATATATATATATATATATATATATATATATATATATATATATATATATATATATATACATATATATATATGTCCGGCGCTCGTAGCGCGAGTGGCACGAGGGGGGGGGGGGGGCTCTCGGCGGGGAGACCCGGGATCGAGCCCCCCTCCCGCATCAACCCGGCTGGGTGGCAGTGGCCACGGGGTTGATAGGGATGCACGGACACCCAAAAAAATAATAATATATATATATATATATATATATAATATATATATATATATATATATATATATATATATATTATTGTTAGGTAATATGCGTTAGTTAGTGTGTGTTAGTCTTGATACAAGTGGTTATCAAGTGAGCTAAGTATAGATAAGTTATGTGTTATGGTATTAAAGTTTGAGGCGAAGTACTAGTGTGATACTTGGGTACCATGAGGATATTGGTATCACGACACTCAAGTATCATGATTAAGGGTAACTGAGTATTGGGACTTGAGTAAGGCATCCTATTTGGTATCAAGTATTAGTATTATAGTTAGTTGGGTAAGTATCTAGGAGGATAAGGTATTGGTCAAGATACTAAGATATTGGGTATTAGAACTAGGTAATGGGTAAAATAAAGATGTTAAGTGCCAAGAGTATGATGAGTGAGTCTATGTGCATATGATTGGTAGAGTATGGTAAGCATAGGATATCTTGTGGTAATTTGGATAATAGAATAGAAGGATATATTGATATATAGGTCAATAGGTAAACATATTGCTATAATCTATAGCTATACATGTCATAGGGTAAGAATATAGGTTTCTTGGTATTAATTGTAGGTAACCTAGGATACATATCTATGCATATATGTAGCAAGGATCAAAGGTAGATATCTATAGGTATATATACATATAGAAATAAGATATTAGAATACATGTTATACTATATAGGGTATAGGTAAGGTAGCCAGGGTATGTTGCAAAATGTGGGATGCTTAATGAATAAATGTATCATGACATATCATGGTATAAGATATGTCTAGTATTAGGTTGAACATGGTATCATAAGGATATGCTATCTATATATGTATATATAGGTGTATATTTATATGTATAGGTAGTTAAAATAATTCTAAGGGTAAAAGTAAATACCTTAGTAGCAAGATAAGCCATGGGTATGCATAGGATAGCAAGGATATAATATCATATATGTATTTTATATAGGTATGATATAGATACCAATATTATAGGATACATATGGATATATATATATATATATATATATTTTATATATATATATATATATATATATATATATATATATATATATATATATATATATATATATTTATTTATACATGTAGTATAAGGGGTATATTATAGCATGTGGATATGGTATAAGGGTATGTTGGTGTACTATGAAAGGTAGGATATATAGTATATGAGTAAAGGAGTAACAAACTACCATAGGTAAGTGTAGAAAAATATGTGTGAGGATATAATAATGGATAATTTGGTATATCCTAGGTATTGGCATATACAAGCATGGCAGGAGTAATAGGCCTTAGCATAGAAGGGTATTGATACAAATGGTACAAGGTATATAGGTAAGGGTATCAAAGTATATAGGTAAAGGTATTGATCAATCAGAGTGAGATAAAAGGCATAGGTAATCCTATAGGTATGGCATATAGCCATATGAATGCATATAGATGATTAAGGATTTGGATACATAAGAATATTTGTATAAACATAGATAAGAGTCCATGAGTATAGGCTTAGATATCCTAATAATATAATTACATAGGTAAATGTTATGTATAGAAAAATATCTATATGATTATCGATAGGGGTATAATGATACCATATGGGTATTGATATATGGGTATAAGATATGGCATGTATATTGTTAGATAGATAGATACCATGGGTATGGGTGTATATAGAAATATGGTGTATATATATGCTAGGATGCATGGTATTATAGATATGAGTATATATATATATATATATATATATATATATATATATATATATATATATATATATATATATAGGTCATTAAGGTAATCTCATGAGAATAACATATAGCTATATATGTATATCCTATATGTTAGGGATAGGTAGGTAAGGGTATTGGTCAAGGTAAGTAAGTACATAGCTAAGGTAATGGGTAAATGGTTAGGAATATGGATCTATAGTAGAATATATGGATATATGTATATTATATAGGTAAAGGATAAATGTTTAGATATGGATAAAGGGCATATTGGTATATGTTATGGATATGTAAAGATAATGGTATATGTAATAGGTATTGGATTCATCCATTGGTATATAAAGGGTAAATTGGCTAAGGTAATCCTAGATAGTAGGTAACTAGAAGAGATATAAGATATATGTATTGATACTTGGTAATATTAGCTAGTATGGCTAATACCTTCAAGATATGAAACTAGAAACAAGGTATTGACTAATATGGACTAGAAAACCTAGTTTACCCAATGTATTGACCCTAAACTAAGATATTGATTAATATTTAAGGTATTAGAGATACGAGATAAGGTATTAGGTAAATGTGTGATACAGGTTAAGATACTGTGATATGGGGTAAGGTAAATATCTATAGGCCAAGGTATTGCTAGAAATTATAGGTAGCCATATATATTAGGATAATATATGCTAGAAACTTATTAGTATAGCCTAGAAACCTAGTATTGACCTAGTATTAACTAGTATTGAGTAGTTTGACCTAGTTAGTACCTAAAAACCAAATAATGAATTGTTAAAATCTAGTATAACTTTATAAACCTTGTAAATAGGTAAATTTAACCTAGAAACTAGAAAATGACCTAGTTTGACTATGTTAACCTAGATTTGACCTAGTTTGACCATAGAAGCAAGGTATTGACCTGGTTTGACTATAGAAGCAAGGTATTGGCCTAGTTTGACTTCCATGAACTAGAATTGACCTAGAAATCATTAGATATCAATGATTATCACTCTAAAACACCAATGGACATTGATATTTTATATTTAGGTCTTTGTGACTCTATTTTGGATATCAATCCTCACTCATTGCTCAGGATCATAGACAAGTACATACAGTAATTTCTTCCTGATATTGTCTCTATTTCATAATTTAGATATTTCTATCATGTCTATGTCACTTTTGTTACACATGATTAGTGTTCTATGGATTCACTTCATTATTATTTGTGACTCATAATTTATCGTGATACATGCATCATACCTACCTGTGAATTAAATCCATAAATGCTAGTGTCGGGCAAACAAATACCTCAATAGACATGTGAATACCCTATCTGTTCTTCGTGTCTAATCATGTGGATAGAAACCACACAACTTACGTGTGATTTACTATATCGTATGGATAGAAATCATACATTATCGTGTGTAATTTGCCGTATTACCCGAGCCATTCACATGTCGAACCTGATATTTCAATAATACCTAGAAGTTAGGGATTTGACATTGTTCTCTTCTAGTTCATATCATATTGCATGTTTTCTCATATTCACTATTTTTACCTGTTTCTATTAAACTGTTAGTTAGACTTACATGCCTACTTGATTACCTTATTTTTCATATATGCTAACTCTTGTTATATAGCCATTATCATATTATGAACTGTCTATCAAAATTTGTACTTGCTCCAATCCTAACCGGATAACCATATTTTAGGCGATGAGTTAGAGGCATATTGCCCCACATATTATGGAGTAACAGTGGACATTGTTTCTGAGACAGAATTGGGTATCCTAGAGAACCAGACAGTTGTAGAGGCTACGACGCCAGTAGAGGATGCTTAGCTCTAGCTTACTTTATATTTCATAGATTCTGATTTGTCTCCAAAATTATATACTTGGGTTATATATATATTATATTGGTGATTTGGTGTTTTTTGGTTTTGCTGCATTATGTCTCGACTCTGGATTGTGTTTCATGCTTTATCTTAGAACTCTTTTATCTTAGTAGCTGTGATTGAGTTATAGATTTCATATTATTCCTATATCTAAAGTTATTATGTTTGCTGAGATGATCATATATTATTGTGTGGATTGGATTAGTATATTGAGTTAAACAGCTTTCTAGTACTACTACTCCGGCGAAGGCTGGACGTACCCACGATTCATGTTCAATTTTTGGGTGCGGATCATGACAGCAGCATCACAAATCTCTTGGTTTCCAATATAAGTCTCGGTCTAACATTCTGATCGCATCCAACAAGCCAACCAAATGACTCGTGCGGAGCGGGATATTACATAATATACTACTCAGAAAAAAGTTTCATACTCGAAACTTAAGAAGATAACTCATTCTACTAATTCACTTAGTCACAACAAATTTCTCATTCAGCTTCAATTCAATATCTGTTTCAGCACATTTGGCCATCTCAAAATTGTTATCCATCTGTACTACCTAATTTATCAATGGTTTGGTCCATCTTTCTCTTTTCTAAAACATTTTTACTTCTCGTTGATTCACCAAAATTCTCCATGTACTGCTAACTTGGTCACGGCCTATCATTTTGTTTGGACCCATACACATACTTTAGGCGTCCCCAAAATAAATGTATTTCAACCAATGTTCGTGCTAGTACGAATCAATAAGCTATCTTTACAAGTGTTATCTTGGTTGCAGCCTATCACTTGTTTGGATATGCTGCAACCAAGATACTTTAGGTGTCCCCAAATGCTTTAGGCATCCCCAAAATATATGTATTTCAGCCAACATCCGTGTTAGTGCGATTCGATAAGCCTCATGTTTAACTTTCTTACCCAAATTTGACTTGCACATTTTAATATCCAAACTTCGGTCTAGGCATTCTCAAAGTCTATCGGCATCCTTTAGACTTACTTATTGCTACAATTATTTGCCACAATTGCTATCTTTCAAACCATAACACTGAACATCAGGGACTATTCAGATAAGACCTGACCTAAGCATAATATTTCTTCTATACATGCCAAGGTCTAACTTGAAACCAACCATACTAAGAGTTCACAATAATAAATATACCATTTTATTCATTCTCGAATCCAACGACATTTCCCACCGAGATAATTCATCTTTTCTAGAAGATACAATTCAAAGTCACTCATTATCAATTACCTAAGCCAAGAGTAAAATTCTATGCAACATTCGATGTCATCCAGCTAACCGACTTTAGATACCGATCCAACATTACCGTCATGAGCATCAATTCCATCTTAAGGAACAATTCACTTCTCGATACACACAACTCAAGTCTCACCCCACAATTGCAGTTCTCGCTTAAGGTCGACATATTACTTCTCAATGGTACTCTGAAGTTCACGTTACATTATATACTTTCTTACGTCCCACTCAACATCATCTCTTGATCAATACCAAAGGTTCATCCTATGGGTCGCCAACGGTCACCCTATTATTTGATCAAGTCTCTAAGGCTAACTACACCTACAAATACACCTAATAATTCAGGTGACTCCCCAAGAATGGACCATACTAATCTCTTATTCTTAGGGCCAACAAGAAACCGACAGTTCCAAGGAACTTTACCCAAACCTATGGGTATAAACTCGATCTGAACAACTAATCGCATTGTCGAGTATGTCAACAATTGGTTATGCAGCACACGATCATTAGAGTCAAGTCTATCTATCCAGGGTCATCCTCAATGGACTAATTCCTACAGAGGTTCATTCTAGACTTACCCAACGATCGACTAAGAACGATCTAGCAACATTACGGTCTAAATCCCAACCCGACATATAATTCTCAGTAATCTATTTCATCATGTAAATTTTCTAATGATCTGTTTTTAATTCCAATTCCTTCGTATCCATATGGGTCCATAAGCCAAGACTAACAATTCAAGGGTCATCAATTCCATTCCAATAGAGCCTCAACAAAAACATCAAATTCCATTAACCGTCAACTTATTCTCATCGTACCATCATTATCTAATAAATCATTTCATATTCAATATCTCAAATTAAACATTTGTCTACCTTTACCATTCAATGATCACATAACCATGTTACTGATCTGCCAACATCAATAATCATATTATTCGGTCTGTATGACTATGCTATATCACTAAGTCATAACCCAATAATCTATATCCAAAGCGACAGTCATCCATACCGTTACATCTTTTACCGACATTATCCAACACATTCTGTGATTCTCAATCCCATTTGTTTTCCAGCCATCAAAATCTCGTACTACAACGATCAAGTACTCCATTCGATTCAAATCTGACAATTTATGTATCAATTAACCATCCTCTATGCAACACAAGTATTTAGAGTCACTACTTGTTGCCTTTGTGATAGAGTTTAATCCTCGAGTATTACCTCGTACTTCACTGAGTCTATCCTTCGATTGTCAAGATGGGTTAGCATCTTTCAAATCTTAAGGTCATAGCACGCACATATTTTCCACATTTATTCGAGTCACCGACAATATTTTCCAAGAACTTTTATTTTAGTAACCAAATTGTAATATCCACACAGGCCTTTCATTCAACCAATCACAACTATCGTTCAATGTTCTAAGCCACACCATTCTCTTACCATATCCATTTACCCATAATATAATAATCATCCGGCTAGTCTGAGTTATCACCAGACTGCACAATTTCCATCCAAGGCACCTAGTTACAATTTTTGACAATCTTGCTATCCAGCATAATAACACCATCAAGGGACACTCGAGTTACCTAGCAACAAGGCATGACTCAGCTAAGTCTCAGTACTATCCAATACTGAAATGCCCCAGTCCCAAAATACGAACGTAGACATGCCAGCCGTATAATAAATATACGTAAGCTGTAAAATGTAGTATAACCATGGCACACTAATCTCATCCACAAAATAAAGAATAATGATCTCATAAATTAACTATGAATTGTCATTTACAAGTTCGTTAGGCGAAGACAAATCCACTACCAACTAATTTAAAGGAAAAGCAATACATAAACAAAGAAATGATTTGTCAAGAGTAGCATGGACGATCCAAGAGCAATCATCTTCGAAGACTATAGAAGATTACGACCTTGGCTAGAATACCTACGAAAGTCATAAAGCACACACTTGGAGAAATTACCAAGTCCTCAGAGGGACGTAACAAAATATAAAAAGAATATGCCATAAACTGAAATAAACTGCTCAATAATAATAAGTCAAATCGGATCATAACAAGGTCTAATACTCCACCCTTGAATTAGCGTACCATCCCTCTAACCAAACAAGGACATGAGATGGCACCCTAATCTACGATGAAGTATCTTTTAATGCCATAATCTGATATAATATCCGGACCACAACAAGGTTCAGTACCTTCTCATCGAAGCAGTGAACCACACCTACAATCAAACAAGGACAAGGTGTGGCAAACTAGTATGAACAAGTTACTATTCCAAGCTACAATCAGATATAAGTACCCAAACCAAAAGTACCTCTACCTAACCAATAAGGTATCCTAACCATCCAAGTGAATACGGTTCAAGAACAAACCTCCAACGCATGGTCTCTCTGGCTAAAATAGGATCGGCATAGTCCCCTCTCTGGGCACCAATAGCCCAGTAATGATGTAAGAGCATAACGCTTCGCAGAATGTCAGTGGCCAGCAATAAAATAAAGGATCATCACAACGCATCTCGGACGGAACGTACGATCATAAAGGTAAAGTGCATAGTAGCCTATATGCAAAGGAAATGTTCTCCCCACCCCATGCCTATATGCTGTCTTCATAACACATAGCCTCTATTAACCGTTAAGACAAACTAATCATGCAAAATACTATTAGCGGTTAATCCTAAAGCACAACTTATACATGTCGGTGGCCAGCCAGCTACGTATGTCCGAGTTCTACATGCGACTGGAGACTTCATGGCACAACTTATCAAGGCATATGAATGCAACATAACGAGAGGTGGTCTCTTAATCTAGGGTTAATGCGATAAAAATAAATAGAGAAATAATAAAGGCATAATTAAACAGAAATTTGCATCTAAACATGATTTACGAGAACAGTTGTATATTGCAAAAATTTAAATAATAAGTAAATCATGAAATATGAGCTAAAGTAAATAGACAGCAAATGACAAGGTATCTTGGCTGGAGGTGGTGTGCAGAGAAAAGCAAGTCCAGTCTTTCAAATCGTCAGAATCAATATGAATAAGAATTCAAGTCCTACAAACGTCCTCGGATGCTGAAATAAACATCACGAACATTTTCGGTATAAACGATATGTCTAAAAGTGCCTACCCAAATGTCTAATTATGGACACATGGGCAAAATTATAATTTTGGATCAAAATGATGTTCGTCGTTGGACCCGCTTTGCATTAAAAAGCGTGCTAGTACCTACGGTCTCTAAAGTCATTAAACTATAAGACTACGGGTCCTGTTTGATGATACAAACCCAACCGTATGTCCAAAGTTGGATTGCGGTGGGCCGTGGACAATTTTGTCTGTAGGATCGGGTCGCGGTCCCGCCATAATGGTATTCCGGTCGACCATCTCAGAATCGGACTAAACTTGGCATACAAGACCAGAAAAATGAGATGATCCTTTTGGTGCAAGTTTCGTCTAGAGACGACGAAGATACACAAAGTTATGGGTAAATTTGCAAAGGGGCCGATACGGGATATCTCAACAGATACACCTCGATTTTGTCGCGCAAGCACAACGAAATCAAGTTCTGTCAAATCCCATACGTCGACAACATCCATATGCGTCTTTCGATGCTCATGGGTTGCGACCATGTCACCCAGTTTATCGGGGCAAACGTCGTATCGGAGAAAATTTCCTAGAAATTTCTGTTTTCAAAAATTGTTTTTCTCAAACTTTGAAATAAAAATCTTTACATACAGTGAATGAGAAATTAAAATAAAAGAAAGGGTTTGAAGTGCTACATATGGTCTAAGACTTTGTTCAAGTAAATTTTTTAAACTAGTACTAGATCGATTAGAATCAATCTTCCAATAAAGGTAGTTGGCAGACCTGTTCACTGTTTTACATGACTATTTTTTCCTCGATTACTCCATCGGTTCTCGGAGTCAAAATCTCGACAAATTCTGAATCTACTTGTTGGGACTCGAAGAGGGTTATATAGGGTATCTAGAGAAATTTGCAAAATCGAAAACGATCAATTATAGGCGGAGAAAGGATATTGAAAAGGAAGTTACCTCGTGGTCGCGTACCCGAACAGGGTGCCCTGTTTTTGTCGGATTTGAGCGTTACTTCGGCGACACGGCGATCGACGGCGGTGTGCAGGCGGATGAGGATGCACGTAGGGAGTCGTACAGGGTCGAGGTTGAAAAAGTTTGGGGTTTACTGGAGGACGATCCCAGTAATTATGATTACTCATTTGTATATATACGAGTTTTAAAACTAATTTTAAATCGATTTTTCGATCGATTCCTTGCAAGATTTGTACTTCCTTTTGTTCGATCCAGGGGAGAATTCAAACGAGGGGATATAGGGAAAGATTTGATAGAATATCGTTCAGATTCGAACAGATTTTTCTAAATCCAAAGTTGACCAAAGTCTGGGGAGCATGACCGGTTCTCTGCTTGAGGGTCGGGTTATACTAAGAAGTCCATCTCGCGAGTTATCAATAACTCGAGAGAATTTGGATGAATAGATATATATATATATATATATATATATATATATATATATATATATATATATATATATATATATATATATATACTTATGAAAAAAATATATATATAGGTACTTATGAACATAACCAAACCCTAATTAAATGTAAAATTTTTCTAATAAAATAAATGTTTAACATATATTTAACAAATGTTTGTTGTACACATATACAAATAGTATTTGTACCTATATAGTATTATTATACTATATACTAGGCTCACACACACACACACATATGTATATATATATATATATATATATATATATATATATATATATATATATATATATATATATATATACTTATGAACATAACCAAACCCTAATTAAATGTAAAATTTTTCTAATAAAATAAATGTTTAACATATATTTAACAAATGTTTGTTGTACACATATACAAATAGTATTTGTACCTATATAGTATTATTATACTATATACTAGGCTCACACACACACACACACACACACACACACACACACACACACACACACACACATATATATATATATATATATATCTTTTTTAACAACCCTATATATGTGTATATATATATATATATATATATATATATATATATATATATATATATATATATATATATATACATATATAGGGTTTTTAAAAAAGATATATATATATATATATATATATATATATATATATATATATATATATATATATATATATATATATATATATATATATATATGTATATATATATATAAATATATATATATATATTTTTTATATATATATATATATATATATATATATATATATATATATATATATATATATGTATATATATATATATTTATTATTATTATTTTTATATATATATATATATATATATATATATATATATATATATATATATATATATATATATATATATATATATATATATATTTTTAACAACCCTCTTTATTGATAAAATGATAGTTACAAAACATCAATAGTCCAACCAAGAAGGAAGACTATCAATATGAGTACATCTTACAAGAGCTTTTTGGACCTGACGATGCACCTCCTGAATCAGTCTCTCATAGTCAAAACCCCTTCCCTCAAATCGACATTTGTTTATATATATATATATATATATATATATATATATATATATATATATATATATATATATAACAAAAAAAATTAGAAGAAAGAATAATAATAATAATAATAATAATAATAATAATAATAATAATAATAATAATAATATAATAATAATAACAACAATAACAACAACAATAAAAATCAACATTAATATTAATAAAAATAATAATAATAATACCAATAGTAATAACAATGATGGATTTAACCAACAAATTAGTAAGGTACCATAAATTGGTTGTGTACACACCCAATACTATTAGTAGTACATATATAATCAACCTCTTTTTATTTAGAAAGATAGCAAATAAATAAATCAATATTTAAAATGGAAAGATAACCAAAATATGATTTGATTAATCTTAATCAACAGAATATTAAAATAAATAAATCTGGTGACTTATAAAGCTAATATGCTAGTTAAGGCACTTGACTGCACTAGCCGTGCCATATTGTCTAGTCAGTATGCATAACAAAATTTAAGCACGACTAAGACTATGCTATAAATAAATAACAAAATAATTAAAACAAATTTTTTTAAGAAAATATAAAATAAAAATTCTTGAAAATTTTTGGGGTTTACATCCTACCCAACTTATAAAAATTTTGCCCTCAAAATTAAAATAAAACTTAATATAAAAATATATATAATGAGGCTGAATACCAAGGAAGAGGAAGTATATGAAATATCAAATCATAACCTAGTTTCCGTAAAGATGGGGGAAATAGTTATAGGAGGATTCCGAACTAACACCATATTCTACAAGATAGGATATTCTTAGTCTTTCATGAATCATGGTTATTAATTCGTTTAAGGAAATGGGTAGATATTGCACGATAAAATCCAATGGGACAAAAATAAGCGTCCGTTGTTTGTTCTACAGAAAATGTGTCATACATGTGATGTAATTGAAATAGAGCACAAGATGGTGTGTTTGTGTAGGATATGTATGTCATGTGTGTAGAGTGGCTTGTCTAGTTCATGAGTGTAAAATTTGTTGGAAGAAAATGGCTAGTGTTGTCCTCCAAACATCAAAGTCACGGTAGAGGCATCCAATTTGATACGGATAGAAAGGAACATTATGAACCATTGATTTATTAAAAGAAATTGGAGAATGTGTCAAGTGAAAAGATCGTACCTTGATTTTTGGACAATGGGGAAACGATTAAGTATGACATCATTTGCGCCCCTAAGTTTAGGGAGGAATGCTACGATAACACACGTACTGAGGAAATTGAATGATTCACTTATCTATAGCATAAGAAAATTATTGATGGGGGCCACAAATTCTAAGGTACGTCATGCTACGATCTCTAATGGCTAAGTCATAGATTTATATTCGTGATAAGCCTGCTATATTATGGTCATAAGGTCTCTAATGGTGTCGAAGGTAGTGCTCATGTATTGCAGTCGATAACTCATAAATCATAATAAGACGAAATATTATGCTATGCATACTAACTAAACTAGTGAATGTGTGGTTCTGCTAAGTCATGACTTAATAATAAAAAAATGGTATAAATAAAATAATGCCTGCTGGATCCCTAATCATGGGATGGGTGTCTATCACATGTCTAAACTGTGCTACCAGGTCGAAAAAGGTTTGGAAAATAAATGATAGTTTTACGCAAAAAATATAAAGAGTAAGGGTTAAGAAGTTAAGATAAATGATTAGAGATCAAGAGTAAATGATTCCCTAGAGAGGAGGTTGTATAATAGTCGTCTAAGTTAGGGTCACGATTAAGGAAACAAATCTATTCAATCTTAATTTCAAATGATTAGAAGATCACGATAACAGATTTAGGGTCGAGGGAAGGACGAGTAACTCAAGACAAGGTTGTAGTCACTTGGCTTGGCCGATGGTTAGCTACACTTGTGTATATATAACTATTCGAGCCATAGGTGACAGGGCAGCTAAAGGGGATATCAAGTACAAGCATTTGTCTTTCTAAAATAGGTGAAAGACTAAAACAATAAGAAAATCAAGGAAGGTAAGGTCGAATACAGATACGGGGTTCAAAGGCGATTAAGTAGTTCAAAAGAGAGTCGTCAAGGCATACGCAGATGAGATCCTAGAGGCAAGTTTAACTATATCTCAGTCCACGTATAATAATTATACGAAGAGCGAACCAAGTACACTAGGTTGATCAGACCATCATGCACCGGTTCTGATTAGACAATATGTTAGTGGACGCGCCCAATTAACATATGTCTTGAACAAGCTCGATAAAACTAAGCTCGCAAAACTAGGCTAATTTAGCAGCATTTGTCAAGTTTAGTCCAAAATATTAGTATGGAAGATAACGATTGCAAGAAAGCAAAAATAGTCCAAGTCCTTAAAATCTAAGTCTTGTCCTGTGCTTGTGCCTATACAGTCGTCCTACTATCTTCTTGTCTAAGGCCTTGGTCAAGGTGAACAAAAATGTTATGTCGTGAGGCATTCTACCCAACTTATAAAAGTTAAACTAATAGTGTAATGGAATAATGGAACATGTATACCTAGTACGAGTCATCTTCCTAACCTCTATCAAGCACGAAGGAAATATAAGAATTGCGATAGAAAGGATCAAGTAAGATGCAAATCAAGGAGTCAAGCGAGAGTTCGAAAATGGAATCGATGAAGGTGGTCAAGTATGTAGATGAGATCCTAGACTCTAATCCTATATGCAGGCTTGCTTGGTATAGTGAAGTAACCAAACAATTTATCGTAGACCTGCTTGGGCCACCACAAAAACATGTAACGCCCCAGTCCCAAAATACGTAGGACTAGAAACGTAGACATGCTAGCCGTATAATAAATATATGTAAGATATAAAATATAGTATAACCATGACACACTAATCTTATCCACAAAATAAAGAATAATGATCTCATAAATTAACTATGAATTGTCATTTACAAGTTCGTTGGGCGGAGACAAATCTACTACCAACTAATTTAAAGGAAAAGTAATACATAAAAAAAATGATTTGGCAAGAGTAGCATGGATGATCCAAGAGAAATCATCTTCGAAGGACTATAGAAGATCACAACCTTGGCTAGATTACCTGCGAAAAGTCATAAAGCATACACCTGGAGAAATCACTAGGTCCTCAGAGGGACGTAACAAAATACAGGAAGAACATGCCATAAACTGAATATAAACTGCTCAATAAAAATAAGTCAAATTGAATCATAACAAGGTCCAATACTCCACCCTTGAATTAGCGTACCATCCCCCCAACCAAACAATGACAGGAGATGGCACCCTAATCTATGATGAAGTATCTTTCCATGCCATAATCTGATATAGTATTTGGATTACAACAAGGTTCAGTACCTTCTCATCGAAACAGTGAACCACACCTACAATCAAACATGACAAGGTATGGCAAACTAGTTCGAACAAATTACTGTTCCAAACCATAATCAGATATAAGTACCCAAACCAAAAGTACCTCGACCTAACAGATAAGGTAGTCTAACCATTCTAAGTGAATGCAGTTTAAGAACAAACCTCCAATGCATGGGATCTCTGGCTAAAATAGGATCGACATAGTCCCTTCTCTGGGCACCAGTGGCCCAGTAATGATGTAAGAGCATAACGCTTCACAGAACGTCAGTGGCCAGCAATAAAATAAAGGGTCATCACCACGCATCTCCGGTGGAGCGTACGGTCACAAAGGTAAAGTGCATAGTTGCCCATATGCTAAGAAAATGTCCTTTCCACCCAATGCCTATATATTGTCTTCACAACACATAACCTCTATTAATCGTTAAGTTAAACTAATCATGCAAAGTACTATTAGCAGTAAATCTTAACACATGGCTTATACGTACTGGTGGCCAGCCAGCTATACATGTCCGAGTTCTACATGCGACTCGAGACTTCGTGGAATAACGTGTCAAGGCCTATGAATGCAACACAACGAGAGGTGGTCTCTTAATCTAGGATTAATGTGCAAAAAAATAAATAGAGAAATAATAAAGGCATAATTAAACAAAAAATTGCATCTAAACATGATTTACAAGAACAGTTGTATATTGCATATATTTAGATAATAAGTAAATGCATGAAAAATGAGCAAAAGTAAATAGACAGCAAATGTAAGGTATCTTGCCTGGAGGTGGTGTGCAGAGAAAAGCAAGTCCAGTCACTTAGATCGTTAGAATCAATATCAATGAGAAGTCAAGTCCCGCAAACGTCCTCAGATGCTGAAATTGTCACGATCTGCACCCAGTATAGGGGAACGAGAAGTGGGTACGTCCAGCCTACGCCGCAGTATCGGCGGTAGAACGCTGTCCTAGGTCATAACATCTAACATAGTATAAATATAACTGCACAAGATATACTCTTCGAACGGAGGATAATATAGAGGGTACATCTCAATCACAATCTAAGGTAGAAACAATACGATATGATAGATATGAAATCTCCAAAAGAAGTACAAATAGAAGAGAAATAAGTCTAAGTATCTATACGACACAACAACAACAACATCCAAAAATAATACATCTCAGAATTATCAAAATAAGACAAGATAACAAAAAATAAGATAATTGCCTAGCTAACTAGCCTAGACTAAAAGGATGGTGTCATCAACTGCTGTAGGGTCCTCCTGTGGAATCATCTTACAGATATCATCAATGTGGGCTCCGTAGTATGTGGTAAAGAAGTCCTCATCGTCCTCTGTAATATTTTCAACAGGTCCAGTCAGGACAGGAACGAACACAATACTGAAGAACAAATAGGCAACTCTAGAGGGGGTGAATAGAGTTTATGACAATAATGTCCAATTAAAAATTAAACTCTTTCACCAACGGAAAATAATCAGAGTAAATGCGGAAATAGTAAAGAGCGATAAAGCATACGCAAACACAGCGGATTTTAACCTGGTTTCCCTCGTGGAGGACTAGTCCAGGTCCTGAGAACTCTAGCTCAGGATTAAATCCACTATTTGTGAAATAGTAGTTACACCCCGTGCCTTTTCTTCAGAAGACGACGTCAACTTCTTACAGAGATCGCAGTGGCGATGCTTAGAATTTTTCAAGCGACTTCTTGAACTCTTGCACAAACTCCTAACTGAAAAGTACTGAGCACTTTGAGGCTTAGGGAGCTTGTGGCTAGTAGATGTGAAGGGTATGGCTTGTATAAGGCTTTAGAGAGAAGAGAAGAGAGAAGAGAAGAGAAGATAAGATTGAATGATTGAAAATGAGAGAATTCATGGCCTATTTATAGGATATCAGATAGGCAGAATTCCGGCCAGAATTCTGGATCAAATATTCAAAAATTTGGCCATTGGACAACTTGCTTCCAGCCAACCCTAAAACTTAGGGTCCTAGGTTTAGGAGGCAGAGTTTGACCCGAACTCTGTGTGGAGGCAGAGTTCGGCCCGAACTCTATCTCCAGAGCACAGAACAGGTCCAATGGATAAATGGGCTTATTTAGATTTTTGTGGAGCTTTTGATTTGAGGTATGGGTATAGGTTAAATCTCAAATTGCTCAATACGACTCAGTTTACATATGTCTAGACTCAATAAAAGTGTAAAATACAGACTTGACATATTTAATATAGCAGGTGTGAGCTGTCGTCCGTTTGTACTGAGTTCAGTCTTCATGTGTCGTATTGAAATATTATAAGTATCATGTCGTCAATTGTATCAATATTTGGTTGACTGTGATTTTGTGTCAACAATCTCCCCTATATTGATAATTGACAAAATGATATTTGTATATTTAATATTCATACCTGGACACATTAAAGAGCAGTAGCATAGCTCCCCCGTAATCAGTGCAGAGCTATCAATAGCTCCTCCGTAATCATTGTTCTGTTCCTGTTGTCCTGATACAAACATTCTTTTCCAAAGCACAGATACACAATGATATGATGAATATAGAAATATAGCAAAATATTTCTTCCCCTTTTGGCATTTATCAACAAAAAAATAATAATGACTGGAAAGCACACCAACAATAACAATAATAAACTGCATAAACTGATAAACGGCAGAATAAAAAGTCTCAAGAGTCACATAAAGAGTGCTAATACAACCAAAGTGCAGAAATAAAACAACTACATCAACTAAAAATGCAGAAAAATATAAACTACGATCCTCAGCAGCAGCAGCAAGTAGAAATCCATATCCATCATCGAGCTCGTGAAGGCCCAGCGTCGTCGGATGGATCAGTGAAGGAACGACGAGGGTCCACGAACGCCGCATCCGGATCCAGGTAGCGGATAACCCAAGGGTCATCGATACGGTATCCATCGGGAGCAGGGTCCCGCTCCATAGGACTAGGCATAGAAGGATGCCGGGACATAGAGTACCGAATATCGTGCAGAGAGTTGCTGATGGCACTCATCTGCAGGGTGGTCCGGTAGTCAAGCTGAGTCCAGCGCTCATCCTCTAAAGTGAATCAATCGCAGAACATAGTCTGGAGTGACTCAAGAGTAGCAGGAACAGGAGGTGCATCCTGTCCAAGAGGACGTGTGTCGGGCTCATCGTTAGAGTGCTCAGACACAAAAGGTGAGCCAACTGCTGCCTGAAGCCGCCGTGCCTTAGAGAGGAAGGCAGGGGCAGGAAGGAATTGGCACTCATCAAGAGGAATACGAAAGGCACGAAAGATCATAGGAAGATAAAGAGCATAAACCAAGGATCTTGGCTTCTTCCTTGTATTAATCATCCAGTCCATTATGGAACATGGAAGATTAAAAGGAACATAAAAATGGAGGTAGTACAAAGCAGAGATTTCAAAGTATGTAACTTCATCAGTTGATCCTGCTTTGGGCAGAATCGTGTTAAAAATAATGTGATGAAGTTCATAAAAGTAAGGATTGAGAAACTTGGCGAGAAGCTTGCGAGGACGTGAGTTAGGAGTACACAAATCGTCCTTAAAGCTTTCTAGGGATGACCCATCGGGGAATTGAAACTTGTGAGCTTCAACAAGTTTCTCCATAAGTCAGGCTCCAGAAGTTCAAGGTATTCGGCTAAGTCAAAAGCATCAAAGGAAATATCAATATGATGAAGTTCATAAAAGTAAGGATTGAGAAACTCGGCCCGAACTCTGTCTCCAGAGCACAGAATAGGTCCAATGGGTAAATAGGGCTTATTTGGATTTTTGTGGAGCTTTTGATTTGAGGTATGGGTATAGGTTAAATCTCAAATTGCTCAGTACGACTCAGTTTACATATGTCTAGACTCAATAAAAGTCTAAAATACAGACTTGACATATTTAATATAGCAGGTGTGAGCTGTCGTCCGTCTTGTACTGAGTTCAGTCTTCATGTGTCGTATTGAAATATTACAAGTATCATGTCGTTAATTGTATCAATATTTGGTTGACTGTGATTTTGTGTCAACAATCTCCCCTATATTGATAATTGACAAAATGATATTTGTATATTTAATATTCATACCTGGACACATTAAAGTGCAGTAGCGTAGCTCCCCCGTAATCAGTGCAGAGCTATCAATAGCTCCCCCGTAATCATTGTTCTGTTTCTGTTGTCCTGATACAAACATTCTTTCCCAAAGCACAGATACACAATGATATGATGAATATAGAAATATAGCAAAATATTTCTCCCCCTTTTGGCATTTATCAACAAAAAAATAATAATGACTGGAAAGCACACCAACAATAATAATAATAAACTGTATAAACTGATAAATGGCAGAATAAAAAGTCTCAAGAGTCACATAAAGAGTGCTAATACAACCAAAGTGCAGAAATAAAACAACTACATCAACTAGAAATACAGAAAAACATAAACTACGATCCTCAGCAGCAGCAGCAAGTAGAAATCCATATCCATCATCGAGCTCGTGAAGGCCCAGCATCGTCGGATGGATCAGTGAAGGAACGACGAGGGTCCACGAACGCCGCATCCGGATCCAGGTAGCGGATAACCCAAGGGTCATCGATACGGTATCCATCGGGAGCAGGGTCCCGCTCCATAGGACTAGGCATAGAAGGATGCCGGGACATAGAGTACCGAATATCGTGCAGAGAGTTGCTGATGGCACTCATCTGCAGGATGGTCCGGTAGTCAAGCCGAGTCTAGCGATCATCCTCTAAAGTGAATCGATCGCGGAGCATAGTCTGGAGTGACTCAAGAGTAGCAGGAGGAGGAGGCGCATCCTGTCCAAGAGGACGTGCGTCGAGCTCATCGTTAGAGTGCTTAGACACAAAAGGTGAGCCAACTGCTGCCTGAAGCCGTCGTGCCTTAGCGAGGAAGGCAGGGGCAGGAAGGAATTGGCACTCATCAAGAGGAACACGAAAGGCACAAAAGATCATAGGAAGATAAAGAGCATAAACCAAGGATCTTGGCTTCTTCCTTGCATTAATCATCCAGTCCATTATGGTACATGGAAGATTTAAAGGAACATAAAAATGGAGGTAGTACAAAGCAGAGATTTCAAAGTATGTAACTTCATCAGTTGATCCTGCTTTGGACAGAATCGTGTTAAAAATAATGTGATGAAGTTCATAAAAGTAAGGATTGAGAAACTTGGCGAGAAGCTTGCGAGGACGTGTGTTAGGAGTACACAAATCGTCCTTAAAGCTTTCTAGGGATGACCCATCGGGAAATTGAAACTTGTGAGCTTCAACAAGTTTCTTCATAAGTCAGGCTCCAGAAGTTCAAGGTATTCGGCTAAGTCAAAATCATCAAAGGAAATATCAATGCCCGCAACACGTGAAAATATATGTGTATCATCGTGAGAAAGGTTACAATAAAACATTTGGATGGCATTGAGATATATAACCGAATTGGTAGTAACAAGTTCATCAAGACATAGATCATGAAATAATGAATCATATTGTGAAAAGATAGTGAAATTTATAGGATGACCCGCATACACATGATGTGATCGAGAATCACTAAACCACTCATTGGAAACATCTAGTGATACAAATATCCGGTCATCGTACGTGTTGGGGTCGAGTGGACGAAGTGGGTTGAACAATGGGTGAATAGGTTGTTGAATAGGTTGTTCAACGGGTTGTTCAACACGAGGAGGAGCATTCGAAGAGGACGCACCCTCGGTTCGAAGTCTCTTCTCTCTATTGAACAACTTGGGAGCCATAAAATAATAAAAAAAATTAAGGAAATTTAGATGGAGAGAAGTATAGAAATATACCTCAATTTGATGATGAAAGATGAAAGAGAATGGTGAGAGAATCCTTCTCCTTGAATTTTGAGAAAAAAGATGCACTAGGATGGAAGAACTAGGGTTAGGGTTTGAAGAAAAGTAGTTTGGAGAAGTTTAGAAGGTGGCAATGAAGGAGAGAGAAGAGGGGAACCCAATTTTTAGTGTAAGGGTTTGAATTGTCGGAGCAAATGTGGACCATTGGATCATATTCTGATCAGCGGTTGCGGCTGCTTTCGGTTCTGGAACAGCCAGACCGAATTCAACCCGAACTCTGGGTAAGGCAGAGTTCGGACCGAATTCTGGTTTCTGTAGCCAGAACAGAAAATCAGGCTAAAAAGAAGTTTGATCAAATAAGATAGACTAAAAGGAGTATGATAAAGAGTATATGCATATGTAAAATGAGAAAAACCAAGTAGAGAGTAGCAAAAAAAAATCAATGCTGAATCAAAGTGAAGTTTGAAAATTTGAATTTTAGCATGTGATAAATAAAAGTATACAGTGTAATAAACAAGGAAATATGCCACAATTCAATATTTTGAAGCTGCCATGGGGTAGCTGCAGGGGCCGGATCCCAGCTAGCGGTAGTCCTGAGGACTAGTGCACCGTATCGCTTAGGCTTTTACGCCTTGTTGCCAGAAGGACCCTTTCGGCTTGTACCCGTAGCAATTTTATCATAAAAAATCAAAACATAATCGATATTTATGCAGGTTACTTTAATGAATAACAGCTTCATCTAAAATTCCTAGTTCACGACAAAGAAAGTTAAAACGCTCTTCGGATAGTGGTTTGGTAAAGAAATCTGCTAGCTGATGATCAGTGTCAATAAATTCTAAGTTAATAGTGCCATTTTGCTGGTGATCACGTAAAAAAGTGGTGACGTATTTTAATGTGATTCGTGCGTGAGTGACATATGGGGTTCTTAGTGAGATTGATAGCACTAGTATTTTCACAAAATATAGAAATATGCATAAAAGATAAGTTATAATCTTCAAGGGTTTGCTTCATCCACAGAATTTGTGCACAACAACGACCAGTTGCGATATATTCAGCTTCTGTTGTGGATAGTGCGACAGAATTCTGCTTCTTGCTAAACCAAGAGTCTAGAGCCTTTTCTAATAAATGACATGTGCCGCTCGTACTTTTACGGTCGACCTTGCATCTGGCAAAATCAGCATCAGAGTAACCAATGAGGTCAAATAATGTTGATTTGGATACCATAGGCCCACTATAACCGTACCCTTAAGGTATCAAAAGATACGCTTAATGGCAGACATGTGTGATTCCTTAGGATTAGCTTGATATCTAGCACACAGACAAACGCTAAACATAATATCAGGGCGACTAGCAGTTAAATATAGAAGACTGTCTATCATACCTCGATACTTATGTTGATCCACAGGTTTACCGCTTTCATCTGGTTCTAGTTTAGTTGTAGTAGCCATTGGAGTACTGATTGACATTTTCAAGGTCAAATTTCTTCAGCATGTCCTTTGTATACTTCGACTGACAGATGAAAGTTCCACTTGATGTTTGTTTGACTTGCAGTCTAAGAAAGTAATTGAGTTCCTCCATCATGCTCATCTCAAACTCGGTCTGCATACACTTGACAAAATCTTGACAGAGAGTTTCATCAGTAGAACCAAATATAATATCATCAACGTAAATTTGTACTAAGAGAATAGTGTCTTTGAAAGATTTTATAAAAAGTGTAGTGTCAACTTTCTCTTTTGAAAAACCTTTTTCAGCCAGAAAATTGCTTAGCCGTTCATACCAAGCTATAGGGGCTTGTTTGAGGCCATATAGCACTTTTTTGAGCTTGAAAACATGGTCGGAAAATTTGTGATTTTCAAAACCAGGGGTTGTTTTACAAAAACTTCCTCCTTAATAAATCTATTCAAGAAAGCACTTTTAACATCCATTTGAAACAATTTAAAATTTGAAAGTTAGCAAATGCGAAAAGCATCCGAATAGATTCCAATCTTGCAACAGGAGCATATGTCTAATCGTAGTCGATACCTTCCTCTTTGTTGTATCCTTGAGCTACTAGACGAGCTTTGTTGCGTGTAACTGAACCATCTTCATTTACTTTGTTTCAAAAAACCCATTTAGTACCAATAATCGAGTGATTTATCGGCCTAGGAACAAGTTCCTAAACTTGGCTCCTCTCGAATTGGTTGAGTTCTTCTTGCATGGCAAAAATCCAAAATTTATCATTAAGTGTTTCTATAATGTTTTTCGACTCAATTTGTGAAATGAAGGCAGTACTAGCAATGGAGTCTCTTAATGATGATCTAGTACTTACTCCGTGTGAAACCTCTACTATAACTAAATTTTTTGGATGTGACGGCTTGAAAGAGAATTTCTTTGGCAAGCCCTCCAGAGAATTGGTCTCAGTGGTGGTATTCATCGAAGTAGACGTTGATGGCTCAACATCATCATCAAGAGTAGTTACTGCACTGTTATCTTCATCAAAAGTCACATTGGTAGACTCTTCCACAATTCATGAGCATTTTTTGAATATTTTATATCCCTTGCTCTTGGCCGCATAGCCAAGAAATATACCATCGTCAGCTTTGGCATCAAATTTGCCTAAGTTGTCTTTGGTGTTAAGGATAAAACATCGACAACCAAAAACACGAAAATATGAAACGTTTGGAGTTCTTCCAAACCAAAGCCCATAGGGTGTTTTCTTCGTAAAAGGACGAATGAGCTGTCACGACCCGGTCCCAATCACGTGGGACGAATCGGATCATGCCCAGCCTGCACCGTTGATGAGACGACAGCAGTAAGCTGTAACTTCCATATGCGGGTAATCAAGAACTCAAACTAAATTTGCCACAACATTTATTATTCGATAAATTAAAAACTTGTCCAATGCCAAGTACAAACATAAACCATCAACAAAAATAACATTGTTTTTAAACAAAAACTAACAAACTGGAAAATAATCTCTAAATAAAAGCAATATCTTCATCCAGAAAGCCATCCTCAGGAAGCACAGCAGGGTAAAGCTCAGGGTCATAGTAGCTACTAATCAGTAGCTCTGCATCCTCAACAGGACCTAAAAATATAGTCTCCAGTCAGGAGGGAGCAAAGTACAAATTCATGATATTTTAACAATTGAAATTAATAATGGAAATATGCAGTTTTAAACAATTTGAAGTAAATGATTTTCCAGCAGTTAAAAACAGTGTGCTATGAAATAGGCAATAAATATGACCGGATTGGGTTTGTTACAGTAATATCCTAGTGATATGGTATGGCTTATCCCCGTGTGTTTGAGGGGTAAGCTAATACATTCAGTTATACTAATTTGGCTGTGGTCATATCCACTACACTACTCCCCCAATCCCCAATAGTTACAGTAGTTACAGTCAATGCTCTCAAAGAGAGTTTCGTGTTGTATCTTGATTTAAAATGGCATTAAAATAATTATTAACTAATTGTAATCTACCATAAAATTGTACTTGCCTTCGATTTTGACTGGAAAGGTTGGTACTTTGGAATTGAAAGTCAGGATCTTCCTCGAATTCCTACATTTGGAAATCTGTCTTAGAAACTATGTCACCAATTGCTAACCAAACTAGTTGAAATCTCTAAATTGTCTCCTAGTCCATTTTAGTCTTGTTTAACTAACACAACCAAAAACGCTATTTATTAGTGCGTTGCAATTAAGAAACATCAATTTACATTTAATTTCGAGAAAAATTGTATTCATCGTTTTATTTGGAAAAACTTGGTATTTTATAATTATATAAATATAAAACTAAGATATTCCTTTTTAATGAGAAATACATGAATTTCTATTTTTAATTTACAACTTAATTGCTAAGTGACAAAACATTTATTATTATATTCTTTTTAAAATACAATAAATAATTATCATTTTATACTACGTTTCCATGACCAAAATCATCCAAAAAATAAAAGAAAGATAAAATAAAACCTAGGCTATTACAATTTCTCACAGCAGGAAAACAAATGGGCTTATGCCCTTACATTCCCAAGAATTAAAATAAGAGAAAATTCGTTAGTCCTGTAAACTGCCTACAAAATTAAATATAAATAATATTTAATAATTCTAATTAAAAATATAAAATATTATTGAGTCTCAGAACTAGTCCAATCGTCATTTTTATAGCTAATGTCTCAACGTCCGGACGAAACCGGTTTCGTTTGCATTTAGCTGGGGTCCATTGACCAATAAGGTCGTCACCCAATAAATCCAAAAAAAATAGTATTCTTTTCCGAAAATCATTTTAAAACTATATAATTAAATTTTTATAGAAATTTTGGCAGCATTCCCTCTATTTTCGGGATAACCCAAAACTGGGAAACGTGCCAATTTTTCCTGCAAAATAAATCCCAAACCAGGGATACCCAAATATATCCACAAAATTATTTTCCGAAATAAATTCGAAATCCCGAAATGATATCGGAATTCCCGAAGTAATATCGGAAACTCACAGAATCCTTTCTGAAAGATTGTCGAAAATTTTGAGAAAAGTTACAGAACCCAGTTTTAACTAAAAACCCAATTTAATATCTATAATCACAGAATTACTTCCGAAGCAAAACCAACAGAAACTATCCAAGAACCAAAATTCTGAATTCCCGAAGGAATCGGTGGACCAAAATCATCACAGACCAAAAGAAAACTATGAGACTATCCAGAGGTTACCGAAATCGACGGAATCCGAAGTGATGCCTCGGTCTCGAAACACGCGGAACCGCAGAACAGAACCGAAATCATATCAGAAAATCACGAAGAACGGGGCTCCTCGGGACAGTGCCACGCATACAGATCGGACGGCCAGGGCTGTCACCGACGGTCAGCGGCGAAGGACGGCGCCGGGGTCGGACTCGGGGAGCGGGGCCGACGGCGAGGGGTGCGCCGGACTCGGGTTGGCCGAGAAATGGCCTGGCCGCGTCCGTGGGAAGAATGGCGGCGGGATCGGCCTGGGTGGCCGGCGATCGGACTGACCGCGGGTGGCCCGAGGACAGCGGATCAGGGTCGCCGCTTGGCCTGGGAGGTCGTCGGCTGCGGCGACGGCTGGGTCGGGCGAAAAACTCCGGCTAGGGCACGATTTGGGGAAAAGGGTTTTAGAGAAGGGAAAGTGGTGATGGGGAAGAGGAAGAGAGGGTTTATATATATATATAGGAGAGTGCTTGGGGTTACAGAAATGAGGGGGCAGCCGTTCGGGGGAGGCTAACGGTCGCCGGTGGCGGCGGGCGTTCGGAATGAGAATTGAGGGGTCGGGTGAACGTTTAGAAAAGGAAAGAAAAAGTAAAGTTTTCTTTACCAAATGAAAACATGTGAATTAGAAGAAGTTTGTTCTCAAAAAGGGTGCTGTAGAGAAAACATAGGTTATACTAATGACTTGAGCCAAAGGGCTTGGGTCTCAAGTAATTGGGCTAAAGGACTAGAAAAATAGAAAAAGGCCTTCAAATAAATTATATATATATATATTTTTTCTTTTAGAAAAATAACTAAACAAATTTTTTTTAATATAATCTTCTATTAACAATATTTATTAAAATAAACTTTTCAGGTTTCAACCCAAAAATTTCCGAAATAATAATTTTCTAAGAGAAACAATTTCCTAATTTAACAACTAATAATTAATAATAATAATTTAAACTATTAATTTAACTGAAGAATTATGGGTTTCACAACCTTCCCTTCTTGGAAAATTTCGTCCTCGAAATTTAAAGGATAGAGTTAGGAATTACCTCAGGTCTCAAACAAGTACGGGTACTGCTCCCGCATCTCATCCTCTCGCTCCCAGGTAGACTCGCCTGGGGAATCGTGCCTCCACATAACTCTGACTATGGGAGTCACCGAAGTCCTGGTCCTCTTCTCGCCTCTGTCCAAAATTGCCACTGGCTTCTCTGGTACTGTAAGACTCGGTCCAATCTCCAGCTCCGAGTGGTCCAAGATGTGACTCGGATCCGGGATGTAGCGTCTGAGCTGCGAAACGTGGAAGACGTTGTGCACACCCTCAAGATTAGCTGGTAGAGCTAACCGATATGCCACTCCACCAATTCGACTCAAAACTTCAAATGGTCCGATATATCTGGGACTCAGCTTTCCAGCTCTGCCAAATCGGATGGTTCCTCTGGTAGGAGAAATCTTCACAAAGATACTATCTTCTTCTTCAAATTCCAGTGGTCGACGACTGCTATCTGCCCAATGCTTCTGCCTGTCTTAGGCGATCCTGAGCTTGTCTCTAATCACCTTCACCTTCTCTGCTGCATCAGTCACCATCTCTGGCCCCAGCAGTACTCTTTCTCCTACGTCGTCCCATGCAAGTGGAGTACGGCAACGACGTCCATAGAGTGCTTCAAATGGGGTCATACCAATGCTAGCTTGGTAACTGTTGTTATAAGAGAATTCCACCAAATGCAAGTGATCTTCCCAAGACCCTCCAAATTCCAAGACGCAAGATCTCAACATATCTTCTAGCGTCTGGATGGTCCTCTCAGATTGTCCGTCAGTTTGGGGATGATAGGCTGTGCAGAACTTCAGTTTTGTTCCTAAGCTGTCATGCAAACTCTTCCAAAAATGTGAGGTAAATCTAGTATCTCGGTCAGATACAATACTTACCGGTACTCCATGAATCCGGTAGATGTGCCGCATGTACAGTGCCGCCAACTTCTCGATGGATAAACCAACCTTGAAGGGAATAAAGTGTGCCGACTTAGTCAGTCGGTCCACAATAACCCAAATGGCGTCCTTCCCTCCTTGCGATCGAGGCAGTCCTGACACAAAGTCCATTGTTATATGCTCCCACTTCCACTCCGAAATATCCAGCAGCTGTAGAAGTCCTGCGGGTCTCTGTCTGCTAGCCTTTACTTGTTGGCAAATTAAGCATCTAGCCACAAATCTGGATACATCCTTCTTTATTCCATACCACCAAACGATGGTACGCATATTCCGATACATCTTATTAGCTCCAGGATGTATGGAATACTGTGACTGATGCGCTTCTTGCATCAGCTCATTCCTCAATTTGCCAGATGGTATACACAGCCTCGTACCATTCTTCAATGCTCTATCACTGGCGATAGAGAAACCTTCAAGTGTTCCTGCCAGTACTTCATCTCTAAGTTTGCAAAGCGTCTCGTCTTGAAATTGTGTCTCCTTGATTTTGTCTATCAGACTTGAACGCAATTGCAACTGCATTATGGTTGAGTCAGCTCCAGGTACATCAGCTTCTCGCCCCAGTTCTTTCATCTTTTCCTCAGGCAGTACAATCTCTAGACCAAGCTTCTCTATGTCCTCCAACAAGTGCCGTTCCTTGGTCAAAAACATCGCCACTGGGTATCGACTAAGTGCATCAGCAACCACATTAGCCTTACCCGGATGGTACTGCAGGTCGATGTCAAAATCTTTCATCAGTTCCAGCCACCTTCTTTGTCTCATGTTCAGCTCTTTCTGAGTGAAAACATACTTCAGACTTTTGTGGTCTGTATATATTTCTACTCTCTCTCCATATAGATAATGCTTCCATAGCTTCAATACAAAGATGACTGTAGCAAGCTCCAGGTCATGTGTGGGATAATTCTTCTCATGGTTCCGTAATTGCCTAGATGCGTAAGCAATCACTTTTCTATTTTGTTGAAGAACGCAACCCAGTCCTTTTCCAGAGGCATCACTGTAGATTGAGAAACCACCGGTTCCTACGGGTAGCGCAAGGATTGGTACAGTGGTAAGTCTCTTCTTCAGCTCCTCAAATGCCGCCTGGCAATCTTTCGTCCAGATGAACTCTTCATTCTTCCGAGTATGCTTCGTCATTGGTTCAGCAATTCTGGCAAAATCCTTCACAAACTTCCGGTAATAGCCAGCCAAGCCCAAAAAACTTCTGATTTCAGCAACTGAGCTTGGGGTAGACCACTTCTCCACAGCAGCTATCTTCTTAGGATCCACCAAAATTCCTTCTCCTGTGACAACATGGCCAAGAAAATCTACCTTGTCTAGAAAGAATTCACATTTGGATAGCTTATCATATAACTTCTCTTTCCTCAAAGTTCCCAGAACTTTTCTAAGGTGCTCCTCTTGCTCCTCTTCAGTCTTCGAATAGATCAAAATGTCATCGATGAAGACAACAACAAATTGATCTAGGTACTCATGGAAAACCTTGTTCATAAGGTTCATGAATACAGCAGGAGCATTTGTCAGTCCAAACGGCATGACCAAGAATTCAAACTGCCCATACTTGGTGTTGAACGCCGTCTTAGGAATGTCCTCCTTCCTGACCTTGATCTGGTGGTAGCCGGATCTGAGGTCAATCTTCGATAACACCTTGGCTCCACTGAGTTGGTCAAACAGGTCATCGATCCGGGGCAGAGGGTACTTGTTCTTGATGGTGATATTGTTCAGCGCCCGGTAGTCGATGCACATCCTTACTGTTCCGTCCTTCTTGGAAACAAACAAGACAGGTGCTCCCCAGGGTGAAGCTCCGTCTCGGATAAATCCCAAAGCCTTCAGTTCATTGATCTGATCTTTCAACTCCTTGGCCTCCTTCGGGTTGACTCTGTAGCATCCTTTAGAAATAGGAGAAGAGCCGGGGACTAGGTCAATGGTGAACTCTATGTCTCGGTCTGTGGGTAACCCGGGAAGACTATCAGGGAAGATATCCATAAATTCTGCTATGATAGGATGGGGAGGTCCGGGTTCTTCTGTGATAGAGGTGTAAGTAACACACTCCATATCCTCCGGAGTTCGAGAGATTTCAAACTCCAGCTCTCCAGGTGGGCTGAAGACTACACAACCTTTGTGACAGTCTATCAGTGCATGCTGCTTACTCAACCAGTCCATCCCTAGGACTATATCATAATTGGGTAAGGGCATCACAAGCAAAGGTGCTATGAATTGGTGGCATGATATGGTGATAGGGCAATTACAGGTCTCATTGATGGGTAGGGGTCCTCCACCTGTCATGACTCTACATATCTTCTTGCTAAACCCCGTATCTATGTGGTGTACAGAGATGAATTTTTTGGATATGAAACTATGTGATGCTCCCGAATCAAATAAAGCTAAGACAGGATAGGAATACACATAAATGAAACCTGCGATGACATCAGCTGTAGGTTCCTGCTCCGGCTCTTGTTCCTCTGCTGCTAGAGCAAAAGCTCGCCCAGTCTTCTGTTGATGCTGCCCAAATTGTTGTTGCTGAGTGGGCAGAGGACCTTTCTGTTGGGTTGCTCCAGTCCGGTGAGCCACCGAGGGGCAGTCCTTCACTTGATGGGTGGAAGACCCACAGACCAGGCAATGTCCTAGTCTCTTTCTGCAGATATTTGCTTGATGCCCCGGCCTTTTGCAATAGTCGCAGACAGGGATTTGCCTCTGAGGTGCCCTATCATTGTTCCTTGCCTGCTGGTTCTGCTGGTGGTGGTGGGAAGGCCGGTAGTTGTTGTTGTTGTTGGGCCTCTTCTGATTACCCTAGAAATTGTTAGTTCCAGGATAATCCCTCTTTGAACGAGTGGGTTGACTCTTCTCTATATCTTGAGCTCGCTCCAGAATCTTTTCATAGGTTTTAGCACCACCTGAGATCACATGGGTGCGGATCTCCTCTCTCAGCCCATGTCTAAATCTTTCAGCACGATCTTTAGGGTCAGCCACCAGGTTCTTGGCAAAACGGCTGAGTTGGCCGAATTCTGCCGCATATTCTCCAACAGTCATATTTCCTTGCTTCAGATTCTGGAATTGCCTCTCTATCTCCCGTAACTCTGAGGTTGGGAAGAACTTCCTCTTGAACAACCTCTTGAAAGTGTCCCAGTCAATCTGCCTATCCTGGAGTCGGGGTTCATTCCGATACCAAGTGCTTGCTACATTTTGCAGTTGGAGTCCCACTGCTTCAGCCTTGAGGTCTTCTGGAAGTCGATCGACGCTTAGAAGACGCTCCATACTATCGAGCCATTCATCAACATAGACGATTCCCTTGGTTTCCTTGAAGGGTCGAGGGTTCTGCTTCTTAAAACTCTCAATATCGCCCACCTTGGCAATATAATTCCCATTAATTAAATGGCCTTAATATTACATAAATTAATCCTTAGATTTATGTTTACCTTGGCAGGCCTTGGTTCTTGTTGAGCTGCTTCTCCTCTCTTCAGTGCAGCCATTGCCACGCTATGGGCATTCTCATTGCCTTCTCTCATAATTGCCGTCTGCTCGCGATGAGCTTCAGTTTGAGTTCTTCGGGCTTCTAGCACTCCCCTCAGCAGACCTATGAGGTCGGTGGGGTCCACAGGCACCGGTGGGGCAGCTGGAGTGGGTAAAACCATAGGGGGCTGCATCTTCGTCCGAGAAGATGATGGGTCGGCCATTGTATTATGGGGACGGTCGGCCAGCTGCCTAGGTGTAGGATCCGGACTTGATTGGAGAGGTGGGGCATGATAGGGTGAAGATACCCCATCGCCAGCAGGATTGGTATTGTCAGTGGCCATTCTCTGGAAGGTTTAGGATATAAACATAAGCAAGGTAGCCTATCTATAATCAAAATAAATTTTTACTTATAATATATTTCGGTCCTATGTTGTGACAAATTAATGTTCTAGTGTTCTAAATATCTCTAAATAGGTTTTCCTAAGTTGTTGATTAGACCTGCATGGGCCACCACTAAAAACATGTTACGACCCGGTCCCAATCACGTGGGACGAATCGGATCATGTCCAGCCTGTACCGTTGATGAGACGGCGGCAGTAAGCTGTAACTTCCATATGCAGGTAATCAACAACTCAAACTAAATTTGCCACAACATTTATTATTCGATAAATTAAAAACTTGTCCAATGCCAAGTACAAACATAAACCATCAACAAAAATAACATTGTTTTTAAACAAAAACTAACAAACTGGAAAATAATCTCTAAATAAAAGCAACATCTTCATCCAGAAAGCCATTCTCAGGAAGCACAGCCGGGTAAAGCTCAGGGTCATAGTAGCTACTAATCAGTAGCTCTGCATCCTCAACAGGACCTAAAAATATAGTCTCCAGTCAGAAGAGAGCAAAGTACAAATTCATGATATTTTAACAATTGAAATTAATAATGGAAATATGCACTTTTAAACAATTTAAAGTAAATGATTTTCCAGCAGTTAAAAACAGTGTGCTATGAAATAGGCAATGAATATGACCGGATTGGGTTTGTTACAGTAATATCCTAGTGATATGGTATGGCTTATCCCCGTGTGTTTGAGGGGTAAGCTAATACATTCAGTTATACTAATTTGGCTGTGGTCATATCTACTACACTACTCCCCCAATCCCCAATAGTTACAGTAGTTACAGTCAATGCTCTCAAAGAGAGTTTCGTGTTGTATCGTGATTTAAAATTGCATTAAAACAATTATTAACTAATTGTAATCTACCACAAAATTGTACTTGCCTTCGATTTTGACTGGAAAGGTCGGTACTTTGGAATTGAAAGTCAGGATCTTCCTCGAATTCCTACATTTGGAAATCTGTCTTAGAAACTATGTCGCCAATTGCTAACCAAACTAGTTGAAATCTCTAAATTATCTCCTAGTCCATTTTAGTCTTGTTTAACTAACACAACCAAAAACGCTATTTATTAGTGCGTTGCAATTAAGAAACATCAATTTATATTTAATTTTGAGAAAAATTGTATTTATCGTTTTATTTGGAAAAACTTGGTATTTTATAATTATATAAATATAAAACTAAGATTTTCCTTTTTAATGAGAAATACATGAATTTCTATTTTTAATTTACAACTTAATTGCTAAGTGACAAAACATTTATTATTATATTCTTTTTAAAATACAATAAATAATTATCATTTTATACTACGTTTCCATGACCAAAATCATCCAGAAAATAAAAGAAAGATAAAATAAAACCTAGGCTATTACAATTTCTCACAGCAGAAAAACAAATGGGCTTATGCCCTTACATTCCCAAGAATTAAAATAAGAGAAAATTCGTTAGTCCTGTAAATTGCCTACAAAATTAAATATAAATAATATTTAATAATTCTAATTAAAAATATAAAATATTATTGAGTCTCAGAACTGGTCCAATCGTCATTTTTATAGCTAATGCCTCAACGTCCGGACGAAACCGGTTTCGTTTGCATTTAGCTGGGGTCCATTGACCAATAAGGTCGTCGTCCAATAAATCAAAAAAATAGTATTCTTTTCCAAAAATTATTTTAAAACTATATAATTAAATTTTTATAGAAATTTCGGCAGCATTCCCTCTATTTTCGGGATAACCCAAAACTGGGAAACGCGCCGATTTTTCCTGCAAAATAAATCCCAAACCAGGGATACCCAAATATATCCACAAAACTATTTTTCGAAATAAATTCGAAATCCCGAAATAATATCGGAATTCCCGAAGTATTATCGAAAACTCACAGAATCCTTTCCGAAAGATTCTCGAAAATTTTGAGAAAAGTCACAGAACCCAGTTTTAACTAAAAACCCAAATTAATATCTATAATCACAGAATTACTTCCGAAGCAAAACCAACAGAAACTATCCAAGAACCAAAATTCTGAATTCCCCAAGGAATCGGTGGACCAAAATCATCACAGACCAAAAGAAAACTATGGGACTATCCAGAGGTTACCGAAATCGATGGAATCCGAAGTGATGCCTCGGACTCGAAACACGCGAAACCGCGGAACGGAACCGAAATTACGTCAGAAAATCATGGGGAACGGGGCTCCTCGGGACAGTGCCACACGTACAGATCGGACGGCCAGGGCTGTCGCAGACGGTCAGCGGTGAAGGGCGACGCCGGGGTCGGACTCGGGGAGCGGGGCCGACGATGAGGGGTGCGCCGAGAAATGGCCTGGCCACGTCCGTGGGAAGAATGGCGGCGGGATCGGCCTGGGTGGCCAGCGATCGGACTGACCGCGGGTGGCCCGAGGACAACGGATCAGGGTCGCCGCTTGGCCTGGGAGGTCGTCGGCTGCGGCGACGGCTGGGTCGGGCGGAAAACTCCGATTAGGGCACGATTTGGGGAAAAGGGTTTTAGAGAAGGGAAAGTGGTGATGGGGAAGAGGAAGAGAGGGTTTGTATATATATGGGAGAGTGCTTGGGGTTACGGAAATGTGGGGGCGGCCGTTCGGGGGGGGGGGGGGGTAACGGTCGCCGGTGGCGGTGGGCGTTCAGAATGGGAAGTGAGGGGTCGGGTGAACGCTTAGAAAAGGAAAGGAAAAGTAAAGTTTTCTTTACCAAATGAAAACATGTGAATGAGAAGAAGTTTGTTCTCAGAAAGGGTGCTGTAGAGAAAACATAGGTTATACTAATGACTTGAGCCAAAGGGCTTGGGTCTCAACTAATTGGGCTAAAGGACTAGAAAAATAGAAAAAGGCCTTCAAATAAATTATATATATATATATATATTTTTTTCTTTTAGAAAAATTACTAAACAAGTTTTTTTTTAATATAATCTTGTATTAACAATATTTATTAAAATAAACTTTTCAGGTTTCAACCCAAATATTTCCGAAATAATAATTTTCTAAGAAAAACAATTTCCTAATTTAACAACTAATAATTAATAATAATAATTTAAACTATTAATTTAACTGAAGAATTATGGGTTTCACATGAGCACCCTATTTAAAATATGGCACGATGTACTGACAGCTTCAGCCCAAAAATATTTCGGAAGTAAAAATTTATTCAACATGACTCTAGTCATATCGCCAAGAGTCCTATTCTTCCGCTCTATAAGACCATTTTTTTGAGGAGTTCTTGGACAAGAAAACTTATGATCAAAATCATTTAAATCACAAAACTTTTTAAAATCAATATTTTCGAATTCGCCTCTATGATCACTTCGGATTTGAGTAATCATGTAGCCTTTTTTGTTTTGAACCTTTTTAACAAAATTTTTGAAAACATAAATGGCATCCATTTTATTTGTAAGAAAGAAAATCCAAGTAAATCTAGAAAAGTCATCAACTATAGCAAAAGCGTAGAGTTTTCCACCAAGACTGGCGACTCTACTAGGGCCAAATAAATCCATATGAAGTAATTGCAAGGATCTAGTAGTACTTATAGAGTTTATGGAATGAAATGAGGACTTGGTTGCCTTATTTAACTCATATTCGGTACATACCTTGTCCTTTTTTAATGTGATGTCGGGCAAGCCTCTAACTAGCTTCTTAGTCGATAGCAGGGATATAGTATCCATATTGGCATGACCAAGGCGCTGGTGTAATAGTAATCTTTCATCCTTGTGAGCATAGAGACATATTTCTGCACTGTTAGTATCTCTAGATAGATAGAAAATATAAATGTTATCCTCTCTTATCCCTTCAAAAACGATGTCTCCTGTTGGCCTATCATAAATATAGCATTTAGATTGTCCAAAGTTAATATCATATCCATGATCAGCAAGATGACTTATGCTGAGCATGTTATGCTTTAACTCGGTCACTAGGCAAACATCTTTTATTACAAGAGAAGGAGGATGACCAATAGTACCATTACCTATAATATACCCTTTTAGGTTATTACCGAAGGATACATATCCTTCTCTCTTCATCGATAGTGATACAAAAAGATTTGCGTCTCTCGTCATACGTCGCGAGCATCCACTATCGAGAATACACTTACTCTTAGTTGAGGAGGGAAGTTCTACATACATCAAGAGTAGATGTGACCTTTGGTACCCAAGTTCTTGAGGGTCCTGAAAAGTTAGTTTTTGACAACCATGCATATATGTTTCTATCTACTAATCTTCTAACTCTATATTGTAGTGAGATGTGTCCATGTAATCCACAATAAGTACAAATAACATTCCTATTTATGTTAGGTGCATGTTGATAATGTCTAAATGTAGAGTGGTATGGAGTGTCTTGATGATGATGTCTATATGTAGCATGGTAAGAGTGGCATGGAGCAACATTATGATGACTATATGTGGCTGCAGGATGATGTTTATATCCATAAGCAGTATGATGGAGATTTTGTTTATGTGCAACATAGTGATGATTGTATCTATGTGTAGAATGGTGATTATGTGTCATATGAGAATTATTTCTACGTGCATGTGGTTTGTGTGCTCTATGAAAGTGAGTGTATATGTAAGCATGATTACGTGCTGCAGGTGGATGACGTGTTTGACTAGTGTGAGTAGTGTTGTGCTTTGTGTGTGTCTCATATGATTGGGTTTGAGGTTGAACAACCTGTTTTTCCAATCTAGTCTCTAATTTCTTAGAGACAGCCTACAATTCATTAATCTTAGTATTCAAACCATGAATCTTAGTGATAGAGATCTTGTGTCTATTCTTTTCTTCAGTAATCTCAGCGTTGAGTGCTGTAATCTCTTGTGTTTGCTTTTTAATACGTGCTTCGGCATCATATAGGCTTAATTTAAGCTTAGACACCTCATTTGTGACTTCCGTGGGTGAAGTGTCTCTAATATTATTAAGCAGTGAAGAGAGTCTTTGAATCTCGACTTTATAACTTTTGATCTTCTCCTTGGCGTGTTTATATTTACTAATGACTTTCTTGTGGTCATTGAGTAAATCATTGAATACATCACCAAGTTCGTCAAAAGTGAAATCATCGAGAGTTTCGCTAGTTACCTTGTCGGATGTAGCCATTAGGCAAACATTGGCGGTGTCTTGAGGAGTCCTTTTCTTTCTCAGAGTCGCTAGCTTCGCTTTCTTGCCAAATACTTGTGTTGGCATATTTTCTTGAGGAAGCCTTCTTGTATGGTTTCTCATATCGGTTGCTCTTCTTGCGAAAGGACAGTCTTTTCGGACGTGTCCAGTCTTCTTGCAACCGTAGCATGTTGGCGCTTCTTCGTCATCTTCTTGTGGTTCCTTCTTTCTTCTATTGAAGCGAAGGAATTTCTTAAAGTTGCGGATAAGGAGAGCTTGATCATCACCTTGCGAGTTGTCATCATCCGTTTCTTCAGGATCAGCCCTTCGTCGGTGAGCTTTAAGGGCAATCTCTTTTGCCTTAGGAGCAGGCTCTTCGAAGTCTTTGAGGTCAAGCTCATGAGTCATCATCTTTCCCATCAAAGTCTCCATGGACATAGTCGTGAGATCATTTTCTTCTATGATGGCTGTCACCTTAGGGTTCCAAATCTTTGGTAGCCCCCTAAGTAGCTTGTGAATCTTCTCGTGATTTGTATATTGCTTGCCGAGAGAAGACAGTGGGTTAATAATGTCGAAGAATCTTGTAAACATTTGTGTGATCGTCTTATTTGGCTTCATCTTGAATGCCTCATACTCTTAAGTGAGACGACTTATTTTTGACTCCTTGACTTGGGTGGTTCCTTCATGCGTCACTTCTAGAAGTCTCTATACTTCGTGAGTGGTGGTGCATGTTGAGATCCTGTTAAACTCATTCCTGTCTATAGCCAACAGAATAAAGCATTAATAGCTCTCGAGTCTAGACTTGCCTATTTCTTCTCCTCATCAGAATATTTGTCATGTGGTTTCTCAACGAGATCACCATTGACAACTATCATTGCGGGCTTTTTGTAACCATCGACAACAATGGTCCACAGGTCGAAGTCTAGCGATTTGAGATAAAAGCTCATCCTTGTTTTCCAATAGGTGTAGTTTGTTCCATCAAATAGGGGAGGCCTATGAGTGGACCGCCCTTCACCGTGATTGGAAATCATGGATTGTGTGGTTACCATGGATCAGCTCTAGGATGTTAGTCCTTGTTGAGAGAACAGAGCTCTGATACCAATTTGAAGAACAAATAGGCAACTCTAGAGGGGGGTGAATAGAGTTTATGACAATAATGTCCAATTAAAAATTAAACTCTTTTACCAACGTAAATAATCAGAGTAAATGCGAAAATAGTAAAGGGCGAGAAAGTATACGCAAACACAGCCGATTTTAACCTGGTTTCCCTCGTGGAGGACTAGTCCAGGCCTGAGAACTCTAGCTCAGGATTAAATCCACTATTTATGAAATAGTAGTTACACCCCGTGTAAAACCCCTAATTTTCTACTATATTTTTTTAGTGCTGATTTTTTTGTATTTATACATCGCATAGTCGTATTGTACGTCGCACGAAAATTTATGATTTTTGTATTTTCTCGTCGAGTGCGAATATGTACGAGTAACATATTTTTAGAAAAATAAATTTTGATTTTATTATCAATGGTGGTTTCAAAATAATATATATAATAATTATTTTTATTAAAAGTAATTTAGCAAGAAGGTATTTTAAAGATTTGATTATTATGTTTACTTTCAAAATTTGTTTTATCCAAATTAGTAAAAATGTAGTTTAAAATTATTTCCTATTAATACTTAAATATATATTATAATTTTCAAAATTATTTAATATTAATATTTTTTTGTTCAAAAAGATATTTAAAAATATTTATTATTTTTGAAACTATATTTTGAAAAATATTTTTGGAAGTTATTGTGGCCATTTAAATCTTGATTTAATTTTTGGATTTATTTAAATAGATTAAACTAATATCTATATTTGAAAATGATTTGATTTTAGGCCAAAAGAATTGAATTAGATTTAATTGGATTTAGATTTTGATTTGGATTGATTTAAATTAAATTGCAAACTATCTATTTTGGGTTTAAATTAAATCCTAATCCATATCTAATTGGGAATTCCCACATCCTATAAATAGGCAGGTACTCCTCCAATTCATTATTCATCCACCAAATTCCTCCACCACAAATGTGCGTGCATCGTGCCCGTGTTTCCCGTCCATAATCTTATTCCAATTTTATATTTACATATTTTTCCCCATGCCGGACAATCCCGACCCCATCTCCAATCCTAGCTTAGTCCCCGCTCCTATCACATCACCCCGCCGTTCCTCCCGACAACCAACCAGACCTGGCCAAACCAACCGCACAGACACCACCACCGACACCGTCATCAGCATCACCACGCCCTACCGCTCTGACGGCGACTCCACCACCACTTCATCCCTACACGGCGACCCCACACCGCAGCCACCATCGCGGACACAACAGTCCTGCCCCGACACACCACCCGCCATCAACAGCCCCAACCCACCGGAGTTCCCCCGACAACCATCTTCCAGACCACCGTCACCCCCGCCAACTCCCCTGGCTCCGACCACCTACGTCAACCCCACCGGAAACCCGATACAATGAACCCTAGAAATTAAAGAAAACAAAAACAAACACCTCCGCCACGACCATGGCTTACCTCCATCTCCGGCGAGCATCCTCCGCGCCGCCACCGGCGACGCCACCGTGCCGATTCCTCACAACCGCGTCCACCGAACCGCCCTTCTTCCTCCGCCGTGCTTCCTAGTCGTCGGCACCGCTGTGAAAACCCGACCGTCCCTGAGACACCGCCATAGCCGGATCTGCTCCTCCCCAACTCCGCCTGGCCGCATGTTCTCCAACCCGCCTCCGCCGTCGGCCGACAACTCGCCGCCCTCTTCCCAACCCCTCCGGCGCAGATCGCTGCCGCCGCCGACTCGATCTCCCTCTCCGATCTCTACCGCTCCCCTCCTCCGTACCTCCGCTCGTCGCTACCCCTCTGCCTCGCCGCACGTGCGTGCACCTCCACCGGAAAGCCCCTTGCCACCGCTTCCCGACTTCCCGTTCGCCTCCGCCCCAGTCCGCCGAGGACCGGCCCAGACCCGCTCACCCGCCGCCCCTTACGCCGGAGCGCCGCATCGCCGAACCCCTCCTGCTCTTCCCGCCGATTAGCCTCTCTCCTTCCCTCTCCTTCCAGTCCTTCTGTAGCACCCAGTTTTCCAAATGAGAGTAATTTTGAAATTTTGCGTTTATAATTATTTTAATAATGATATTTCATTCATGATATGATTTTTTTGGTGATTTTAATTCATTTTAAAATTATTTAAATCAATGACTTGTGGTTTTGACGTTTTGCTAGTGAAACCCTAGAGACTGTTTGACCTAGAGCCTAACCATGTGATTATGATATTTTAATGTCATTTTTGGCCTAAGAATATTTTTGCATTTGACCCCTTTGAATTATTTTGATATTATTTTATTTTTTATGATATTGTTTTGGGGTTATTTGAGTCGGGTTCGAATTTCAACTCAATCCGACTTGAAACGGGGACCCGGGGGTAGTTTGACTCTAGTGGGACCCACACACTAGTTAGGCATGGCCCACATGATATTAATTTTAGTCCACATAATATAAATATTTTAGTTAAAGGTTAGACTAATTATTATGGATAAGGTTAGTGTGATTAGAGACTTTAGAATGACTAATTTAGCCCCAACCAATTAGCCATTTTCTAATACTCATAGAATAGGTTAGTGGGGGCATTTTGGACCTTACCATAATAGGACAAATAGTCTCATATGGCCAGCCACTCTGGGAGAGGATAGGCTCAAGTTCATTTCATTATTCTCATCCACACTCTCTCTCTTGTTCTTCCCCAAATACCTAGAGAGCAATCCCTAGTAATTTCTCTACCAAATCCTTCCATTTTGCCACCAAATCTTCTTCTTTCCTTCTCCATTCTAGCCAAGGAGGAAGCTACCCAAGTTTGGAAGGATTCAGAGCTCGTTCATGTCCTTTTGGAATCTCTACGTGTCGGTGTCGCTCCGGGAAGGCTTTTCTTCGATTCGATCTACCGGGAGGTATAAATCCCTTCTCCTTTTCATTTCCTCATGCATATAGGTCTATTTTGAACCCATAGGAATGAACCCCATGGTTTTATCTCCATTTGTGTCCATTTTGTGTCCATTTGGAGGTCATAGGAGTGTCCTTTGTATTGTGGTTGTGTCCATGTGGGAAAATCCCAAATTTGGACACACTATGTGTTGTTGTTATGTATGAATGAATTATTACATGTTTAATCTCATATTTTTGTATTGGAGATGTGTTCTATAGTGTCTCATATATATATATTAGTGTAGAGAGTGAGTTCTTGATATATTATGTTATATACTTGTGTTCTTTTGTCTCAAACTACCCAAATCCGTCATGATTTTTATCCACGTTTTTAATTTCAGCCCTAACTTAGAAATATCATAACTTCTAGCTCAAAGCTCGGTTTAATCTCCCGTTTTCTTTAAAAGAAGTGTATTAAAGTTAGCTTTCTAAAAAAATGTATTAATAGGCCTAATTCATTCTGTAACTTTCTGGAGAATTATTTGAGTGTCAGCTGTACGAAAGACAAACGCGTTCTCGGTGTTTTCGCGATTCCGGGAGTTTCCGGAAACGAAAACGCGATCCGTTTGAAGTTTCGGAAAGCTAACACATAGATATATAACATACTTTATTCCTAGGTTTTAATTCATGCTGAGATGGTATAGTATTGATTATTAGTAGGAGTTACTATTTGGCATATGCATTTTGTGCACCCTTGTGTGTAATATAATATTCTATTTGATTTTAACCCATGTTAATGTATATACATTATGTAATTAAATAGAAAATACAAGCATGAGTAAATGTTTAAATAAATAATGTATGAGGTGTAAGTATCCTATCTAATGTAAGCATGTATAAGTATGGCTTGTAATGAATATGTAGGTTCCATAGTATGTAATGTAATAATAGATATAATGTATGCAATATACAAGTTAATGAGATGTAATGTTCTATGTTAACACAAATCCTATATTACCTCATGTACCCCTTACACTATGTTGACACTATCACACTTGACACTTTGTTCACTTACACTTTGACACTCTTTGATATGTATACACTATGTATGCCCATTTAACCCTCACTTGCCCCTTTGCCATGTCACATACACACACATAGCCTCTTAAATAAGTATTTACGAATATAGTTAACTTAGCTATGTATGTATATTATATATATGTTAGCATATTGTATTGTAATATATAAGTTTATACAGCCATTTGAAATGCCATGATTATAGACCTAATGTTGAATACCAATATATGCATGTGTATATATGTGTAGACATATATAGCTTAAAGTAATAGATAACCTAGTGTATATCTAATGTGAATTCTTGTCTATTTGAGTATTGAATAATTGCATGCTATATATAGTTGGGTGTATGTTGGCTTGTATAGCCTTGTATTGATGTGTGTTTGCTAGGATAGTCTTGGTTAGGCCTAGTAAGACTTGCTGGGTTAGGACATGACCTAGTTTGACCTAGTTTGACTAGTGCAGTTGACCAGAGTTGACCAAGGGTTGACTTTGGCCTAGTTTGACCTATATTCATGTAGAATGTATTGTAGTGCTTTATATTACCCTTCTGGACATATTGTGACTTGTGCTGTTCTGATTAGGAGCCAGACACCTCTCCTCGGACAGTATATTTACTTTAGACATTCAGATATCAGGCGAGTACATTCTCTGATCATTTCATATCTTGTTTAGGATTATATTTCCTGCTTTAGATTACTTTACATGATGCTGACACGTTGGAAACACGGATTAGTACTATATGGATCTTGTTGTGCGATGTTATCCCCTTAGCGGATACATCGGGTATTCGTGTTCGTGTACTTTATCGTGAGCATCGTGTACTCCTTGTATTCGTGATATTCGTGTACAAATCATGTGAAATCGTGTATATTCATGTATTCACATGATCTCGTGTGCGACTATACTTCGTGTGCAATAACATAACTTAGCTTGATCCTTGTGTATTGATTGGGGCGGGGGAGTAGAAGTGGTTATGTAATCAATCCAGTAGATTATTCGTGTACAACCTCTGTAGATTACTTATGTATAACATCGTGCCGTTTAGATAACCATCTTGTGCTCTGAATCACTAGTCACTGATAGTTCTCTATATATGGTAGCTATTTACTTACAGTCTCTCTCTTTTTCATCATGTTATTTCTTCAGATCCTGTATCTTACTCTCTAGCATGTTTATATTTCCTAACCTGTTATGATATTGTTGAGATGTACTGTACTCGCTCCTGTCCTGACTGGACCTGTTGATAAATTTTACAGATAGCCTGGAGGTTGCCTGCTAGCCTAGAGGAGACAGTAGAGGTTGCATAGATAGCTAGGGTTTTTGCTTATAGTTTATTTTCAGTCATCTTGAGTTGTATTTATGGATTACTGTATTTGGGTTTTGAGATGTATTCTGAGTTTGTATCTTAGACACTTAGACTTCTATCTGTTGTATCTCTTTCGATTTCATGTTTTATCTATCTTCCTTTATGCTCTACCGTAGATGTGATTGAGTTTACATTCTGCTATGTCACCCCCATTCGGGGAGTATAAACTGTTTAGTCTTATAATGTTAGATGCATTGAGACCTAGGACAGCGTTCTACCGCTGACACTGCGGCGTAGGCTAGGCGTTGTTACGTTCTCGTGCCCTAACTCTAGGGTGCGGGTCGTGACACCTTCTCCGGCCGGAAACCTAGCTCCCCTCCTGCCTTTCTCTTCTTCCCCGTTCTTTTTTGTTTTTATTTTTTTTTTGTTTGTGAATTGTTCTCTCCCTACGAGAACAAAGAAGTTTTGCAGTTGTTGTATTTTTTTTATTTTTTATTTTTTTATTATTTTTATTTATTAATTTTTGTCTGTTGATGTTTTATATTATAATTATTGTAATTATTCTTATCACTACTATTATTATTGTTTTATTATTATTATTATTTATCATTATTCTTATTATTAAAAGAACTATTATTATTATTATTATTATTAATTTTGTCTTATTTAAAGACTTTTGATGTTTTTAGTATTAATGATATGATTTAATATATGGGGTATTGTAACATTTTGTCATAATTAATATTAGTAGTAAATTTTGGTAATTTTTATGAATATATAGATTTCAAACTTAAAAATAGTGTTTTGACAAAAAAAAAACTTAAGGTCTTAGACTAAGGTGACTTCTATTTTTTTTTTAAAAGTATTTATCCGAAAATATATTTTGGCTAAGTAAATAATTTTTAAGTATTGTAAATATTTACTAAAAAGAAATCGGATATATATATATATATATATATATATATATATATATATATATATATATATATATATATATATATATATAAATTCCTTTGCTTATCCTCCAATCCATGACTAATCCCCTTTATCCTATTCCTTTACCAATTCTGTACAACATCCTGTCAATCCCAACTAATTCGATCCTTCTGGACCCAATGGAACCGTCCGTGCCACCATCAAAGGCTCTCTTGCATAGTTGTAACATCACAGTCATACTCCATGCCACAGGATCATAGCACCACATCAGGCGAACCCCAGGCAAGTATACCTTGCAAATTAACTGTCAATTATTTATTTTCTGCATATTGTTAGTTTTCTTTGTTATAAACTGTGCGTCCAAGCCACACTTGGGTGCAAGCGACTTTATTAGTCGTTATTTTATTTATGCATGATGACTTAGTGTTAGCGGACTACCTTCTTGTTGGGGGATATCCTTATATCTCCTTTGGCTGTGACACTCACACGACACGGTTTGAGACATGTTGCTAGGGGCACGACTTATTGACTAGCTATCTCTAAAGTCGTGTGACGGTAGATGATCGTAACTGCTATGACTAGGATTTTTAGAGACTCAAGCAGTTACAAAACTGGACGAGCCATGGACATGACTTGAACAGTATAGGATATATTGGGGGAGGACAGTCGCTAGTGCGTATGGGAAGCCAAACAGGTAAACCACAGTCTCCGGATGGAACTGTGGCGATATATTTGTAGATACCCTCTGACGTTTTGGACGTTACGGCCGGATACAGATGACTGGATGCCAGTTACGTACACACAGCCAAAAATTCCACCCATGCGCATGAAAGTTGTCCTCTAAATTGCACATTAGGTGGTTAGAATATCCTTTGCATATTTATGTCTAGTTTTTATATTATTTTATTCTGACAGTTCATATTAGCTTGTTCTTCCTGTATCTTGCTACATCCGTCTGAGGACTCAGTTTTTTCCCAGGTGTGTGTTCAAGTCTTTCGCAGGTATTCTAGACAAGGTCGTGGTCTTCTTCATTCCTTCGAAGATAATTACGCTTGGTTCGTCTTGCCATTTTTATCGCTCGATTTATTGTACATTTCTTTTATTGGGATAGTTGGTAGTGGACTTTGTCTCCGCCCAACGATTGTATCATAAATATTCGAGTTGATATTTATATTATTATTCTTTTCATCGTGGATGAGATTTAGTTTGTCTTGGATTACTACATTTTACAGCTTATGTATTCATACGAGACTTATGTATTTCGTATGAATACAACTGGCATGTCTACGTTCCTAGTCCTATATATTTTGGGACTGGAGCGTTACATGTTTTTGTGGTGGCCCATGCAGGTCAAGTTAAATTTTTTGGTTACTTTACCGTACCAAGCAAGCCTGCGTATAGGATTAGAGTCTAGGATCTCATCCACAGACTTGACTGCCTTCTCGCTTGACTCCTCGATTTGCATCTCGCTTGATTCCCTCTACCGTAAAATTTTATCCTTCTTTCGTGCTTGATGACGGTTAGAAAAGTAATCCATACTAGGTAGACTTGTCCCATGGTCCTATCACCCTACTAGTTTAACTCTTGTAAGTTGGGTAGAGTGCTTTTTGACCTAGCAATCCCTTTGTCCTTGTGACCTATATTAGCAAGTTCACTTAGGTTCTAGAATTTAGAGGACCCTAACCCGTCTAGTCAACCAAAGACTTGGACAAAAGAGACTATAGGACGACTGTATAGAGACCAACATAGGATATAATTTAGAGGCTTAAGGAGTTTGAACTAATTCTACTCTATTTCAATCTTAATCTCTCGTGCTTATGTTTTTAAATGTTGCTACTATAGCCTAGTTTTGCAAGTTTAACCGTTATCAAACTTGTTCGAGACACATGCTATTGAGCGCGCGCTCACTAACATATTGTCTAGTCAGAACCGGTGCATGATGGTCTGATCAACCGAGTGCACTTTGGTTCGCTTTATTTATCGTTCTACATGGATGGGGACATAGTTAAACTTGTCCTCTAGGGTCCCATCCGCGACAGCCTTGGCAATTCTTTTTGAATTACACACTCGCCTTTGAACCACATATGATATTGGAAAGCAACTTCTTTGGACTCATATTGGTTTTCGTCTTTCACCTAATTAGATAAAGACTCATACTTGATAGATAGACCCAAGTATCACCTATAGTTGTCCCATCATCTATTACCAAGCTAGTTAGCCATCGACGATGCCACGTGACTATAATCTCATTTCAAGTTATTCGCCCTCAAACTATTACCTTGGCCATCTAATCGTTTGGAACTTAGGAATGACTAGAAATATTTTCTTAGTCATACCCCTAAACCTAGATGACTATCTTTTCCAAGGGACCAAGTGCCCTTGTTCTCAAATTATTTTACCTTCATTTCCAAACTCTCGATCTTTTACTTACGTTAGTTAGCAACCTCACCCATAACCATATCCATGATTATTTTGGCATTATTTGAACTCGCAATTTTTATACGTATTGCATTGAACGTCGTATCCTTGCCTCACCTGACGATAGAATCGTGTTCCGTATTGATATACCCTTATACCCACTCAACCCTTCTACTTATTTTAATTTCGAGGACGAAATTCTTGTAAGTTGGGTTGGATGTAAAACCCCTAATTTTCTACTATATTGTTTTAGTGCTGATTTTTTTTTGTATTTATACATCGCATAGTCGTATTGTACGTCGCGCGGGAATTTACGATTTTCGTATTTTCTCGTCGAGTCCGAATATGTGCAAGTAACATATTTTTAGAAAAATAATTTTTGATTTTATTATCAATGGTGGTTTCAAAGTAATATATATAATAATAATTTTTATTAAAAGTAATTTAGCAAGAAGGTATTTTAAAGATTTGATTATTATGTTTACTTTCAAAATTTGTTTTATCCAAATTAGTAAAAATGTAGTTTGAAATTATTTCCTATTAACACTTAAATATATATTATAATTTTTGAAATTATTTAATATTAATATTTTATTGTTCAAAAAGATATTTAAAAATATTTATTATTTTCGAAATTATTATTATAGGTATTTTGAAAAATATTTTTGGAAGTTATTGTGGCCATTTAAATCTTGATTTAATTTTTGGATTTATTTAAATAGATTAAACTAATATCTATATTTGAAAATGATTTGATTTTAGGCCAAAAGAATTTAATTAGATTTAATTGGATTTAGATTTGGATTTGGATTGATTTAAATTAAATTGCAAACTATCTATTTTGGGTTTAAATTAAATCCTAATCCATATCTAATTGGGAATTTCCACATCCTATAAATAGGCAGGTACTCCTCCAATTCATTATTCATCCACCAAATTCCTCCACCACAAACGTGCGTGCATCGTGTCCGTGTTCTCCGTCCATAATCTTATTCCAATTTTACATTTACATATTTTTCCCCATGCCGGACAATCCCGACACCATCTCCAATCCTAGCCTAGCCTAGCCTACTCCCCGCTCCTATCACAGCACCCCGCCGTTCCTCCCGACAACCAACCAGACCTGGCCAAACCTACCGCACAGACACCACCACCGGCACCGTCATTAGCATCGCCACGCCCTGCCGCTCTGATGGCGACTCCACCACCACTTCATCCCTACCCCGGCGACCCCACACCGCAGCCACCATCGTGGACACAGCAGTCCTGCCCCGACCCACCACCCGCCATCAACAGCCCCGACCCACCGGAGTTCCCCCGACAACCATCTTCCAGACCACCGTCACCCCCGCCAACTCCCCTGGCTCCGACCACCTCCGTCAACCCCACCGGAAACCCGACACGGCGAACCCTAGAAATTAAAGAAAACAAAAACAAACACCTCCGCCACGACCATGGCTTACCTCCATCTCCGGCGAGCATCCTCCGTGCCGCCACCGGCGACGCCACCGCGCCGATTCCTCACCACCGCGTCCACCGAACCGCCCTTCTTCCTCCGTCGCGCTTCCTAGTCGCCGGCGCCGCCGCGAAAACTCGACCGTCCCCGAGACACTACCATAGTAGGATCTGCTCCTCCCCAACTCCGCCTGGCCGCGCGTTCTCCAACCCGCCTCCGTCGTCGGCCGACAACTCGCCGCCCTTTTCCTAACCCCTTCGGCACAGACCGCTGCCGCCGTCGACTCGATCTCCCTCTCCGATCTCCACCGCTTCCCTCCTCCGTGCCTCCGCTTGCCGCTACCCCTCTGCCTCGCCGCGCGTGCGTGCACCTCCACCGAAAAGCCCCTTGCCGCCGCTTCCCGACTTCCCGTGAACGCCTTCGCCCCTGTCCGCCGAGGACCGGCCCAGATCCGCTCACCCGCCGCCCCTTACGCCGGAGCGCCGCGTCGCCGAACCCCTCCCGCTCTTCCCGCCGATCAACCTCTCTCCTTCCCTCTCCTTCCAGTCCCTCCCCGGCCGGAAACCTAGCTCCCCGCCTCCCTTTCTCTTCTTCCCCGTTCTTCTTTTTTTATTATTTTTTTGTTTGTGAATTGTTCTCTCCCTACGAGAACAAAGAAGTTTTGCAGTTGTTGTATTTTATTATTTTATTTATTAATTTTTGTCTGTTGATGTTTTATATTATAATTATTGTAATTATTCTTATCACTACTATTATTATTGTTTTATTATTATTATTATTTATCATTATTCTTATTATTAAAAGAACTATTATTATTATTATTATTATTATTATTATTATTATTATTATTATTTTTGTCTTATTTAAAGACTTTTAATGTTTTTAGTATTAATGGTATGATTTAATATATGGGGTATTGTAAAATTTTGTCATAATTAATATTAGTAGTAAATTTTGGTAATTTTTATGAATATATAGATTTCAAACTTAAAAAAATAGTGTTTTGACAAAAAAAAAAACTTAAGGTCTTACTAAGGTGACTTCTATTTTTTTTTTTAAAGTATTTATCCGAAAATATATTTTGGCTAAGTAAATAATTTTGAAGTATTATAAATATTTAGTAAAAAGAAATCAGATATATATATATATATATATATATATATATATATATATATATATATATATATAAATTCCTTTGCTTATCCTCCAATCCATGACTAATCCCCTTTATCCTATTCGTTTACCAATTCTGTACAACATCCTGTCAACCCCAACTAATTTGACCCTTTTGGACCCAATGGAACCGTCCGTGCCACCATCAGAGGCTCCCTTGCATAGTTGTAACATCACAGTCATACTCCATGCCACATGATCATAGCACCACACCAGGCGACCCCCAGGCAAGTATACCTTGCTAATTAACTGTCAATTATTTATTTTCTTCATATTGTTAGTTTCCTTTGTTATAAATTGCGCGTCCAAGCCACACTTGGGTGCAAGCGACTTTATTAGTCGTTATTTTATTTATGCATGATGACTTAGTGTTAGCGGACTACCTTCTTGTTGGGGGATATCCTTATATCTCCTTTGGCTGTAACACTCACACGACACGGTTTTAGACATGTTGCTAGGGGCACGACTTATTGACTAGCTAACTCTAAAGTCGTGTGACGGTAGATGATCGTAACTGCTATGACTAGGATTTTTAGAGACTCAAGCAGTTACAAAACTGGACGAGCCATGGACATGACTTGAACAGTATGGGATATATTGGGGGAGGACAGTCGCTAGTGCGTATGGGAAGCCAAACAGGTAAACCACAGTCTCCGGATGGAACTGTGGCGATATATTTGTAGATACCCTCTGACGTTTTGGACGTTACGGCCGGATACAGATGACTGGATGCCAGTTACGTACACATAGCCAAAAATCCCACCCATGCGCATGAAAGTTGTCCTCTAAATTGCACATTAGGTGGTTAGAATATCCTTTGCATATTTATGTCTAGTTTTTATATTATTTTATTCTGATAGTTCATATTAGCTTGTTCTTCCTGCATCTTGCTACGTCCGTCTGAGGACCTGGTTTTTCCCCAGGTGTGTGTTCATGTCTTCCGCAGGTATTCTAGACAAGGTCGTGGTCTTCTTCATTCCTTCGAAGATAATTGTGCTTGGTTCGTCTTGCCGTTTTTATCGCTCGATTTATTGTACATTTCTTTCATTTGGATAGTTGGTAGTGGACTTTGTCTCCGCCCAACGATTGTATCATAAATATTCGAGTTGATATTTATATTATTATTTCTTTTCATTGTGGATGAGATTTAGTTTGTCTTGGATTACTACATTTTACAGCATATGTATTCATACGAGACTTATGTATTTCGTATGAATACAACTGGCATGTCTACGTTCCTAGTCCTATGTATTTTGGGACTGGGGCGTTACACCCCGTGCCTTTTCTTCAGAAGAGCACGTCAACTTATTACAGAGATCGCAGTGGCGATGCTTGGAATTTTCCAAACGACTTCTTAAACTCTTGCACAAACTCCTAACTGAAAAGTACTGAGCACTTTGAAGCTTAGGGAGCTTGTGGCTAGTAGATGAGAAGAATATGGCTTGTATAAGGCTTTAGAGAGAAGAGAAGAGAAGATTGGATGATTGAAAATGAGAGAATTTATGGCCTATTTATAGGATATCAGATAGGCAGAATTCGGCCAGAATTCTGGGTCAAATATTCAAAAATTTGGCCGTTGGACAACTTTCATCCAGCCAACCCTAAAAATTAGGGTCCTAGATTTTAGGAGGCACAGTTCGGCCCGTACTCGGTGTGGAGGCAGAGTTCGGCCCGAACTCTGTCTCTAGAGCACAAAATAGGTCCAATGGGTAAATGGTCTTATTTGGATTTTTGTGGAGCTTTTGATTTGAGGTATGGGTATAGGTTAAGTCTCAAATTGCTCAGTACGACTCAGTTTACATATGTCTAGAGTCAATAAAAGTATAAAATACAGACTTGACATATTTAACATAGCAGGTGCGAGCTGTCGTCCGTCTTGTACTGAGTTCAATCTTCATGTGTCGTATTGAAATATTACAAGTATCATGTCGTCAATTGTATCAATATTTGGTTGACTGTGATTTTATGTCAACAAATACATCTCACGCAGTTCATATCATGACAAGAAATGTAAAACATGCAAAAGAGTAAGATACATGAACTATAATAAGATGTACCTGAAAACAAGAAAGATATTAGTAAACTGTAAATATATACATGATAAGTAAGAACTGTAAGTGACTAGTGATTTAGAGCACAATACGGTTATATAAACAAGATTGGGTTACACATGAATAAGCTATAGAATTTCATATGAATACCTACTGGGGATAATGATACACTGATGTGGGCCCACCTATCATCATTTAGCCTATGTTCTATTTTAGTCATTTTCCTGTTTTAGTAAGGAAGGATTATTTTGGTCTTTCACCAATAATAACCCTTCCTTAATAGTCATTTTCCTATTTTAGTAAGGAAGGATTATTTTGGTCTTTCACCAATAATAACCCTTCCTTAATAAGTCATTTTCCTATTTTAGTCAGGAAGGATTATTTTGGTCTTTCACCAATAATAACCCTTCCTTAATTAAGCCTTTGTTTTTCCCTATATAAACTAGGGTTAGCCATCTTTTATTTTCCATGCTTGTATTGAGAAGAAACTCTCAAGTATCAATAAGAAGGATTTAGACTTTGTCCGTCCACCAAAGTTGGGAGTTTGTTCTTTTCTCACAAAAAGATCATTATCTTTCTATGTTTCTCTTTTCTACAAATCTTTTGTGAATCGAATAGGTCGATTCACATCAATTGGTATCAGAGCTCTCTACGATCCATGGCGTCCGGCACAAGGAACACGATCGAGGAGAAGATCCAGGGGCTTCGGGAGGATTTTAACATCGAGATCGAAAGTTTGAAGGCCGCAATCAAAGATCAAGCGTCCACACAGGAGGATCTCCAGACCGAGGTACGAAGCATACGGAAGGAGATGACGTCGATTCCGGCAATGATGAAGTTGTTGCAAAACATCTCGAACAAGATCAATAGCGACGAAGCGGAGGCGGTAACAACCCAAACCCTAGGCGACCAACTAGGGTTTGTTCATACGGAGGGGGAAGCGACCGACGACCACGGAGGACCGGCCGACGGGAGCTGGCCCGCACTCGCCGTCGCCGCCGCGCCGCCGGGCGGGGCCCTGGCGGCCGGCGACCCTCGCCGGACAGCGGCCGAAGGCCGCGGGAGCGTCGCCGTCAACCGCGCAAGCCCGGGCGGGGCCGCTGCTGTTGGAGGCGGTCGCTGGCCGGCCCCCGACCGCCACCCCTGGCCGGTCGGCGCCAGAGGAGCCGCCGACGAGCGGCCGTGGCCGGACGCCGTCGATCCGTACGGTCCCGGCGGACCGGTTCCACATTCGGGAGAAGCCCTAGGGCTTGGGGCCCCTTACGGGGGTCGGACGATGACAGCGAACTACGGAGATCGGTTCGCGGGTCCGGGAAGGGGCTTGACGGGAGTTCCGGCGTGGACGGGAGGAGCGAAACCGCCAGGAGGAGCGAGGCACGCCGGAGGCAGCAATTTCTTTGGGGGAATGGCGGATCCCGCCAACTTCCAGAGAGGGGACCTCCCCCCACGACGACCACCACGGAGGAAGAGGAGGAGAAGGAGGATCCGACGGAGGAAGAGGCCGCCATAGCAACAGACGCAGTTCCCAGATTTCCACCTTGAGGACAAGGTAGCTCTTTTAGGGGGCGGTATTGATGTGGGCCCACCTATCATCATTTAGCCTATGTTCTATTTTAGTCATTTTCCTGTTTTAGTAAGGAAGGATTATTTTGGTCTTTCACCAATAATAACCCTTCCTTAATAGTCATTTTCCTATTTTAGTAAGGAAGGATTATTTTGGTCTTTCACCAATAATAACCCTTCCTTAATAAGTCATTTTCCTATTTTAGTCAGGAAGGATTATTTTGGTCTTTCACCAATAATAATCCTTCCTTAATTAAGCCTTTGTTTTTCCCTATATAAACTAGGGTTAGCCATCTTTTATTTTCCATGCTTGTATTGAGAAGAAACTCTCAAGTATCAATAAGAAGGATTTAGACTTTGTCCGTCCACCAAAGTTGGGAGTTTGTTCTTTTCTCACAAAAAGATCATTATCTTTCTCTGTTTCTCTTTTCTACAAATCTTTTGTGAATCGAATAGGTCGATTCACATCATACACATAACCACTTCTACTCACCTATGCCCCAATCAATACACAAGGATCCATTCAAGTTATGTTACGTACATGATTTCACGTAGGCTCAATAAATGAGTGCACATGAATAATATACATGATGGGCTCAGTGAACATGAGAGTACACGAATCACATGAGTGCACATGAATAGTGAAAGTATAGGAATACATGACGTACGTGAAAAGCACAAGATATGACGTATCCGATGCTCCCGAGGAGGATAACAACTCATGAAAAGATCCATATAGTACCAATTCGTGATAACATCGTGACAGCATCAAGTAAAGTGATCTAGAGCAAGAATATAAGTCCTAGAAAGTATGAAATGATCAGAGAATGTACTCGTCTGATATCCTGAATGTCCGATGAGAATAGATGTCCAAATCAGAGTAACTGAGTCCTAATTAGAGCAACACATGTTACAATGTATCCAAGAGAGTAATATTGAAGTTTACAATACATTCTATATGATTCTAGGTCATTCTCGGCCAAAGTCAACTCTTGGTCAACTCTGGTCAACAACAAGTCAAACTATGGTCAACTAGTCAACATAGTCTAAGTCTAGTCAAATCTAGTCTAGGTTGGTCAAAACTAGTCTAGGTTGGTCAAAACTAGTCTAGTCAAGCCTATGTTCATATGTATAACCTATATGTATAACATATAGCTAACATATAGCACATACCCTATATACCACATAGCTAAACCAAGGCATATCATGAATATACCATATAGCTAATAATACACACACACACACACACACACACACACACACACACACACACACACACACACACACACACACACACACACATATATATATATATATATATATATATATATATATATTCACATACATAAACATTTACATATATAAAAAAAAGGATAGTTATATATATAGAGATGGAAAGAGAGTGTGAGAGGGTGTGTGTGCGGCAGTATAGAGTGTGTGACAGTGGACAGATATGTGTAACAAGTTATGCAATGTAGGGTATGTTCTCTGGTTCATGGGGGTGTGTGTGTGTACACAAAGTGAATCTGAGTTTTAAGTGAACCCTAAAACTCAGTCTTGCATTTAAAGATACAATCTCAGTTTTCAATGTTAAACCCAATCACATCTATGTTACAGTGTACAATTCAATATCAAAACAAAACCTACAACCCAAATCCAATCTCAGTTTTTTTTTAAATATATATATATAGATATATATATATATATATATATATATATATATATATATCATCCAGTTTTCGAAATCATCAAATACCTGTTCAGTTAGGATACATGAACTAATATATATATATATATATATATATATATATATATATATATATATATATATATATATATATATATAAATAAATAAATATATATATATATAAAATATATATATATATATATATATATATATATAAAATATATATATATAAAAAAAATATATATAAAATATATATATATATATATAATATATATATATATATATATATATATATATATATATATATATATATGCAGGGCGCTTGTAGCTCAAGTGGCTAGGCGCACCGGCACTTGGGGCATCGGACGGAGTTCGAGCCCCCACGGGGGCGGCTTGGTGGTTCGCCCACGGCCCCCGGGCCAGGCGGTGGCTGGGTGTCTTTGACACGGCCGCTTGGTTTTTTAAAATATATTTAAATATGATACATTCAAAATATATTTAAATATATATATATATATTTATATATATATAAAAATATATATATATATATAAAATATATATATATATATAAAATATATATATATATATATATATATATATATATATATATTTTTATATATATATATATATATATATATATATATATTTATATATATATATATATATAAATATATATAAATTTATATATATATATATATATATATATATATATATATATATATATATATATATATATAAAATATATATATATATATATATATATATATATATATAAAATATATATATATATATATATATATATATATATGATACATTCAAATATATATTTATATATATTTATTTAAAATTGGGGATAATGTGTACAGAGGCTAGGACAAGTCCCACATGTCCCAAGGAGTCTATACGTGTCCATGAATTGGACACAATCGTGTCACCAAATCAAAATCAAATATGTATCAGAAAACTATGTATGTAGTGTCTCGTAGGGAGGTATCGGGCCCAAGGGGACACGACACAGTGCACATGTGTCCACGTGCTCGTGTCTACGTCTGCATGGGTAGTAGGGCTAGGTGTCCGACACATAAACACAGGTCCACGTGTAGCCTAGCCGACGTGGCAAAGCCGTGTCAGTGCGAGTTTCACACAGTATGCTGTGCAGTACAAAACACGTGCACAACCAAACGTGTCTGACACGAATCCAATGGACACGAGACCTGGGGGACACGATGTCAGTCGTGTCCCCTAGCTCTGTGCCAAAGGGCACGTGTCCAAGTGTCCGATACGCGGAGTTCTCGTGGTCGGCTAGCAGGGCACCCGAGCACTACCTCGTACAGGGTCTGTGTGTCCAATTTTGGATAGGAATACGGGTGAAAATGTGCTCAGAGTTACAGATTTGTGATCCAACATATATGGCTAGAAACCTATTCAAACAAAATTTAAAATATTAAAAAACAAATCCTTTGAGGCATTTCATCAAACACCAAGAACAATACTCCGATACGCCTCCGATACAGGTATTTAATGGACACCAATTCCTACCAAACTTGGTCTACAGCTAGGGTATACCTAAATGAATGTATCTATGGAAAGAAATCAGGAATTTAAATGAGTTTAAAGAGTTTTACCTATTGAGAGTTAGATCTCAATGCACAAAGCTAGAATGATGACTCCCTTCCAATTTGCTATGGTCCAAAGCTCCGAAAACCTTGCTAGCAAGCCTCCACTAGCCTTCTCTACTGTTGGCGATGATGATGCAAGAGTCTAGGCTCAATTTGTGTTCAATTTGGACAAAGGGAGAGAAATTGGGAAGGAACTAATTTAGGGTTTGATGTAGGTATTAAAAAGAGGGGGATTTCTTGTGTGGCCGGCTAAGGCTAGTTAAGTTAGGGTTTGGGGTAGATATTTAGTTATGGGTAGGCTTTAGCAATTCAATTTAAGATTTCTAAGGAAAGGCCCATAGGAATTAGGGTTTTAGCTAAAATAACTTAACAAATATCATAATAAAAGTAATATCTAGATATTTCTAATCTTGGCACTTAGCTTAGAAGGTTCACTTATTATATCTAGTCTCATGATCATATCTAGATTAGGTTAACTTCTAGGTTAAGTCTCAATTAAATAATTAGCACATATTTAATTAATATAAATTCAATTTCACAAAAAGTCAAAAATGACCAAAATATCCTCAAGCTAAAAATATTGTAATGACAAGTCTACCCTCCTTAAAATAATTTCGTCCTCAAAATTGAAAGGCAAAACTAAACTGATGAGAAGGATAGAAAATCATACCTCACGGTCGAAAAAGATAAGGGTATCGCTCGCGCATTTTATTCTCCCTCTCCCAGGTAGACTCTCCTAGAGAATGATGCCCCTATGCGACATGAACCAAGGATATCGTCTGGTTCCTCAGTACCTTCTCGTCGATCTGGAATCTCTACAGGCTGTTCTGGATAGCTAAGAGTAGGTCCCACCTTGATCTCTGAATGATCGTGTACATGGCTAGGGTCCGCCACGTACCATCTCAACTGCGACACGTAAAATACGTTGTGGACTCCCACTAATGCAGGTGGAAAGTCTAGCCTGTATGACATGTCACCGACTCTTTCGCTGATAACAAAAGGTCCGATAAAGCACGGGCTAAGCTTCCTACCTCCACCAAAGCCTATAGTACCACATGTCGGAGATATCCTCAAGAAAACCAGATCTCCAACCTAATAACAAACAAGGTCTAAAATTAACTATAAGGATCAAACATCATCAAAAAAATCACAAAACAAACAATCCTACTTCTAATCCTATCTCTAAGCTGTACCTCAAACTCTAAAGGTCTGCGGTGGCTATCGGCCCAATGCCGATGTCTGTCATGCGCTACGCGAAATCGATCCCTGATGAGCTTTACCTTCTCGGCTGCGTCCACAACCATCTTAGGTCCCAATAAAGCTAGTTTTCCAACGTCATCCCAAGACAAGGGAGTATGACATCTATGCCCGTACAATGCCTCGAATGGTGACATCTCAATACTGGCCTAAAAACTGTTGTTGTATACAAACTCCACAAAGTACAGATGATCCTCCCAAGAACCTCCAAAATCTAAGACACAAGTCCACAACATGTCCTCGAGTGTCTGAATAGTCCTCTCTGACTGTCCGTCCATCTGAGGGTGGTATACAGTACTAAACTTAAGTTGAGTGCCCAAACTAGTCTGCAGACTCCACCAGAAATGGAAACTAAAGCGACTATCCTAATACGAGATAATGCTCACCGGAACTCCATGAATTCTGACAATCTTCCACATGTACATCTCTGCTAGCCTCTTCGTAGACAAACCCACTTTGAATGGCAATAAGTGGGCTGATTTGGTCAACCTGTCTATGATGACCCAAATTGCGACTTTTCCTTCTGGTGTACACGGTAATCCTGAAACAAAGTCCATCGTAATGTGTTCTCACTTCCACTCCGTAATGGACAACGGCTGTAACAACCCTCCTGGCCTCTGCCTCTCTGCCTTCACCTGCTGGCAGACCAAACATCTGGCTATGAAGCGTGCTACCTTCCGCTTCATCCTATACCACCATACATGCTTCCTCAGGTCCTTATACATCTTGTTGGCACCTGGATGCATAGAGTACTGAAAACGGTGGGCCTCCTGCATAAACTGCTCCCGAAGGTCTCCGCTGGGCATACACAGTCTAGAACCGTGCCCCAATACGCCATCCTCTGCAATGACAAACTCATCCACCAGTCCTGCTCGAACCTGCTCTCGGATACACCGTAGAGCGACATCGTCGAACTGAGTCGACTTGATCCTCTCCATCAAGTTCGACTAAATCTGTATCTTAACTCCCGATACTGTCACCTCGATCCCCAAGCTCTCCAGATCTGCTAGCAAGTGATGATCTACCATTAAACACATGGCTGTCGGATATCTTCTCAAAGCATCGGCAACCACATTGGCTTCCCTATATGATATTGCAGTAAAATGTCTAAGTCCTTCATTAACTCCAACCATCTACGGTGCCTCATGTTGTGCTCCTTTTGTGTACACACATACTTCAAGCTTTTGTGGTCTGTAAAAATCTCCACTCGTTCTTCGTATAAATAGTGTTTCCACAACTTCAAGGCAAAAGTAACTGTCGCCAACTCCAAGTCATGGGTAGGATAGTTCTTCTCATACGGACGTAACTGCCTGGAAGCATAGGAAATTACCTTCCCATGCTACTGCAAGACACAACCCAAACCCTTCCTAGAGGCATCACTGTAGAGAGTGAACCCGCCTGATCTTGGTGGCAATGTCAGAATCGGAGTTGTCGTCAACCGCTTCTTCAACTCATCAAAAGAGACCTGACACTCCTCTGACCAGAAAAATCTGTATACTTCGGGTCAGCCTAGTCAATGGCTTTACAATCCGGGAGAAATCCTGGACGAACCTCATGTAGTAGCCTATAAAGCTTCTGATCTTCGCAACTAAACTCGGTGTTGTCCAAGCCCCAACTGCCGTGATCTTCCTCGGGTCAACTGAGATCCCATCTCCAGTCACAACTTGACCCATGAAGTCAACTCGATCCAGGAAGAACTCACACATCGAGCGCTTGCCAGAAAGCTCCTCCTTCCTGAGAGTCTCCAGAACCACTCTCAAATGCTCCTCATGCTCCACTGCGGTCTTCGAGTACACCAAGATATCATCGATGAACACTACCACAAACTTGTCCAAGTACTGGTGGAACACCTTGTTCATCAGGTTTATGAATACCGTTGTGGCGTTAGTCAACCCAAATGGCATCACCATAAACTCGAACTGGCCATACCGCGTCCTGAATGCTGTCTTAGGGATATCCTCCCTCTTCACCTTCACCTGATTTTAGCCTGACCTCAGATCAATCTTCGAGAATACTCTAGCTCTGCTCAACTGATCAAAGAGATCATCGATCCGCGGCAGTGGGTACTCGTTCTTGATCGTAAGGTTGTTGAGTGCCTGTAATCGATACACATCCGTACCGTCCCATCATTCTTCGGTACAAAAAGCACCGGTACACCCCATGGTGAAGAATTAGATCGGATGAAGCCCTTGTCCTGCAACTCATCCATCTGTTTCTTCAACTCCACCAACTCGTTGTTGCTCATCCTATAGACGTTCTGAGATGTCGGCTCTGCGTCGGGCACTAAGTCTATAGAGAACTCAATGTCTCTGTCCGGTGGTAGTCCTGGCAAGTCCTCCGGAAAGACGTCCATGAACACTGCTATCAATGGATGTGGCACTGTCTACTCCTCAACTGAAACTCCGCAGAAGACTCCGCTGCTCTGCTCCACCTCCCATCTGGCGAACTCGAACTCTGGCTCTCCTGGCGGACGAAAAAGAACTCTGTCGCCACAATAATCTATACTGGCAGGGTGCCTACTCAACCAATCTATACCGAGTACGATATAGTAGTACGGTAATGGCACTACGAGCAAACTCACATCCAACTCTCGGCCTCCCAAAACTACTCTCTGATCCTTATAAATATTACTGACGAGGATGATGCCACCCACAGTCATGATCTTGCAAGTCCTAGGAAAAGATTTAGAAGCTAGATGGTGTCCAATAGCAAAAGATACTAACACAAAGCTATGTGAAGCCCCAGAATTAAACAATGCGAAAGCGGGAAAGGAGTCGAGAAGAACAGAACCTGCAATCAGCTCTCCAATAGCCTCTGCATCCTTCGCTGCCATGGCGACTGCTCACCCCTGCTGGCCTCCTCTGTCCTGCTGCTGGTGCTAAACGAACCTCTTCTGCTGCGTCTGCAGGACTGGTCCCTTCTGCTGGCCTACTGGAGCCTTGGCTCCTTCTTCCTTAACTGTGCGCCCAAAAGCCTGGGGACACTCCCTCAGCTGGTGCTCTGATGAACCACAGAGTAGGTACCTGCCTAACCTCTTCTTATAATCATCCCACCCGTGTCCCGGCTTCTTACAGAAAGGGCAACTGGTGGTCTACTGCGGCTTGGGGGCCTGCTGCTGTTGCACCTGCCAAAAAGGTGTCCGGCCCTGTCCCTGAGGCTACTGCTGGAACTGCCTCTGCTGGTGCTGCTGCTGGAAGTGGAGCCTCTTGGTCGGACCTCCGCTGCTACAGGCTCTGTGAAAGTTTCGACCTCTCTTTAGTTTTAGCCCTAGGTCGTCTTCTGCGGCCATAGCACCTGCTAGGATCTTTGCGAAAGTAGCATCCCGGTCACTCTTGGTCAAGGATCGGACCTCCCTAATCAAACCTCTGTAGAACTTCCTCGCCTTCGTCGTCTCGCTCAGATCCTTAATAAATTTGCTCAGCCGACAGAACTCTCCAGCATACTCCTCGACTGTCTGGTTCCCCTAAACCAGACTCTCGAACTGCTGCTCTATGCCTCCCAGTGCTACGTCTGGGAAGAACTTCTCCTTGAACAGCTTCTTGAAGGCTTCCCAAGTCTTTCCTTCAGTACCCACTCTAGGGTCCGTCTGGTACCAAGTGCGGGCCAGGTCCCGTATCTGGCTGCCTGCCGCCTCGATCTGAAGTCGGGCTAGTATCTCCACCAGCCGGAATATCTTTTCGATATGCTCGATCCAATCATCGGCATATAAGATCCCCTATGTGCCTCGAAAGTCCCTAGGACGTATCTTTTGGAACTCCTGGATGCCTGGCTTCCGCTACTGATTCTGCTGGATCAGGCCTCCCTGCGGCTGTGCAGTCACCCACTCCATGGTCGTCTTGACCCGCTGGTGGGCCTCATCTATGCCTTGACGGAATTCAGCGGTCTGGCGCTGTTGCAGCTGCTGATACGACTCCAAGATCCACTCTACGAAGGAAAAGAGGTGTGCAGCATCAACCAATCTGGTAGGTGGCTGCTGCTGCTGCTGAAGCACCTCATGAATAACTAGGGTCTGCCTCTGAACTGGTGGAGGTGCTCCCCCGAAAGCTGCAGAGGCTCCAATATGAGTAGGTACTAGGGGAGCTGTTGTCTCAGGTCCCAACTGAACTGGACGAGAAGTGGCAGATCTCTCTGATATACCTTCCGTGCTGGGGCGCTGCGATCATGTCTCAATTACCATCCTAGAGACAGATCAAACAATGAATCAATACTGAGAAAGAAGCGACACAATCAAAGGAGGACCGTTATTTTAAAGGAAAGCAATTATCAGCAAGAGTTTAAATGGCAGGAATTTAGATAAGAATTTTTTCTAAATGTGATTGAGTACCTCAAAACTATATCCTATATCCTAATGCAGGCTGTAGTGATACTCTAGTTCGAATACCACTACAAAAATTAGACCTGCATGGGCCACCACTAAAAACTTGTCATGACCCGCACCCGGTGTAGGGGCATAAGAAGTGGCTACGTCCAGCCTATGTCGCAGTGTCGACGGTAGAACGTTATCCTAGGTCACAACATCTAACACGGTATAAATGTAACTGTACAAGATATACTCTCCGAACGGAGGATAATAAAAGGTACATCTCAATCACAATCTAAGGTAGAAACAACACGATATGATAAATATAAAATCTCCAAAAGAAGTACAAACAGAAGAGAAATAAGTCTAAGTGTCTATACGACACAACAACAACAACAACATCCAAAAATAATACAACTAAGAATTATCAAAATAAGACAAGACAACAAGAAATAAGATAACTGTCTAGCTAACTAGCCTAGACTAAAGGGATGGTGTCATCAACTGCTGCAGGTTCCTCCTGTGGAATCAGCTCACAGGTATCATCTGTGTGGGCTATGTAGTATGTGGTAAAGAAGTCCTCATTATCCTCTGTAATTTTTTAACAGGTCCAGTCAGGACAGAAACGAGCACAATACATCACACACAATTCATATCATGACAGAAAATGTAAAGCATGCAAAAGAGTAAGATACACGAACTATAAGAAGATATACATGAAAACAAGAGAGATATTTGTAAACTAAAAATATATACATGATAAGTAAGAACTGTAAGTGACTAGTAATTTAGAGCACAATACGGTTATGTAAACAGGATTGGGTTACACATGAATAAGCTATGGAATTTCACATGAATACCTAGTGGGGATAATGATCCACATAACCACTTCTACTCACCCATGTCCCAATTAATACATAAGGATCTATTCAAGTTATGTTACGTACATGATTTCATGTGGGCTCAATAAATGTGTGCACATGAATAATATAAATGATGGGGTCAGTGAACATAAGAGTACATGAATCACATGAGTGCACATGAATAGTAAAAGCACAGGAATACATGATGTACGTGAAAAGCACATGACATGACGTATCCGATGCTCCCGAGGGAGATAACATCTCATGAAAAGATCCATATAGTACCAATCCGTGATAACATCGTGACAACATTAAGTAAAGTGATCTAGAGCAAAAATATAAGTCCTAACAAGTATACAACGATCAGAGAATGTACTCGCCTTATATCCTGAATGTCCGATAAGAATAGATGACCAAATCAGAATAACTGAGTCCCAATTAGAGCAACACAGGTTACAATGTATCCAAGAGGGTAATATTGAAATTTATAATGCATTCTATATGATTGTAGGTCATTCTAGGCCAAAGTCAACCCTTGGTCAACTCTGGTCAACACCAAGTCAAATTATGGTCAACTAGTCAACATAGTCTAAGTCTTGTCAAATCTAGTCTAGGTTGGTCAAAACTAGTCTAGGTTGGTCAAAACTAGTCTAGTCAAGCCTATGTATATATGTATAACCTATATGTATAATATATAGCTAACATATAGCATATACCCTATATACCATGTAGCTAAACCAAGGCATATCATGAATATACCATATAGCTAACAATACACATATTATATATATATATATATATATATATATATATATATATATATATATATATATATAAACATTTACATATATATAAAAAATGATAGTTATATATATAGATAGAAAGAGAGTGTGAGGGGGGGGGGGGTGTGTGTGGCAGTATAGAGTGTGTGACAGTGGACAGATATGTGTAACAGGTTATGCAATATAGGGTGTGTTCTCAGGTTCATGAGGGTGTGTGTGTGTACACAAAGTGAATCTCAATTTTAAGTTAACCCTAAATTCAGTCTTGCATTTAAAGATACAATCTCAGTTTTCAATGAATCACATCAACGTTACAGTGTACAATTCAATATCAAAACAAAACCTACAACCCAAATCCAATCTCAGTTTTCATCCAGTTTTCGAAATCATCAAATACCTGTTCAGTTAGGATATATGAACTAACACATATATATATACATATATATATATGATACATTCAAATATACATTTATATATATATTCATTTAAAATGGGGATAATGTGTACAGAGGTTAGGACAAGTCCCACATGTCCCAAGGAGTCTAAACGTGTCCATGAATTGGACACAATCGTGTCACAAAATCAAAATCAAATATGTATCAAAAAACTGTGTGTGTAGTGTCTCGTGGGGAGGTATCGAGCCCAAGGGGACACGACACAGTGCACATGTGTCCACGTGCTCGTGTTTATGTGCACGGGTAGTAGGACTACGTGTCCGACACATAAACACAGGTCCACGTGTAGCCTTATCAACATGGCAAAACCGTGTCAGTACGAGTTTCATACAGTGTGCTGTGTAGTACAAAATACGTGCACAACCAAATATGTGTCCGACACGAATCCAATGGACACGAGACTTGGTGGACACGATATCAGTCGTGTCCCTAGCTCTGTGCCAAAGGGCACGTGTCCAAGTGTCCGATACGAGTTCTCATGGTCGGGTAGCAGGGCACCCGAGCACTGCCTCGTACAGCGTCTGTGTGTCCTGTTTTAGATACGGATGTGGACACACACAAAAAAAAGAAAAAATGTTATCTTTTCTTATTGTTGCACGGCACCACAAATAGAGTACGCCTGAGAGATCCTGCACTGAGTATCTCAGAGTACAAAAAAAATTCTGGGGAATGGGACGATGAAGATCGAGCGGCAGTTGCTCCTTTACTCCGTTGACACTCCGATTACAAAAGTGGAAGAAAACCTAAGAAAATTACTAACTCTTGGCTCACTGGCAAGAAGGGCAGCAATTTGGCTCTTAAAATATTCTCAGTTTTGTCTGTTTTTGAAGAGGTATGAGACCCCTATTTATAATCGTTTTGTACTGAAACGATTGTTATATGCCCACAGGTGAAAAATATACTGATTTCACTATAGGCGCATAACATCCCTTTGGGCGCAGAGGGTGTAAGCGCATGGACACTGGATGATCGTGGGTAGATCGTGGGGTTGACGTGGCCGCATGCTTCGGTGCACGATTGCTCGTGGAGACTGACGTGGCCGCTTGCTTCGGTGCACGATTGATCGTGGAGTTTGACTGAGTTGTAGGGATCTGCTGCCTTGGACGCATAGTATTGGAGTAAGTTTATGTGCCCATACTTGGGTGCATGTTTGATCTGCATGAAAATAATATGGGTGCATAGCTCCTCTTCGATCATATGGGAGCATAGCTCCTCATCGAGTATGTAGGTGCATAGCCCCTCTTCGACCATTTGGGCACATAGACTCCCTTTGGTTCAGTGGGCACATAGCCCCATTTTGGTTTTATGGGCACATAGCTTTTTTTTGTCTTCTTCACGTGGGATACATAGTCTCGTATTTTTCATGCTTCTACAAGATCCCCTTCAAAGTTTTTGAGACTCGAACGAGTGTCGGAATACTTTGAAAGAAGCATGGAAAAACTGTCTCCACCAGCTTCATGGGAGCATCATAGGAATGACCCCTTTGGGATCATAGGTGTTTGCCAGGCTGTCAAAATGTGGCTGTTGAGATCTTCTATGGAAATCTGAAGCGATAGATTCGTTTTGGAATGAAATTTAAAAAGGTCCGTTGTTTTATGCGTAGTCCGCATCAGCAAATAGCAGGCGCATAATATGTAAAAGACTGTCTCTGCGTAGGCATATATATCGTGTGGGCGCATAGACCATGTGGGCGTATAACTCCCCGTTCATGCCTATAAATAGGCCTTGAAGAGAGAGAAAGCTCTCGTGCCTATAAATAGGCCTTGAAGAGAGAGAAAGCTTATTCTCTCTTATTTTTCTTCAGAATTTTCAAAGAGTTTTTTTTCTTTACTTTCTTTCGAGAAATCATGTCTCCCAAGGCTGCTTTGATTCCCAAAAAGTCTCCGAAGGGCAAGAAGGCTGCAGCAGCTAGTTCTCCTCCTTTGGCAGTGTCTCATCTGGTTCAGGACCCCATCTTGGGTGAGGTTATGTCTCAAAAAACGAAGTCTCGAGCGTTAATTTGTGATGCTCGGACTTTTCTCTGCTTGGACGCATAACCATCGATATGCGCCCAAAGTAAATACATCTTTTGTGAACAGTCTTATGCGCTCACAGATGCATGCGCCCACGCACTTTTTTGTGTTATGCACCTATGCACTTGGTTGTGTCATTCGCCCACACACTTCATGTTATGTGCCCACACAAAACATGTGCTTATGTGCCCACACAGAACTTGTGCTTATGCGCCCACAGGCCCTTTAGGCGCATAACATCAGGGTGCATAGAATTTCTCAGTACTTAGCTCTTTTTTCTGTAGATTCTAAGTCTGACATTTTTCTTATGTCTTCGCAGTTGACATGGTTGTCCCGGCTCTTGGTGGGATTCCTCTTGGCTCTGCCCGCCATGCTCTGGATTCAAGCCTCGTCACCGCAATGGTCAAACATGCTCAGGTAAAGATCAGCCATGACCAGCCTTCGGTGCGGGTGATCGCCATGCTTGATCGGGACAAAATGTTCTTGAAGCAGATGATAAATGATGAGAAGTTCACACTCGGAGGGGCGCGAAGCTTTAAGAGCGTATTTTTTGTTTGGTGACAGCCTGGGATTTGAGGACGAAGGGACGATATGTCTAGAAGACCCTCTGGTGGTCAGGTTAAATAACCAAATGATATAGTTACCATCGATGAAGTGCCAATACCCTCTGTCAGCATTTACTGATCTAGCTGTGCAGAGGAAATGAAATAAGACCTGACCCCTGAACTGCATGGAGTCATTTCTGGCAGGATCCAATTCAACTCTGGCGACCGAAAGAAGGACACTTTCAAGTGTGTCAACAGCTCCACATCCTACTCCACGAGGGGGCTGCATCCTGGGACCATAATAAACGATGTCCCGACTAATCTTTACCCTTACGTTGATGAGACTCTCTCCAACCTGATGCTATCAAAGAAGGAGTCGTATCCGGAATGGAAGCTACGGATGGAAGGTTGGAGATACTCTGTCCCATTTTGGAGTGACCTTACTGAATAGGTGCTCTCGACTTACGAGGCCAACCTAAAAGCTACCGACTTTTTTTATGCTATTAGAGCCACACAATATGACATAAAGGTGAACTGGTCTATGTAGGTGAACTGGTCTATGTTTATCTCATTGGTGGAGTTGTACAACTACCACACATGTACCTTCTTCACTCCGAGTGGGAAGATGGGTCTGGCTCTTTACGAGATACAGGCGATATCAAAACTTTCCTGGGGGACCGAGCCGTACGAAGAATACATTCCCTGTAATGAGGAGCTCCTGGATTTGGGGAGAGAGAACTCCGAGATGATGGAGGTGTACAAAGAGTTGCTCCGTTACGTCTTCATTTGTCACCAGGTCACAAAGAAGGGTAAGACTGAGGGGTCCCTTCTGTAGAAGCATAGAATTTCAGAACCTGAAGACCTATGAGCCAGACACTACATGCGCCAGAGCTCGGACAAAGTACTTCACAGCAAAAACATCGAATATAGACATTGAAAGAGGACTTTTTATTACATATAAAAGTCTATTACATGTCTAGAAAAGATTGTACAAAGGAGAATTTCTACAAAAAAAAGATCCTAAGTCTACAGCCAGCAGCCACCATACCCTCAAATAGGTGCAGCAATCACCATGCGCCCTCAGTCAGGCGCATCCCACCATGCTCCCTCAGCAGGGCGCATCCTTTCAGCAGCTCAGTTATGTGCATCCTCAGTTATGTGCATCCCTTCCAGCCAGGCTCACCGTCGTCTAAATGCTTCTACTAATGAAGCATTTACTGAGCAGAACGAGGGTGGCAATCAACCCTCTAGTTGGAGGAAGAACTCCCCAAACCAAGGAAGAGAAGAGTATCGCAAATCAACTTGCGGCTAAAGGAGCAGCTTTCAACACAACCAGAGTGGGCGACACCCACTTTGAAGGAAGAAAGAGCCCCCAAAGCCGCAGCACCGCCATTCCGATCTGCGGCTCTTCCAGAATAACAGAGACGAGGCTCGAGCATCCTTATCTTTGGATGCAACAGGCACCTTCCGCCTGCTTCGGAAGCCCTCGTCTCCAACTTTTGGATGTAACAGTCACCTTCAAGTGCATCAATGAAGACATTGCGTCGCATCTTCACCCTCGAGAGCATCTCATCAACAGAATGCATCCGAGTAAACAAGTTCATGTCGGAAGAACGTGGGAGAATGAGAAGCAAACTCTCTTTATGCCACTATTTGTAGGTCGGGCAAATCAAACCCATGCGCCAAGTGGATGGCTCTCCAAATTCCGTGCAATAAATTTGCATTAAATGGATAAACCGGACGCTTGGAATTCAGCCAAGCCAAAACGGCTATTTAAAGCACTCAAAGATCGTAACAGTCACACCATTAAGGACGTGTCACGAAGCGAATGCACCGGCCAGACCGCACATCACACAGACGTGCCCTAATGCGCCCCTATACGTCGCCATACGCCTAGTGGAATGCCGATCGATGCGCCCACTCAGCTGTCCATCGAATGTCGAAAATATTAAATGTCGAACTGACAGAGTTGGCAGCACGACTCCCAAAGTCTGAACAGTTGACAGCTTTTTTCAGAAGACGAAGCGTCGCCAACGTCAGCATCATCATTACTTTCCTCCGACGGCTACTGCCACGTGGCCACCCAACCACTCTTATGCGCCTCCGCAGCCATGCGCCCAAATCTGCATGCGCCTCAAAAGCCAAGTGCCTCAGACTTTTCACTGATCCCTAAAGACAGAAGAAAAGGCACTATTAAAGCTCTGCATGCGCCTCAAAAGCCATGCGCCCCAGACTTCTCTCTGATCCTGAAAGACAGGAGTTAAGTCACTACTGAAGCCTCGTATGCGCCTCAAAAGCCATGCGCCCAGAATGGTTCGTGACTTCTAAAGGTTACGAGCCAAAGTCTCCTCGTGCGCCCAATCCTAGGCGCATCCTGCCAAATCATTCTTCTATCAAATCCAAAATCTTCGAGCCATGAGTCGACGACACGTGTCTTTTGACTCAGCTCTCCCAAGATCTCAGCAACAGAAAGATCTTCTTCTCTGCTACGTGTCGGCTCACAACAGCAGCATAAAGAATTCAACCCCTCGATCAGGGCACATCGTCCATGTGCCTCCATCAGCAGTCACTACGTGGCATCCCCACTTCTAGACTAATCCTACATATGTGCGCATGAGCAGCCAGCCTGCAAGACTATAAATAAGAGGGATCATTTCCTTCACACACACACACACGGACAACAACGAAAAAATGAACAAATACACCACCAGAGAGACAGATACAGACACTCAACGTCTTCCTCCTCTCAGCAAGCTCCAGTACCCAGAGCAATCCAGACCTTCAGAGAACCGATAACCGTCGTCAGATCGTCAACGTATTACCACTCACTCCATCGGCACAAGGAACCCAGATAAACAAAAGTGTACTCCTAGGACTACATCTAAGTCCTATATTTGTAACACTGTTCTATTTGTATTGAAATTTGCAATAAAAGAATTTTAATGGCAGACAAGCTGGCGACTCTGCTGGGGACCTCTTTCTCCTCCACCGAGAAATCTGTGTCGCAATCCGACGATGTGAAGGTGGGCTCCTCCCACAAGACGCTGGTCGTACGCCTCAATCAACAGGCGTATGAGGAGTTCATCTCTGAAGGCAGTGCGAGCCCTTCGAAGCGGCTGCCGAAGCCGAAGAAGACCCGCCGAGTCTGGGTGCGCAAGGTCGACGCCTCGGGCACCACCACCGAAGGGGATGCACCGATCCAGCCTTCCCTTCCTGCTGACGTTCTCAGCAACCAAGATGCGCCCACTGGTGCAGCGCATCTCTCGGTAAAATGTGTGGCTGACCACATTCCCCAGCCATCTCCCTCTTAGGCGAGAAAGATACGTCGATGGAGCAGGGGCGCAGCCAATGCCCCACGTATCACCTCTGATGCACCACAGAAGATCTTTGTCTTTGACATACTCACTCGCTGTAATGGAGAGGAGAATTTAGATTCTGAGTACTATGCGCCCCAGCGGACTGGTACGAAGAAGTCCAAGGCAGCACGGGCCATACGCCGCAAACGTGCTATGCCAGCAGCAAGCCAGAAGCATGCGCTCAAAATCATGCACGCTGCTGATGGTGAGCTGTACAAGGTCGACTCAGGTGCTTCTACGCCAGAAACGAGCCGACCTTCAAAGTCCTTGCCTCACTTGGGCGCATCTATTGCGTGCACAACCAAGTCGAGTAAGGCAAGTCCAGTGGTCTTGAACTCCCGCGCCTTCTCTGGTTGTGCGTCTGAGGTTCATTCAAGTCACTTAAAATATTGTTCCCCCACTACTGATCGAGACGCCTGTTTGTTGTTAGATCAGGGGGCACAACATTTACCTGACCACCCCGGCGCTTGGCCTTACCATGCGCCTGAAGGGGTGTGAAGGTGGCACTCTCCTCCAACGATTTGTGCAACGTGATCACTCACAAGCGCCGATCAGGAGAGCCGACCAATAAGTACGATACACCCCTCACAGGGCGCACTTGTGCTGTGGTTACTATCAACTGTTGTTGCAAGGTGACATTCCACCAAGGCAGTCAGTGTTCTAGCGGCTGCAATCGTCGACACCCCTCCGACGTCGCCTCGGGAAGATGGTGTTAACAAAAGAAGAGCTGAGGGTTGCATCATGTAACGTGATCTCCTCGTCAGTCCGAAAGACGACTGGCAACTCCTCGTCCTCGTCCAAGAGCCAGTCGAGAAAAACCTAGGCGAGTGTCTCGTCCTCCGGAGTGTTTTAAGGCACTCGGGGGAGAAAGAAGATCTTGGAGGAAACTGGGGGTAGTCAGACCCTTCTCGAGCCTCCTTCCGAAGACGAAGCTGTCTTCCAGAGCACAACTGAAGCTGATATTCTCGAAGTCAGCCTTCCGGACATGGTTGAGGGTCATCTAGCCCCTGTCCTTCAAGATGAGGGTATCCTCCAAAACACAGCCGGGGGTAGTCTAGCCCCCACGGATCTGAGTCTCGACGATGAAGAAGTCCTTCAAGATGGAACCAATGGTAATCAGGCCCTTGCAGATGCTCCCGTCGAGAATGTTCTCCAGAACATAGCCGGGGGTGGCCAGGATGAAGCTCCAGGAGAGGCAACTCCCCTACAAGAGAGTAAAGCCAAGAGCGAAGCATCAACCGATCCATCCACTTCCAGCCGTGTCATGACAGTATACATGGCTGGGGGTGATTCTGAGTCTGATGCACCGCCACCAGACCTCGTCCAACGCATGGACACATTAGAGGGAGGACTCAAAACCCTCTCTGCCTCCATGCAAATACTGACTCAAGCAGTATTTGAGATACGGTCAGCTTTGGCCAAGACACCTTCTACCGGTCCCGACCCAGGGGCCAATGGAGAATCAAGTGTACCCCTTCAACGGGTATCCTTGGATACGGATCGCCGAGAAGCACCTCGGACATCGAAGCCCTCAAATGCTCAACTTCAGGTGATACCACCTTCCCCGACTCCCAGCTCCACGGAAGACGTGGTCGAGATGATCAGGGACTTGCGCGAGCGCTTTGAGTCCAAGACGAGACAAGAGGAGCGCCAAAAGATGGGGATTCCCCAGCCTTATCCCCTCGAGTGGAACAAAGTGGTTTATCTTTCTAAGTATAAACCACAAACACTGACGCCATACGATAGAATATCTGACGTACTTCCAGTCTCAGACGGGACATCTTCCGAAGGAGGATGCGCTACTCACCAGCATATTTGTCGGAGCACTGAAGGGAGTAGCGTACGACTGGTACTGCAGCCTCCCCGACAATTCCATATCCTCTTTCGAGACCTGACGCACCTTTTCCTCGACCGTTTCTACGACGGCGGAAAGGACATGACAATGGCGTCCCTTATAGAGATACGTCAGAAGGAAAAGGAAACGGTTCGAGTGTTCATCGAACGTTTCCATCAGGCCTGCTTCAGACTGCCCTCGGGCATGCCAGAACATGCGCTCCTCTCCTCCTGCAGCATGAACATGCTGCCTGCAGTCAAACTCTGGCTCAATTCTACTCCTCCTCCCGATTGGAGCTCCTTGATCATTGAAGCAGAAGCCGCGGAAAAGAAGGCGGCCAATACTCGTCTTCTGGGAGTCAGTTTTCCTGCCTTTGAGGACAAGGGAAACGGCCTGCAGCCAAAAACCCCAGACGAGACACGAAGGGGAAACAAGCGTTGACTGTCAATGCCTTAAAAGGTGCGTCAGCACCTATTCAGAAGCCTCCACCTGCACCAAGGCCAAAGGAGGTTTATTCGTTCAACGATGAAGACACCTTACAACTCTTTGAGATACTGAAACAGGATGACAAGATCAAGCTGCCGGACTCGAAGCATCCCGACGAGGTTAGGAAAGTGGACAACCCGAGGTACTATCACTACCATCGGTTTGTCGGACACTCGACCAAGGACTGCTATGTCCTCAAGAATTACATCCAGCGCATGATCAATACGGATGTAATCTCCGTCGACTACGAGGAGAAGACGGTGTCGGCCAATGTGGTTTCACTCCAGTTTGGCACCCTGCCGCCAACTACAACACAAGATGGCGTCGTCCCCATCCCTAAGGCGACAATGGAGGTGGTTAACTTGCCACTTACTCATGACAACGTGAGTGGACTCATCCCACTCACCACATCTCGGGGAGAGGTCCTCTGGGTTCACCCTGATCTTGTCTCCGAGGTGACTCAATCGGAGGTACGCCCTACCTCCAAATCCAAAGGCAGGAAGATTAAGTCTTGCCGTATGGTCTCTTCTTCAGCGGAAGAGGCACTTCCTCTACAGACGCGTTCACAACAGAACGCCCAACCCGACGAAGCTACCGTCGAGGGGGTGCCTCCTTGTACCGTCTCTGCTGTCCAGGAGGAGGGCTCGTCTAAGCTCCCAGCAGCTAATAAACAGAAGCAGATAGAGGCCCGCTTCGATAGGCCTCTGTGAAAGGAGAATGCTTCGGGGTTAGCCAAGCCCTACAACTTCGACATACTGGCACAACTGTCCAGTACTCCCGCCCGCCTATCTCTGTTTGAGCTCCTTCATCTTTCCAAGGACTCCCGAGAAGCTCTCTGTGAAGCTCTGAAGGATGCTGAATCCTTTCTCAGTCAGGTAAAGCAGCCTAAAGATCTTCTGACTGTATGCACGTACTGCCACTGTACGGATGAGATTATTCCCAATATAACCTTCACCCAACAGGACATGCTGCTCAAGCACAACCGACACAATAGGACGTTGTATTATACAGGGTATATCGGTTCAGTCAAGGTGAAGCGAATTCAGATCGATCCGGGGTCTTTCCTCAGCATCATCCCGAAGACGCTGCTCTCAACACTGGGGATCCCAATGTACCGGTTGGCGCCTTCTAATACAACTATTAGTGGCTTCAACGCCAGCAAAAGTGAGCCGCTAGGCAAAATATGACTAAAGTGCCATATCGGTAACCTCAGAACCTAGGTCACTTGTTATGTCGTGGACGCCGAAGTCAACTACAACCTGCTGTTGGGTCGCCCATGGCTGCATGAGTACATGGTGGTGCCATCCTGTCACTACCATATTTCTAGTATGAGGGTATTTTTGTTATTTTTGGGGTAATTTAAATTTATTAGAATTTATTTGAATTTATGGGAATTTTTAGGAATTATTTTGGAATTGTTTGGACTAGATTGATTTTGGCTAGTTTGGACCCATGTAGACCAGCCTAGGAGCTAACCCTAGTTAGTATGAGCTTGGTTAGGATTTGTGACTCTAGTCTAACCTAGTATGACTTAAGTTAGTGGGTTTTGATTCATTAGAAATTGACTTAAGGAATTAGGAATTAAATGGTTTGAGAAATGGCTTGTGATTTCACAAGTCATTTTGTGACTTAACCTAATAGGACTAGCCAACCTAGTTCAAACCCTAACCTAGCCCATGATGGCCGGCCACCCTATCCTTATTGGGATTCTCCCACTATAAAACCTTTCCTAAAATCTAGGGCTAGCCTCCTCCCCTAGGATTTTATTTCAAGAAAAGAAAGAGGTGAGTTCCCATCTTTCTAAATTTATATAAAATCCATTTTAGGTCCTTTTTCTCCCAAACTAGTTGCATTAGATCCTAATATCATTGTTCTTGCTGTTGGTATTGATTGCTTGTAGGAAGGAAACAATTTATGAGATTTTGGTGGTTTGAGGAAATCTTTTCATTTGGGGCTTTTTCATCCATAGTTCAAGAATAGGTAATCTCTCCATTTCTCCATGGATTTTCATTTTGTCTTCATCATTAGGGGGCCCTAGGAGTCCCTTAAGCATCAATATAGGTTTTGTGTCGGGTTTCATGAGTTTCGTGTCCATTCTGGACACGTATCAGAACCCTAGTACTAGTATTTGTCGAAATGCCTCAAAGGGCATCTCGACCTCCTTTATGTGATGTTTTTAAATAGGAAAATTAGTTTTACTGTTGCTTATGCATTTTTGATCGACTGTGGTGATTATTGTGTCGCTGTATGTCGGATTTGTTGATTGGACATGCGCGTGCACACGCTCGCGCGCGAGCTACAGTATTCCTCTGCCACTCGGGTGTCCTAGCGGACACGACTTGACACTATTTAGGATGAAATTTTGGTGACACTTAGGACACTTGTCTGACATAACTCAGACCAATTTTTAGCTCATCTTATCGAGCGGATTGGAAGAAATCCCACCCGTACTGATTTCACACTGCACGTCGTACTGTTGAAAACACGCACTGATACGGCGTTGTAGCGTCGGACACGACACACTAAGATACTGTGCAGGTTGACCTAGCCCTAGCCCTAGTATAGGGGTACACGTGTGCACGAGCACGTGGCCTAACACGTGCTGTATCGTGTGCACGACACGCGTGCACACGTGCACGAGGAACAGCTCACTGTACACTGTTTTGTAAATTGTTTCGAATGGACACGTTTGTGTCCACTTGGGTGGACACAAACCACTTGAGTGATACATACACAAAGTGTATCCATGTTACCAACCACTGTTTTAGCTTTTAGATTAAATTTGATGATTAATTCTCGTTTCCTAATTCTTTCCTGGAACCAATGTATCAGTACATATTCCTATTTTTTTCCAGTTTTGCAAAATGAGTTTTGTCATCAATTTAACCTATTATATACTATTAATTAGTGTAGATTAAGACCCTAACTTGTTCACCTATGTAAATTCTATTAGTGTGTCGAATTTGGATCGAATTGGTTGTGGTTTGGTTTGAAATCTGGAATTTGTTTCGTGGTTATAACTGGAAGTTTCCAACTGTGAATTGATATCCTAATATGCATGTTTGGGTTGATGAATTGTCCTAACTGGGACCTTAATGAACTGTACATGGGGATTATGTTGAACTGATTTCCTTTTTCCATTTTTTTTTCTGTGATTTGGTTTCCTTTTCCTGTTTTTGGCTGAACACTTTTCACCTATACACACATTAGTTAAATCCTTGCTACACTGAGAACTGTTGTGAAGGTATGAATTGGTTTCCCCTTCTTTTTCTTTCCTGTAAGGCACACACACACAGCCTTGGCCCACTCTCTCTTTATTGTTCATTTCCTGCACACTTTTCCCTCTTTTTTCACTATTTTTTTATTCCTGCACATTGTCTTACTTCACCACACACACCCACACACAGGTCTCTCTCTTGTATAACAAATGTGTATATATATTATCTATATGAATATAATATATGTGTGTATAATGTATGAGTGTATATATATACATATATTCCTATGTTTTAGCTTAATATTGTAGGGGTTATACTTAGCCTAAGGTTATATAGGATGTATACATCAAGTGTAGAGTAGTGAATGCATATATTGTGTAGTGTGATGAATATGTATATATGTGGTATGGTTAGACTTCAATATATATAGAGTGATAGGTTTTAGATATATATTTGACTTGTTTAGACTAATGTAGTCTAGGGTAGACTAGTTGACCTAAATTAGACTTGGTTGACCTAGTTTGACTTCTAGGGTTGACCAGAGTTGACCAAGAGTTAACTTTGGCCTAGATTGACCTAGAATCATGTAAAATGCATAGTAGGACTTCATTACACTATTTTAGACTTGTTGTGACTTGTGCTGTTCTGATTAGGAGCCAGACACCTCTCCTTGGACAGTATGTTTCATATTGGACACTCAGATACCAGGAGCGAGTACATTCTCTGATCATTTCATATCCTGCTTAGAATTATTTCCTGCATTAAATTACTTTACTTGTGCTGTCACGACATTATCACGGATTAGTACTATAAGGATCTCTTCATGCGATGTTATCCCCCTCGGGAGCATCGGGTACATTGTGTCATGTGCGTTTCACTTTCATCATGTACTCCTGTGCTTTCACCATACATGTACACTCTTGTGAACCATGTACTTTCATGTTCACAGAGCCTTCATGTATACTATCATGTGCACCCTTTCAAGAGCCCTATGTGATATCATGTACAATAACATAACCTGCTTAGATCCTTGTGTATTAATTGGAGAACGGGGGAGTGCTAGTAGTCATGTGAACAATTCTATAGTAGTGTAGATCATGTACAACTCTTAGTGTAGATCATGTACTAATCTGTTCCGTTCACAAGTGCTATCCTGTACTCTGACTCACTAGCCATTGTTAGTTCCTTACTTATAGTAGATATTTCTATTACAGTTCTCTCTCTCTCTGTTTATATACTGTATTCTTCAGTACCTGTATCTTACTTTACTGCATGATTATATTTTCTAACCTGCTATGAACTGTTGAGATGTACTGTACTTGCTCCTGTCCTGACTGGACCTGTTGAAATATTACAGAGGACGAGGATGAGGCCTGCCTGGACACTTTCTATGGGACAACCTTAGATGACACTGCGAGCTGGACCCTCAGGAGGACCCAGCTCTAGCTGAGGATATCACACCGATTGCCTAGACTAGATTAGTTAGGCTTATTATCTTTTATGTAGTCATGAGACATGTTTTAGCTAGACTTTATTCTGAGTTCTGAGATGTATATATTCTTTCATTATGTATCTGAGACCATGTACTTCTGGATGTTGTTGGGATTATCTTAGACTACTTTTGATCTATTTATTTCCTTGAGTTCTATTTCATTTCGTGCTATCTCTTCCCTAGTTATGATTGAGTTTTACTGCTATGTCACCCCCATTCGGGGAGTATAAACTGTTTAGAGATATATTGCTAGATGGTTGTTGACCTAGGACAGCGTTCTACCACCGACACTGCGGCGTAGGCTGGATGTATCCACGTCTCGTGCCCTTACTCTAGGGTGCGGGTCATGACACGTTTTTAGTGGTGGCCCATGCAGGTCTACACTAGAAGTGTAGTGGTACTCGAACTAGAGTATCACTACAGCCTGCAGTAAGATATAGAACATTAATTTTAAGGTACTCAATCACTTTAGGAAAAAAAATTTTATTGCCATCTAAATCCTTATTGTCAGCTGATCCTTTGAATTTTTAACTGTCCGCCTTTGTTATTTGGCTTCTTTCTCAGAAATTGATACTCTTGTTTGTCTATCTTCAGGATGGTAGAGACTAGATCGCAGCGTGCCATTCATGAGGATGCTATAGAGGGGACTGCTACCTCTCAGCCAGTACGGCGAGGCCAGGGGACTGCAGCTCCTGCCACCTCAGCTCGTATGGAGACCTCGGCAGCCGCAGCAGGGGGTATGCATCCACCGACTCGGAGGCAGGACCCGATCATTCCAGAGGATCCCTTCCAGCAGCCGCCTCTAGGATACGTGGACGCAGCTCAGATGTTCGTGTATTTCCAGCAGTTCATAGACAGACAACAGGCTCGACAGGACAGAGGCATGGAGTTGGCCGTCACGATAGCCGCAGCTCGACCAGTGGTACAGCAGCCGAGGACACCGAGGATCGAGCAGTTTCAGAAAATGAGCCCAGAGACTTTTTGGGGACAGAGGGGATCCTATATGCCAATAAGTGGATCGAGCATATAGAGAAGATCTTCTGCTTGGCCAGGATACCAGCAAATCTTCAGATCGAGGCTGCAGCTAGATGAATGCGAGATCTTGCTCGTACCTGGTATCAGTCAGACCCCAGAGTGGGGGTACCTGGGCAGACTTGGGAGCAGTTCAAGGGCTTCTTCAAGAAGAAGTTCTTCCTAGATTCAGCACTTAGAGCCTTGGAGTCGCAGTTCGAGAGCCTGGTCCAGGGGAGTCTCTCAGTGGAAGAGTACGCCGGGGAGTTTGGCCGCCTTGGTAGGTTTGTGGAGGGCTTGAGCGAGACGGCAAAGGCCCAGAGGTTCCGGAAGGGTCTAGTCAAGGAGGTCAAGTCCTTGACCAAGGGCAACCAGGATGCTACGTTCGAGGAGATCTTGACGGGAGCCTTGCTAGCAGAGGATGATCTTGAGCTTAGGCTCAAGAGGGGGCGAGACCCAGTTGGGGGCAGCAGCAGCAGCGGGGGCAAGGCCAAGAGGCCCCACTTTCAGCATCAGCAGCAGAGGAAGTTCCAGCCGCAGCCGATTCAGCAGAGGCCAGTTCATCAGCAGCAGTTTCAGCATCAGGCACCCAGGCACCAGACAGTCAGTTGTACCTTCTGCAAGAAGCCTGGGCATGTCTTCAACGAGTTCAGAAAGAGGCTCGGGAGGTGCCTTCTTTGCGGAGCGGCAGATCACCAGCTGAGGGATTGTACTAGGTTTGGGGGACGAGCAGCCCAGGGAGGAGGAGCCAGAGCACCAGCAGGCCAGAAGAGGGGACCAGCCCTGCCGACGCAGCAGCAGAGGTTCGTCCAGCACCAGCAGCAGGCCAGGGGAGGCCAGCAGAGGCGAGCTTTCGCCATGGCAGCAGAGGATGCAGAGACGATATGAGAGCTGATTGCAGGTTCGATTCTACTCGACTCCAGTCCAACATTTGCATTATTTGATTCCGGTGCATCGCATAGCTTTATATCAGTATCTTTTGCGATTAGACTCGATATCATAGCTGAATCATTGCCTAGGACTTACAAGATCATGATCGGGGGTGGCATTATCCTCGTGAGTGATGTTTGTAAGGGTCGAAGAGTAGTTTTGGGAGGCCGTGAGTTGGAGGTGAGCCTGCTCGTAATTCCATTGCCGAACTACGATAAAGTACTAGGCATGGATTGGTTGAGTAGGCACCACGCCAGCATTGATTGTAGAGGGGGTAGAGTTCTCTTCAGAGCACCGGGGGAGCCAGAGTTCGAGTACTCCAGACGTCAGGTAGAGCAGAGCAGCGGAGTCTTCTGTGGAGTCTCGGTCGAGGAGCAGACGATCCCACACCCCTTGATAGCGGAGTATATGGATGTTTTCCCAGAGGATTTGCCGGGACTGCCACCAGACAAAGATATAGAGTTCTCGATAGACTTGGTTCCAGGAGCGAAACCCATCTCTCAGTATGTCTATTGGGTGAACAACAGCGAGCTGGTGGAGCTGAAAAAGTAGGTGGATGAGCTACAAGACAAGGGCTTCATCCGCTCGAGTTTGTCACCATGGGGTGCACCAGTGTTGTTTGTGCCGAAGAAGGATGGGTCAGTACGCATGTGTATTGACTATAGGACACTCAAGAACCTCACGATCAAGAACAAATACCCACTGTCGCGGATCGACGATCTATTTGACCAGTTGAGCGAAGCTCGGGTATTTTCCAAGATTGATCTGAGGTTGGGATATCACCAGGTGAAGGTGAAGGGGGAGGATATTCCCAAGATCGCTTTCAGGACGCGGTACGGGAAGTTCGAGTTTTTGGTTATGCCGTTTGGACTAACCAATGCACCAGCAGTATTTATGAACCTTATAAACAAGGTATTCCACCAGTATCTGGATCAGTTTGTGGTGGTATTTATTGACGATATCTTGATATATTCCAAGACTGAGAAGGAGCACGAGGAGCATTTGAGGATAGTGCTGAAGATTCTCAGAAAGGAGCAGCTTTACGGGAAGCTCTCCAAATGTGAGTTCTTCTTGGATCGGGTGGACTTCTTGGGGCATGTGGTGACTGTAGATGGCATCTCAGTTGACCCCAAGAAGATTGTAGCAGTTGAGACATAGGCAGCACCGACTTCAGTTGCAGAGATCAGGAGTTTTCTGGGGCTGGCAGGATACTATCGGAGATTAATGTAGGATGTCTCCCGGGTTGCAGAGCCGTAGACTCGGTTGACCCGGAAGGATGCTGAGTATGTTTGGTCAGAGGAGTGTCAGGCAGCTTTTGATGAATTGAAGAAGCGGCTTACGACAGCTCCGATTCTGACATTGCCTTTAGGATCAGGTGGTTTTACTATTTATAGTGATGCTTCAGGGAAGGGACTGGGTTGCATCTTGCAGCAGCATGGGAAGGTGATTGCCTATGCTTCCAGGCAATTTCGTCCCCATGAGAAGAACTACCCTACCCACGACCTGGAGCTGGCAGCAGTGATATTTGCTCTGAAGCTGTGGAAGCATTATCTGTATGGTGAGAGGGTGGAGATCTTCACAGATCACAAGAGCTTAAAGTATGTGTTCACTCAGAAGGAGTTGAACATGAGACAGCGCAAGTGGCTAGAGTTGATGAAGGATTTTGATATCCTACTTCAGTATCGCCCAGGGAAGGCCAACGTGGTTGCCGATGCCTTGAATAGGTATCCGACAGCCATGTGTTTGACTATGGATCGGCATTTGATTGCCGACTTGGAGAGCCTTGGGATTGAGGTGATCATGCCCGAAGTACAGATGCAGCTATGGGGGATGCAGATTCAGTCAGATTTGGTGGAGAGGATCAAGTCGGCACAGTTTGAGGACGTTGCTCTGCGGTGTCTCCGAGAGCAGGTTCGAACAGGATTGCTGGAGGGCGAGTTTTCTCTTGCAGAGGATGGTGCCTTGAGGCACGGTTCCAGATTATGTGTGCCCAGCGGAGAGCTCAGGGGGCAGGTTATGTAGGAGGCCCACAGATCTTAGTACTCTATACACCCGGGTGCCAACAAGATGTACCGAGATCTGCGGGAGCATGTTTGGTGGCCAGGAATGAAGCGGGAGGTGGCTTGCTTCATGGCTAGGTGTTTGGTCTGTCAGCTGGTTAAGGCAGAAAGACAGAGGCCCGGTGGATTGTTGCAGCCGCTACCCATTCCCGAGTGGAAATGGGAGCATATCACGATGGAATTCGTTTCAGGATTGCCATGTACTCCAGGAGGGAAAGACGCAATTTGGGTCATCGTTGACAGGTTAACCAAATCAGCCCACTTCTTGCTATTCAAGGTGGGTACATCTACAGAGAGGCTGGCGGAGTTGTATATGCGGCAGATAGTCAGGATCTACGGAGTTCCGGTCAGCATCATCTCAGATCGGGATAGCCGTTTTACTTTCCATTTCTGGAGGAGTCTGCAGACCAGCTTGGGCACTCAGCTCAATTTTAGTACTGTATACCACCCCCAGACGGACGGACAGTCAGAGCGGACTATTCAGACACTTGAGGATATGCTGCGGACGTACGTCCTGGACTTCGGAGGTTCCTGGGAGGATCATCTTCATTTGGTGGAGTTTGCCTACAACAATAGTTTCCAGGCCAGCATTGAGATGTCACCTTTTGAGGCTCTGTACGGGCGTAGGTGCCGTACACCCTTATCCTAGGGTGATGTTGGTGAGCGAGCTTTACTGGGGCCAGAGATGGTTGTTGATGTGGCCGAGAAGGTGAAGCTCATCAGGGACAGACTTCGCGTGGCGCAGGACAGACATCGGCACTGGGCCGATAGCCACCGGAGGCCCTTGGAGTTTGAGGTACAGATTAGAGTAGGATTAGATTTAGGTTTCCTTGTTTGTGATTTTTGATCATGTTGTTTATTATAATTAATTGAGACCTTGCTTGTGATTAGGTCGGAGACCAGGTTTTCTTGAGGATATCTTCGACTCGTGGTACGATACGTTTCGGTGGAGGCGGGAAGCTTAGCCCGCGCTTCATCGGCCCTTTCGTTATCAGCGGGAGAGTCGGTGACGTTGCATACAGGCTAGACTTGCCGCCTGTACTAGTGGGGGTCCACAACGTATTTCATGTATCACAGTTGAGGCGGTACGTGGCTGACCCTAGCCATGTGCTCGATCATTCAGAGATAGAGGTTGGGCCTTCTCTCAGCTATCCAGAGCAGCCTGTGGAGATTCTGGATCGACGGGAGAAGGTTCTGAGGAACCAGGTGATACCCTTGGTGCGCGTCGCATGGAGGCATCATTCTCCAGGAGAGTCTACCTGGAAGCGGGAGGATGAGATGCGCGAGCGCTACCCTTATCTTTTTGGACCTTGAGGTATACTTTCTATCCTTCTCATCAGTTGCATTTCGCCTTTCAATTTCGAGGACGAAATTCTTTTAAGGAGGGTAGATTTGTCACTACCACATTTCTAGTATGAGAGTATTTTTGTCATTTTTGGGATAATTTGAATTTATTATAATTTATTTGAATTTATGGGAATTTTTAGGAATTATTTTGGAATTGTTTGGACTAGATTGATTTTGGCTAGTTTGGACCCATGTAGACCAACCTAGGAGCTAAGCCTAGTTAGTATGAGCTTGGTTAGGATTTGTGACTCTAGTCTAACCTAGTATGACTTAGGTTAGTGGGTTTTGATTCATTAGAAATTGACTTAAGCAATTAGGAATTAAATGGTTTGAGAAATGGCTTGTGATTTCACAAGTCATTTTGTGACTTAACCTAATAGGACTAGCCAACCTAGTTCAAACCCTAACCTAGCCCATGATGGCCGGCCACCCTATCCTCATTGGGATTCCCCCACTATAAAACCCCTCCTAAAATCTAGGGCTAGCCTCCTTCCCTAGGATTTTATTTCAAGAAAAGAAAGAGGTGAGTTCCCATCTTTCTAAATTCATATAAAATCCATTTTAGGTCCTTTTTCTCCCAAACTAGTTGCATTAGATCCTAATATCATTGTTCTTGCTGTTGGTATTGATTGTTTGTAGGAAGGAAACAATTTATGAGATTTTGGTGGTTTGAGGAAATCTTTCCATTTGGGGCTTTTTTTACCCATAGTTCAAGAATAGGTAATCTCTCCATTTCTCGATGGATTTTCATTTTGTATTCATCATTAGGGAGCCCTAGGAGTCCCCTAAGCATCGGTATAGGTTTTGTGTCGGGTTTCGTGAGTTTCATGTCCATTCTGGACTCGTATCAGAACCCTAGTACTAGTGTTTGTCGAAATGCCTCAAAGGGCATCTCGACCTCCTTTATGTGATGTTTCTAAATAGGAAAATTAGTTTTACTATTGCTTATGCATTTTTGATCTTCTGTGGTGATTATTGTGTCGCTGTGTGTCAGATTTGTTGATTGGACACGCGCGTACAGTATTCCCCTGCCACTCGGGTGTCCTAGCGGACACGATATGACACTATTTGGGATGAAATTTTGGTGACACTTAGGACACTTGTCTGACATGACTCAGACCAATTTTTAGCTCATCTTATCGAGCAGATTGGGAGAATTCCTACCCGTACCGATTTCACACTGCACGTCGTACTGTTGAAAACACGCACTGATACGGCGTTGTAGCGTCGGACACGACACACTAGGACACTGTGCAGGTTGACCTAGACCTAGCCCTAGTATAGGAGTACACGTGTGTACGAGCACGTGGCCTAACACGTGCTGTGTCGTGTGCACGACACGCGTGCACACGTGCACGAGGAACAGCTCACTGTACACTGTTTTGTAAATTGTTTCGAATGGACACGTTTGTGTCCACTTGGGTGGACACAAACCACTTGAGTGACACATACACAAAGTGTATCCATTTTACCAACCACTGTTTTAGCTTTTAGATTAAATTTAATGATTAATTCTCATTTCCTAATTCTTTCCTGGAACCAATGTATCAGTACATATTCCTTTTTTTTCCAGTTTTGCAAAATGAGTTTTGTCATCAATTTAACCTATTATATACTGTTAATTAGTGTAGATTAAGAACCTAACTTGTTCACCTATGTAAATTCTATTAGTGTGTCGAATTTGGATCGAATTGGTTGTGGTTTGGTTTGAAATCTGGAATTTGTTTCATGGTTATAACTGGAAGTTTCCAACTGTGAATTGATATCCTAATATGCATGTTTGGGTTGATGAATTATCCTAACTGGGACCTTAATGAACTGTACATGGGGTTTATGTTGAACTGATTTCCTTTTTCCATTTTTTTTTCTGTGATTTGGTTTCCTTTCCCTGTTTTTGGCTGAACACTTTTCACTTATACACACATTAGTTAAATCCTTGCTACACTGAGAACTGTTGTGAAGGTATGAATTGGTTTCCCCTTCCTTTTCTTTCCTGTGAGGCACACACACAGAGCCTTGGCTCACTCTCTCTTCACTGTTCATTTCCTGCACACTTTTCCCTCTTTCTTTACTGTTTTTTTATTCCTGCACATTGTCTTACCTCACCACACACACACCCACACACAGGTCTCTCTCTTGTATCAAAAATGTGTATATATATTACCTATATGAATATAATATATGTGTGTATAATGTATGAGTGTATATATATATACATATATTCCTATGTTTTAGCTTAATGTTGTAGGGGTTATACTTAGCCTAAGGTTATATAGGATGTATACATCAAGTGTAGAGTAGTGAATGCATATATTGTGTAGTGTGATGAATATGTATATATGTGGTATGGTTAGACTTCAATATATATATAGAGTGATAGGTTTTAGATATATATTTGACTTGTTTAGACTAATGTAGTCTAGGGTAGACTAGTTGACCTAAATTAGACTTGGTTGACCTAGTTTGACTTCTAGGGTTGACCAGAGTTGACCAAGAGTTGACTTTGGCCAAGATTGACCTAGAATCATGTAAAATGCATAGTAGGACTTCATTACACTATTTTAGACTTGTTGTGACTTGTGCTGTTCTGATTAGGAGCCAGACACCACTCCTTGGACAGTACGTTTCATATTGGACACTCAGATACCAGGAGCGAGTACATTCTCCGATTATTTCATATCCTGCTTAGAATTATTTCCTGCATTAAATTACTTTACTTGTGCTGTCACGACATTATCACGGATTAGTACTATACGGATCTCTTCATGCGATGTTATCCCCCTCGGGAGCATCGGTTACATTGTGTCATGTGCGTTTCACTTTTATCATATACTCCTGTGCTTTCACCATACATGTACACTCTTGTGAACCATGTACTCTCATGTTCATAGAGCCTTCATGTATACTATCATGTTCACCCTTTCAAGGGCCCCATGTGATATCATGTACAATAACATAACCTGCTTAGATCCTTGTGTATTAATTGGGGAATGGGGGAGTGCTAGTAGTCATGTGAACAATTCTATAGTAGTGTAGATCATGTACAACTCTTAGTGTAGATCATGTACTAATCTGTTTCGTTCACATGTGCTATCCTGTACTCTGACTCACTAGCCACTGTTAGTTCCTTACTTATAGTAGATATTTCTATTACAGTTCTCTCTCTCTGTTTACATACTGTATTCTTCAGCACCTGTATCTTACTTTACTGCATGATTATATTTTCTAACCTGCTATGAACTGTTGAGATGTACTGTACTCGCTCATGTCCTGACTGGACCTGTTGAAATATTACAGAGGACGAGGAGGAGGCCTGTCTGGACACTTTCTACGGGGCAGCCTTAGATGACACCTGCGAGCTGGACCCTCAGGAGGACCCAGCTCTAGCTGAGGATATCACACTGATTGCTTAGACTAGATTAGTTAGGCTTATTATCTTTTATGTAGTCATGAGACATGTTTTATCTAGACTTTATTCTGGGTTCTGAGATGTATATATTCTTTCATTATGTATCTGAGACCATGTACTTCTGGATGTTGCTGGGATTATCTTAGACTACTTTTTATCTATTTATTTCCTTGAGTTCTATTTCATATCGTGTTATCTCTTCCCTAGTTGTGATTGAGTTTTACTACTATGTCACCCCCATTCGGGGAGTATAAACTGTTTAGAGATATATTGCTAGATGGTTGTTGACCTAGGACAGCGTTCTACCGCCGACACTGCGGCGTAGGCTGGACGTACCCACGTTTCGTGCCCTTACTCTAGGGTACGGGTTGTGACACATCCACGCTCCACCTGTGTATGAAGTACGTGTCCACCAACAACGTCATCCGGACGGAGTTCGCGGACATCGACCCTTTCAAAGGGATTGAAGCCTACTTCACGGATTCTGACTTGTACAAGTCACCTGACGAGGAGGAAGCCAATGATGCTGATGACGAAGCAGAAATGGCAGCAGAGCCGGACATGGAGCCTGAGATCATCCCCGACGCTTCTTTGAAGATCCGACTCAAAGGCAAACCGCCTCAGAAGTTGCCTCCCATGAGCATTAAGCTGCTCGGGAAAGCACCAGTTGTTCCTGAAGCTCCCCTGAAGATACGGCTCAAAGGAAAGCCGCCTCAAACATCGGCTCCCCTTGTGGCGAAACTACAGGGGAAGGCGCCAATCACCGGAGGCACAGTGGAGGCACCTCTCAAGGTGCGTCTTAATGGCAAGCCGCCGCCATCCAAGCTGCCAGAAAAGGCCCGCATAGTCCTCTCGGACTCCAAGACCAACGCTGTGGTGGATTCTTCCAATCCTACTCCAGTACTCACGGATGAAGAGCTAGGGGAATATATCTCTACTGATGTAGATGCCCCATCTCTGGACAATGTAATCCCGCGGGATAAAATCTCGTATTTCATCAATAATATAGTGTCTTTTAACTATTCTAGTCTTCCACATTGGAATGCCATGTATACATTAGATAACGCTCTACGGTCGTTGCAAACACAAATAACGACCGTCCATCATATAAATCGAGTAGTCCTATCCCAAGGGGTCTGTTACATAGTCCCACCACGGAATCGAGACGAAGAACCCATCATCTTCGGCAAAGTTGAGCGTCATCAAGACCTCCCGCCACTCGAGCCAGAACCAGATACCGGCAGAATGCAAGTCTATCGGTACACGGACAAGGCAAAGTACCTCATCCAAAAGATGGGTTAAGACCTAAAAAGCGACAAAGGCCTGAACTACGGCAAGGGTCGATGTCTCCCCCTCCGGCTTCCGACACCTAAAGGAAAGCCGCAGGACTACTACAACAAAACTCGACGGGGGGTAGGCTATGTCACGCCACCGTCAACTCCAGAGAGTTCAGACGCAGAAGAGGTAAAGCATTTTCACTCGTCCGAAGCATCGACTTGGGATTCCGATACCAGCATCGGATCAGTCTTCCAGAAAGTACTGTCAGCCAACATGATATCAATACAACCTCAAGAAGATGAAGGCCAAATGCCAGAATTCTTTGAAGAAGAACCTTGGGCTCAACGCCTGGGAGAACAGTGGGAGTCACGTTTTGAACTACGTGAACCTCCCACCGAGGACGAGGTCGAGCAAATTGACCTTGGGGATGGATCTTCTTCCAAACCCATCTTCGTCAACAAAAGCCTAAAAGCAGAAGACCAAGAATCTTTAATCCAGCTGGCTAAGGAGTATATCGACGTCTTCACCTGGAGCTACGAAGATATGCCGGGACTTGACTCCCAGATCACGATGCATAGGCTGAACATCTTACCTGATGCCAAGCCTATCAAACAACAACAACGACACTTCCGTCCGGACATCATGAATGCCATCGATCAGGAGGTGGATAAGCTCTTGACCAGCGGCTTCATCCGTGAAGAACAACACCCAGATTGGGTAGCCAACGTCGTCCCCGTCACCAAGAAGAATGGGAAGATACGAGTTTGTATCGACTTCAGGGACCTCAACTCTGTTTGCCCGAAGGATGAATTCCCGTTTCCAATCACCGACGTGATGATCGACAACACATGTGGCTTCGAGCGTATGTCTTTCATGGACAGGTATTCGGGCTACAACCAGATCAAGTTGTTCCCCGTTGACGCAAAACACACGTCATTCAGGACTCCAACGGGCGTTTTCTGCTACACAGTGATGCCCTTCGGATTGAGGAACGTCGGTGCGACATACCAACGAGCTATGAGCACCATTTTTCGTCAGCATCTTCGCAAGGCAGTCGAATGCTATGTTGACGACATCGCAGTCAAGAGCCATCTTTAAGGAGATCACCTACAAGACCTCAAGACAGTCTTCGATCTCATACGGGCGCATCAGCTCAAGATGAACCCCGTTAAATCCTTCCTGGGGGTTTCTAGCGGAAAATTCCTAGGCTTTATCATCACGGCGAAAGGCATTCATGTCGATCCCGAGAAGACCAAAGCCATCCTCGATATGGACCCTTCGAAGAACCTTCGAGAACTTCGTGGCCTACAAGGGTGTCTGGCATGCATCCGGAGGTTCATAGCAAACCTTTTCGGCAAATGTCAACCCTTCACTCAGCTCATGAAGAAGGGAGTCTCTTACGTCTGGACAGAAGAGTGCCAAAAGGCTTTCGACGACATAAAGGCTTATCTGACAAGCCCGCCGGTCCTGGTGGCACCCGTCGTCGGCAAACCATTTATCCTCTACGTCCGTGCCATGGATCATTCCCTCGGTGCTCTGCTAGCTCAGAACAGCGATACAGGCTATGAGCAAGCAATCTACTACCTCAGTCGATCTCTGATCGGGGCTGAACATCGGTACAACCCCGTTGAAAAGGAGTGCTTGGCTCTGGTATTTGCCATCCAGAAGACTCGTCATTACGTCTCGGGCCAGACAATTCATGTCATTTCCCGAGTCAATCCGCTCAGAGTCCTCATGACGAAGCCAGGATCATTAAACTTCCGGCTTGCCACATGGGCGATCTTGCTAACGCCATACAACATGGTGTTCGTTCCACAAAAAGCTGTTAAGGATCAAGCTCTAGCCGACTTCTTAGCTGCATACCCCATCCCAGAGTCCTCAAGACTCTATGAAGACATCCCGGATGAGGTCCAAGAATCGAAGGTCACCGAAGAAGGCTCCATCTGGCGGATGTTTTTCGATGGCGCTTCAAGAACAAGCCCCAAAGGCCAAATCATCACTGGAGTGGGGGTAGTATTAGTCTTCCCCGATCAGCTAGTCATCCAGCGTGCTTACTCCCTTTCAAAGCCGTGCTCCAACAATGTTGCTGAGTACAACGCGCTCATTATGGGACTCCAGTTGGCGCAACAGCTGGGGGTGAATCATCTGGAAGCCTACGGCGACTCAAAACTCGTCGTAAACCCAATTAGAGGGCAATACGAAGTTCGCCATAAAGATCTGATCCCTTACCATGAAGTTGCATTGAACATCATTTTAGCCTTCACCGAGTTCTTCATCGAACATGTACCTCGTCTACAAAATCTGGAGGCTGATTCCCTGGCTGGCCTCGCAGCCTCATTGGCAGCACTCCTCGGGACTCAACACTACGTCACAGTGGTGGGTTGAGACTTGGTCTGTCCTTAAAACAACCTGTGCGCACGAGTAGCCCATACCATGTCAACCAGTGCCGGTGTCAATGTCCGAGACTGGAGATTCCCGTTTATCGACTTCGCTGTCTACGAAATTCTCCCAAAGGAACCGAAAGAAGCCGTCTCAGTCAGGAGACGCTCTCTTCGATTCTACTACGATACGGCTACTAAAATACTATACCGACGCTCCTACGATGGACTTCTCTTTCGATGTTTGTCCAACGAAAAAGCAGCCGAAGCCCTTCGAGAAGCTCACGATGGAACCTGCGAGGCCCATCAACCTGGCCCTAAGTTGCAGGACCGACTGCGACGTATGGGCTACTACTGGCCAACCATGGCCGCTGACGCTGTCGAATATGCTAAGAAGTGCCATACGTGCCAGCTTCACGCAGACTTCATTCATACACCGTCAGAACCACTACATCCTACAGTCGCCTCCTGGCCCTTCGAAGCTTGGGACATGGACATTGTGGGACCAATCACCCCTCCATCATCGAGAGGACACCGGTTTATCCTAGCCATCACTGACTACTTCTCCAAATGGGCAGAAGCAGTTCCACTGGCAGAAGTAAAAAGCTCCAGGGTGATCATCTTCATCAAATACCACGTCATCTACCGTTTCGGAGTACCCCGGAGGATCATCCATGATAATGGTCCTCAGTTCATCAGCCATGTTTTCAACAGATTCTGTGACAAGAATCGCATTCAAAACATGGCATCAACCGCCTACAATTCGACATTAAACGGATTGGCCGAGACGTTCAACAAGACTATCGTCATGCTACTCAAAAAGGTCGTGTCATCCAACAAACGCGACTGGGACAAAAAGCTCGGCAAATGCCTTTGGGCCTACCGCACGACGGTACGGACACCGACATGCAACACACCATTCTCCTTGGTCTACGGGAGCGAAGCGGTACTGCCTCTCGAGATCCAGATACCCTCTCTCCGTGTAGCGATCACAAACTAACTCATAGAAGAGGGCAATCAACGTCGTCGTCTGCAGGAACTGGAGGCACTTGACGAAAAGCGTCTCCTAGCTCAACAACGCATCGAACTTTACCAAGCTCGTATATCACAGGCTTTCAACAAAAAGGTCAAGCAGAGGACTTTTCAAGTAGGCGACCTGGTTCTGGCAATCAGGAGGCCGATGGTGTTGACTCACAAAACACCAGAAAAGTTCGAGCCCAAGTGGGAAGGACCTTTCATCATAGAGACGGTATACTCAAACGGTACTTACTGCCTCGCCAAACCCAATGGAGACTTGTTCATGATGCCCATCAACGACAAGTTCCTGAAGAAGTATTACTCTTGACATCTTCCAGACATGTACTTCCATAAGGGGATCTGTGGACCCAATCACCAGGGCTCACATGCGATTTCCTTCCACAAAATCATACGCTTCCGAAACCCAGCTGTTCCGTAGCATCCTCCAGTAGAAGGGCAACCACGTCCACATCACCTCTGAGTTGTCCCCCCTACACCCTACAAAGCGGAATCTTACATCCCATAAGACTACGCTACCCATCATGCCCATCATGTTTACCACGTCCTCATTACCTCTGAGTAAACATCCCATACAGTCAACCCCTGCGTTGCCGTACATTAATCGCAGAACTTCCACGTCCATATTACCTCTGAGTAGTTCCGCGTATCCTCTAGAATCGTTCCTACCACGTCCATAACACCTCTGAGTGGAAAGATTCTATCATTTTGAATCCCATATTTGCCACGTCCACATTACCTTTGAGCAAACATGTTGGTTCTTTCAAACTTATTATCTGTACCTAAAAACTAAGGTGCGCAAAAGATAATAGGTCCACACAAATCATCAAGTTCATGACAGCAAAAATGAACACATCACAGAAAATTGTGTACTTCTTTATTTTCTAAAAGAGCCAAAGCAAGAGCCCGGTGGGTGAAAGCTCTTCAACTCGACGCCTCAAATCCAGCAAGAGTTGCAAATACACAAAAAGAAGAGACTACAAGCCCTAAACATCCCCAGGATTGGCTGAAAGCTCTGCAATCCGACGCCTCAAGTCTGCCGCCCGAGTCTCCACAGTCGCCACGACTCGACGTTCAGTCTCTTGACGCATCGCTTCAATAGCCTCAGAAGAAGTATCATTTTCATGCTTCTCATCCAGCTGCTGCCGCTGCTGAGCCAAAACAAGAGCCCGGTGGGTGAAAGCTGCCTCCTTCTTCTTGAATGCTACGTGTTCAGCCTAGACACGTTCGACGTCTAATAGAAGTCGGGCCCGTTGGTCCTCAAGGCGACGGATCTGGGCATCAATCTCTGCGATACTAGTGTCTAACACAGCTCGTGCCTCCACCGTCTCTCGCGTAGACTAAGACAATTGCTCCACTGCAGCTTCAGTCTCAGCCACTTCGCGTTCCCAGACACTCACGATGGCCGGGTAAGAAGACTCAGTCTCGGCGATCAGCTTCTCCTTCTCCGTATCAATCAGGACGGAGAGGTCGTTTCACTGGATACGCTACAGTTCGGAAAGCCGCTGGTCCAACTCGACCACGGAGGCTTCTAGAATGTCGGCCATATGATCGTGGCCCTGATGAAGACGGATCAGGTTGATATGAGGCATTGCCAGAGTTCTTGCCGTCGTAAAACTCCTATTGGCGTCCATCACAGCCGATAAACCCCTCTGCAGTATTTTATACACTGCCTCGATGATGAATCTCACGTATTCATCTGCATCCGCCAGCACCTGCGGCGTCATAGCAGGAGTCGGAGGAGCTGCTTTAGCACGCGGATAGCAAGAAGGCCCGTCTGCCTTAATCCGCGAGGCTGGGCCCTCGGTATCAACAAGCTCTTCATCAACAGGGGCTAGACTACTAGCCCGAGGAGCCAAAAGAACAGAAGAAGCCGAGATAGGCATCGAGATAGTACCCAAAGTGGAAGGAGCAACAGAGGGTTCCATCAAACCCTTATCCTTCCCAAACTCGGAAGAACCCCCGACGTCAGTGGCTACCTCATCAGCTCCCAACGTACTATCAGCAGCCAGTACCTCCCCTGGCAGAACGGGGAGATCAACACTTGACTCCTGACTCTCCCCTGAAGTCAGGACCGCCAGACGAGTCTCCTCATCAAATCCCTCTATAGGGACAGGATTTGTCGCTACCTCCTGATCGGTAGCCACCTCAGCTTCCGCTGCTGAGTCTGGGGTAGGGCTCGGCAATGATGCAGCCGACCTCCCCTCATCACGACAAGGAGGGGAATCAACCCTCTCCTCTGTTCCAACCATATATGTTGCCCTCGCAACAGACTCTTGCAACTCTAGAGCGACGTCATCCGAAGACGACGAACTCCACTCCACTTCATCATCACGAATCCCCGTGTCCGCTGGACCCTCAACGTCCAAGGCCCCCACGGTAGCTTTCACCATTCCGGAAGTTGCTGCAACCTCCGCGTCTCTTCCGACAAGGTCTGGAGATATTGGAACCTCCGTAGGAACATCTTCAGGATTTTCCTCCATTAGAGACATTACTATCGGAGTAATGCGCTCGTCAGAAGAGCTTGCCACCTCCTTCGGTTCACTGACACCCGGTTTCGAAACACGGGTCTTCTTCTTCGGTGATCCCTACAAGAAAAAAAGCACAAGTCACCAAAATGACAAGATGAGCCAAAATTACGGAGGGCTCTTTACCTCAGCAAGAGCTGATTCCACTGGCGTTACAAACGGCGTTCCCCTAGCCTTTGGAGTCATGGCTCTTCTTGGCCTTTTTGGTACAGACGAACCGGCTTTTGCGTCGGCCCGTCTCTTTCCAACAGAGGGATCTCTCACTGATACTGCAGCAGCAGCCCGATATTCTGCCATTTCTAGTGGACGATATGACCGAGCCGCTATCAACATATTCGACGTAGCTTCCAGCTGAGTTCCAATGATGAAACTAGTCTCCCTATCATAACCTGGAGACGCAGCATTCATTATGCAAGTACCCGAATACAGGATCTGTGGCCGAGGGTTGCGAACTGGCGCAGTAAAATGAACACCAGTGCACCCGGCATTGTAATATTGCCAGCCCCGGGCTCCATCCAGCAAACTTTCGATGAACCCCAGACTGTTACTGGGATTTCGTAACATTAGCTGGGTATAGCCAAATTGGCGAGCGAACCGGCTGGACAGATATGGCTCCAGATAATACCTATTTTGGTTGCGGTAAACCAAGTAAGAAGTCCGAATACTTTGCAACCAACAAAAACCCCATTTCGGCAGAGTAATCACATCTTCACCTGAGTCGTCTAAATCTTGGTCAGCCTCGAAACCTTTAAAGATGGGGCCGACCTTGACAATCTTCCACCCCTGAAGATAGGACAAAACTCTCCTACAAACGGGGACGCCAGTGTGTAACCACTTCCTCTTGTAGAAGCGGCAGATAAAGGCATCACCTTCAACGTGATCCTCCTCCGGACCTGGACTCATCACGTTTGGATGATGCAGAATCAACCATCCTATAAGGTAATGGAAAGGTAGTTCGGCCCGGAGAAAATTGTCGTTTCTACCTCTTCCATGGATCACATCATCAGCAAAGGTCCTCAAACCCCGCAACAGGTTACACACCATCGCGGGGAGGAGAGCTGGAGGATGACCAAAGACCAATTTCACGGCGGACAAAATGAGGTTCCGGTGTACCCTCTCCACCGTACCAGATCCGCCCGCAAACACATAATCTCGGAGCCATATCATCAGGTATGCCGTTAACACTGCCTTATATGACATCCGGTGCGTACAGTGCCAGAAGCAGCTATACGCATTCTCGCCACTCTCATTTGAACGGGGGGCCCTCTCATCTAGCCGGCTCATCTCGGAAGTTACTTCCGCGGGTTTCAGCCCTTGCGGAGTCGTAAATCGGATCTTCGAGGAATCCGCCAGATCCTGCTTGAAGACGTAATCTCTCCAAGCAGTCACATGAGGCTGAGTCCTGCCTTTATCCTTCCGTTGCATCAGATAATGATGGCTGGCCGAAAATAGCCATCATCTCTGGGTCCTTATTTTCCACAACAAGGATCTCTTTATTCGATAGAAAATATTCCTCGTACGGCTCCGAGCCCCAAGGAAGCTTGGACACTTCGTACATCTCATGGAAAGCCAACCCCAACTCTCCCACCAGAGTAAAGAAGGTGCTAGTCTGGGCATTGAACAATTCCAAGAGTGCAAGGAACATAGGCTTATTGAGATCCACACAGCCTGTGTGGCACGGATAGCGGCCGTCAGTCCAATCTCCTTAAGCTCATCCTTGAACTTCGAAAGTACCCAAATGTTCAACTCGTCCCACTTCGGCATGTGGTGACACCAACCTTCAACCCTAAAGCCACCTTTCGGATACATGACCCTCGATGTTAGCATCCGATTTGCAAAGGTCGAAGCACTGAAGGCAAAGGTGTCATTAGGGACCTCACTATAGAGGCTTCCAGGACGCAAAGTTCGGCAACTAAATGAGGGACCGGCTCACGAAGCGGCCAAGGTATCCCTCTGATTCGAGGTAGCATCAATTGAAAGAGTACCTCCCAACGTCCCGCCTTGAGAAGGAGTAAGTTCCCAGGGCATCCTTCTCTTGGAAGCTAAACGGTAGAAGGCCGTTAGCGGCAACTAGTGGTCAAGTTGTCGCATGTATAGAACCATGCCTTTTGTAGAGAAAAACCAGTCTTCTTTGATATTCAGTACCTACGCCTCATTGGAGATCAGACGATCACCGAACAAGAAGGCAGGTTTTAAGAAGGTCACATCCTCGGATTCAGCAGATTTCAGTTTTTCGCTCTCCATCATACTCTGAAAAAAAATTGGCAACTGATTCTGGATCTGTAGCATTCTCTCAGGAGGTTGATTCTCCAAGATAGCATCCTTTACAGGGTTGATAATCGCCTCGTTAAAATCAACCCCCATTTGACAAAGAGAAGCATCCAGAAGGACTTCATTCAGCAAAGGAATTGTCATCAATACTGACACAACAAAAACAAAAGTCAGGCAAAGAAGACAAAGTGTGTCAAGCAACCTGGCGCATCATCAGGGTGTAAACCCACGCGCACCAGCAAAAGCTTCGGCACATCATCAGGGTATGAACCCATGCGCTTCAGCAGAGAGGCTTTGGCGCATCATCAGGGTGTAAACCTATGCGCGTCAGCAGAGGCTTCGGCGCATCATCAGGGTGTAAACCCATGCGCGTCAGCAGCTAAACCTCGGTGCATAAAAAGGGCCTAAACCCATGCACGTCGGTAGGATAAAACCTCGGCGCATCATCAGGACAGAAGTCCATGCGCGTCGGCAGCAGAAGAGTTAGGGCATCGTATAACCCAAAGCTCGCCTGAACGAAAAAGCAGTAGAAGAGACGACACCCACCCGTCATCGTGGGTCGAACGTCGGCCGGAGTCACAATGGTGATAGGAGCATCCTCTTCGGCAAACTCCGCGGCAGCCTATACAGGCTCTTTCCCTTTACCTCATCCCTTGCCAGCACCGTCGCGAGGAGTCTTGGGAGCCATCGCTTGAGAGAAAAAAGTTAGGGTTTTTTGTGAAAAAGAACTCTAAAAGGCAAAAGCAAAGAGAAGAAGAACTCTCTCTCTCTCCATCTCACGCCTATTTATAGGCTTGGTCATACGCGTGAAACGATGAAGTGTGACCTCAGCCGTCGCCTCGGGTTCTGTGAAGAGATAACCGCAAATAAAACTAAAAAAGATCATCATTAATCTTTCTTGGTTATTGAGGCGTTATCATTTGCATTAACTGAGTGGAGCATGCGCCCCGTCACTGATGCGCGGAGTATCTATGCGCCCTAACCGCCATGCTTCTTATTCAAAGTATTCCAAAACTTGTCCAAAAGTTTTGAAAACTTTAAAGGGGGTCTTGTAGAAGCTTGGAATTTCAGAACCTGAAGACCTATGAGCCAGACACTACATGCACCAGAGCTCGGACAAAGTACTTTACAGCAAAAACATCGAATATAGACATTGAAAGAGGACTTTTTATTACATATAAAAGTCTATTACATGTCTAGAAAAGATTGTACAAAGGAGAATTTCTACAAAAGAAAAGATCCTAAGTCTACAGCCAGCAGCCACCATGCGCCCTCAAATAGGCATAGCAATCACCATGCGCCCTCAGTCAGGCACATCCGACCATGCGCCCTCAGCAGGGAGCATCCTTGCAGCAGCTCAGTTATGTGCATCCTCAGTTATGTGCATCCCTTCAGCAGCTCAGTTATGTATATCCCTTCCAGCCAGGCTCACCGCCGTCTAAATGCTTCGACTAATGAAGCATTTATTGAGCAGAACAAGGGTGGCAATCAACCCTCTAGTTGGAGGAAGAACTCCCCAAACCAAGAAAGAGAAGAGCACCGCAAATCAACATGCGGCTAAAGGAGCAGATTTCAACACAACCAGAGTGGGCGACACCCACTTTGATGGAAGAAAGATCCCCCAAAGCCGCAGCATCACCATTCTGATCTATGGCTTTTCCAGAATAACGTAGATGAGGCTCAAACATCCTTATCTTTGGATGCAACAGGCACCTTTCGCCTGCCTCGAAAGCCTTCGACTCTGACTTTTGGATGTAACAGTCACCTTCAAGTGCATCAATGAAGACATTGTGTCGCATCTTCACCCTCGAGAGCATCTCATCAACAGAATGTATCCGAGTAAACAAGTTTATGTTGGAAGAACGTGGGAGAATGAGAAACAAACTCTCTTCATGCCACTATTTATAGTCCGGGCAAATCAAATCCATGTGCCAAGGGGATGGCTCTCCGCATTCCGTACAATGAATTTGCATTAAATGGATGAACCGGACGCTTCGAATTAAGCCAAGTCAAAACGGCTATTTAAAGTACTCGAAGATCGTAACAGTTGCACCATTAAGGACGTGTCACGAAGCGGATGCGCCAGCCAGACTGCGCATCACACGGACGCGCCCTTAAACATCAAGCGCATCACACAGACGCGCCCTTCAGCACCAAGCACATCATAGGGGATGCGCCCCTATGCGTCGCCATACGCCTAGTGGAATGCGGATCGATGCGCCCACTCAGCTGTCCATCGAATGTCGAAAACATTAAATGCCAAACTGACAGAGTGGGCAGCACGACTCCCAAAGTCTGAACAGTTGACAGCTTTTTTTTAGAAGAAAAAGTGTCGCCAACGTCAGCATCATCATTACTTTCCTCCGACGGCTACTGCCACGTGGCCACCCAACCACTCATATGCGCCTCCGTAGCCATACGCCCAAATCTGCATGTGCCTCAAAAGCCACGCACCTCAGACTTTTCATTGATCCCTAAAGACAGGAGGAAAGTCACCATTAAAGCTATGCATGCGCCTCAAAAGCCATGCGCCCTAGACTTCTTTCTGATCCCGAAAGACAGGAGTTAAGTCACTACTGAAGCCTCGCATGCGCCTCAAAAGCCATGCGCCCAGAATGGTTTGTGACTCCTAAAGGTTACGAGCCAAAGTCTCCTCGTACGCCCAATCCTAGGCGCATCCTGCCAAATCATTCTCCCATCAAATTCAAAATCTTCGATCCATGAGTCGACGACACGTGTCTTTTGACTCAGCTCACCCAAGATCTCAGCAACAGAAAGATCTTCTTCTCTGCTACGTGCCGCCTCACAACAGCAGCATGAAGAATTCAACCCCTCGATCAGGGCACATCGTCCATGTGCCTCCATCAGCAATCACCACGTGGCGTCCCTACTTCCAGGTGCATCCTATATATGCGCGCATGAGCAGCCAGCCTGCAAGACTATAAATTAGAGGGATCATTTCCTTCACACACACATACGGATATCAACGAAAAAAATGAACAAACACACCACCAAAGAGGCAGATACAGACACTCAACGTCTCCCTTCTCTTAGCAAGCTCCAGCACCCAGACCAATCCAGACCTTCAGAGAACCGATAACCGTCGTCAGATCGTCAACAAGTCAACGTATTACCACTCACTCTATCGGCACAAGGAACCCAGATAAATAAAAGTGAACTCCTAGGACTACATCTAAGTCCTATATTTGTAATACTGTTCTGTTTGTATTGAAATTTGCAATAAAAGAATTTTAATGGCAAACACCTTCCCCATACGAGAGCCTGGACCAACTACATCTTCATCAGAGAAGGAGGAGACGGCCTAGTCTCTTTCTCGACTCGTAAGCCCTCGACGAAATTTGAGATAGAGAAATTGATAACAAATCACGGGGTAGTTGATACTGAATATAGTGATGATCCCGATGGGAACTTCCCAGTTTATCATTTTTTCAAGCAGGCAGAGTTCAACCTATCGGAAAAGGCTATGCTAGCAGCTTTTCTGATGACATAGCTCTGCGATTGTGTAGTCCTTGGTGGTTCAGGATCTATTGAAAGAATAAGCCGGGGTATGATACTTCCGATTGTAAAGCTGGCATTTGGATGCCAGCTTGCCCTGCTTCCTGCGTTGGTCTGCGCCATCCAGCGAGGCTTGCGACACTTTGTTGTTAACGCGGTGACACCCGATTGCAGAAATGATTTTGTTAGGACTGAATTTTCCTTTTATTATCTGATGGGATGGCTGGTGCAGTATCCCAGATTAATAAATATTAGGCTGATGGCAGACTCTTTGGCTGGAGATGCCTTTCTTCCGAGATTCAAAGATGCAGATTAGATCGTCATAGGGGTGCCTGTTTGCAGGAAGGCTTTGAGTTTCCTGCAGAATTATGAATTCTTCAGAGTGTCGCCTCCGTCTGGTAGTGGCCGTATAAGAGATACTCTAGTAAATGAGGGAGCACTCACTACTAGCCTTCCTATTAGGGCGTTCCGTTGGCTCCAGTCCATCTGGCCTTCCCATCTGGGGCTCAGGAATACGAACCACACTTTTCTGGAACCTTAATCGCCGAGTCGCTTTGTACGGCAGTTCGGCTACAGCCAGCTTCTTTTAGGCAACCCCAGCCTTCATCTACAGTCGATAGGAAGCCTGATCGATGGGTCACGTACAAGGGGCTACTATAATGCAGGAGGTACGGGAGTAATTTTTACCTTGCCAAAAGATAAGCCTGAAACCTACATGCTCTTTGATGCTGCCAAGTTCTATATTCAGGTCAATACCTTTCATTCTCGGTATAACCATGAGAAGAATTTAATGTCGGGGACTTGGCTTGCCTCCACTCTTGCTGATATAGGATGAGTGCACACAATGGGGGATCACAGGAGAAAAGGTGCCTCACCCTCAGTTGAGCCGGCTGCAGCGCCACAGTAGAGAGTCGCTCTTGAGGAGCCTGTTGTTGCAGCACCTCAGAGAGAGGATACTGAAGAACCTTTTCCTGATATTCCTCATAAGAGGAAAGCTTCCACTGAACTGGTTCCATGGTCCAAAAGGAAGAAGGTTGTTGTCTCCAGAGGGAGAGAAGGTCACAGACGTGAGTGCCGGCTCGCCTCTTTCTAAAAGATCTTCCCGACAGACCGGGAGAGGTAGAACAGCGTCGCGGGCCATTACCATTCAGGAGGTAGATCCCTTCCTAGACTCCATAACCGATTTGGTCAAACCGTTAGAAGCTTTCTCACCATTGTGTTTGTCTTTTGCGCAGGACGATGAAGTCACGACTGCGGCAGGTGCTTATTCGTTTGAAGAGGTGGACATAACAACAGTGTTCCCTACTCATGTAACATCCGTATTTTGGAATACATATTTTAATTAGGCATATATGTATTTTGGACCTGTATTTATTTTCTCAGATTATGGCCTGTAATTGTATTTTGGCTTAACTTGCAGATTTTGGTTTTCTCGTAAAACGGGTTTTGGACCTGGCTTGGTTTTATTTTGTGGAAGAAGGAATTGGTTTGGTTTGGTTTAGTATGCATTGGAACACCCTAGTTAATCTCCACCCTCAACACAACATACCCTCCCTCATTAAAGCCCCACCTAACTTTCTCTCTCCTCATAACTTCCATTAATTTTTCATCTTCTTCTTCCTTCCTCCACACAACACCAACACCATAGGCAAGTGCACCTTGCCACCAAATAAGCACCCCATTTTATTTGTCCATTAGCTAGATTAGGCCATGGTGAACAAGATTAAAACTTGGTATTTTGTGATTTAGAGCTTCCATTTTTCTAGATCTAAGTTTTTACTATTTTTGGATTTTCTTGGTTTTGATCAATTAAACTTAGATTTTTTCTTGTTTTGAGGCTTCCATGTGGAAGAGAATTCAATTTTACACAAGTTAGAACTTTAAAAATCTAAATTTTGTTTTGATTTGGCCAAGTTATGAAGATTGGAAATTTTTGGTGTTCTTGAGTTATCTCTCGGCCTGATAGAGCAGATGAACCTCGGCCAGCGCTCTTTAGCGCAAGGCCATGCGCAGTTCAACTGTGCGCAGTTCAACTCGTGCACAGTTTAACTCATGCGCAGTTCAACTGTGCGTAGTTTAACTCGTGCGCAGTTCATCTCCTGCGTAGTTCATCTCCTACACAGTTCATCTCCTACACAGTTCATCTTCTGCGCAGTTCAACTCGTGCACAGTTCATCTCCTGCACAGTTCATCTCCTGCGCAGTTCAACTCATGTGCAGTTCAACTCGTGCGTAGTTCATCTCCTGCGCAGTTCATCTCCTGTGCAGCTCATCTCCTGCGCAGCTCGACCCTAGCGCAATCTAAACCCAACGCAACCTATTGCCCATGATGGTTTGGATTTTATTCCTTGGACTTGGCTTCTCTTTTGTGGGTTGGAGTTTTGAGATCTTTTTCCACACAACACGACTGTCTTGACCCAACACGACCTGGCACGATTTTTTGGTGTTTTACTTATGACTAGTACGGTTTTTCATGATTTCTGTGAAGTATGATTCTAGTACTTTCTGATTTTCTTGATAGTGACCCGATGGGGTATACCCTTAACTTTTAACCTATAATTCATGACTAATCTTGATACTGGATAACTTGATAGTGGCCCGTGGTGGCGCACTCCTGACTTGTAACTTGTACACCTGTAACTTGTAACTTGACTTGACTTGATGCTGTTGCGATGGCTAACTTGACTCGTATAATCAACTTTGACGTTGCGGGTGTTCATTCTTGCTTCCTTGTGCAATCCACTTGTCTTATCTCGTATCATGTCTAGGACGTGACTCCCTGGTTACCACGGTCAGGGATTCACATTGAATATGGGTTAGGCTAATGACTAGATCAAACTATAGTTCATGGAGAATTTCCAGTCATAGGCGATCTAGTTATCTGGGCGCTTTAAATGGACTTGTAGCCTGCCGACGAGTAGGGCACATTTCCAGTACACTGTCATGTGTTGTACCCTCTAAGTCACCTAAGGGTATATCGTCTCCTGGGCGATGTACCCAACCATACTTTCAACCCGCGGAAGGATAACTGGATAGTCTGCAGGGCTTGGGACTGGAAATTTCTTATTTGCATCTTGTTAGTAATTAGGCTTGTGATAACCCTAGTTAGTTAAGTAGTAAGCCGTAGTATTTGCTTGGCCGCTTGTGAATGGATGGTGTCCAGCCTGGTCTAAGTCTCGTCTAAGTCCCTGTACCTGGTACTCCTGTACATGATTGTTTTACTTATCTTTAACAATAAATGGGTAGAGACAAGGCGCTATCAGGCGAAGGGTTACAACCCCGGTCCTTGTTTGGTTTACGGGTTGTAACCTGGCTCCCGGAACGGTTCTACGTCCCTAGTCGTTCATTGTCCTGCTGTACTCTTTATTACTTGTACTTTTTTCCATTTTCTTATGTTCTGATATGCTGGCTTTTGTTCTTATTTCGTGGCCTCCTTTGTGGCACTTGCTCTTTCTGGGGTTTGACCCAGCTGGTTTTGTGTGGCCAGATTTTGGAGCAGCACCCGAGGATCTACTGAACTTCCAGCCCAATGGTGGCGACTAGAAGGAACCCGGGCTACGAGTGGGTTTTCCATTTTGTTTTACCCACTACATTGTAAATTTATTCTTTTGAGACGTTTAGCCGATGAGCATCTGTTAGCTCGATGCATCTTTACTTACTGTCTGCCTACGGGCTGTAACATGATTAACAAATCCTAGGGTTAATCATGTATGACTTAACTCTTGCAAGTCCTCGCATTCTGTATGACTAGCTTCCTGATCAGCTGAATATGTAATATTTGGGATGCCTTTTATTGTATATTTGGTGGTCTAACATCTTGTAATTATATTACTTGCTTGAGATTGAGACAATAGGCTTGACCTTAAGAGACCATTGGCTTGTAGTAAACCCTCATATCTAGACAGCTGTAACCGTATAGCGAGGTGGATCCCATTTCAATATACGTAGCTGGCTATGTTCGCCCCCGCTCTCCAGTATTCTGGTTTTGGGGCGTCACATGGTTTAAGTGGTGGCCCATGTAGGTCTTGGCATTCAAGAATGTGAGGGTTTACCAAATAGATGTCTCAATCAATACTCGTCCTTGATCTCCGTTCATATCCTCTGAATCTCTGGATTCTTGTCCTGATCATGTGCTTGTATCGTTGATCTGTCCTGGTCCTTCCTTATTGTTTCCCTGTGTCGTCTTCTTCAGCGGCACTGTACCTGACCCCGCCGATCAGCAAGGTGGAGCACTTCCCGTGGACCAGCCGCAACTTGGAGATCAAGCCCAGCATTTCGGAGTAGCCTCCAGAGTTGTACCTACCAGAGGAGAACCACCAATCCGGCCCGTCCAGCCCGCCGAGCCTGACGATGGCACCTTGGTAGGTTTCTTCAGGACCTTGATAGCTTCCCAGGATCGTAGAGGAGACGCCTTGCACCAGGTAGTGGCAGATGATTTGACCGGAGACGGTCATCCAGGAAACAGCGCGGCCAACAGCTTCAAGCGCTTGAACCCTCCATTCTTCGACGGCAGCAAAGATGCAATTGCCACGGACGCTTGGCTTCAGGGTACCGAGGTGATTCTGGAAGCAGCTAGGACACCTGAGAATGAGAAGGTGGCGGTGGTACGCCTATAGTTGCTGGACTTGGCTCACAGTTGGTGGACGGCACAGGCTATGGGATTAGCGGCGCCGGTCACTTGGGCGGTGTTTAGAGAAAGATTCCAGACGAAGTATTTCGATGCTGTAGCTCGGTACGACCTATAGACGAGATTTACCAACTTGAAGCAAGGAGGCAGAACGATCGACGGTTATGCATCTGAGTTTTCTAAACTCAGTAGGTTTACCCTCACCTTGGTGGCGACCGAGTTTGATAGGGCCCAGGGGTTCCAGCAGGGACTACATTTGGAGATCTTGTTGGCGGTCGAGCAGTTCGAGCACCAGACGTTCGATGCAGTATTAAGGGAAGCTAGGAGGCATGAGTACACCTCCCATAGGATCGTGGATAGGACCGGAGATAGGAAGCGGTCCCACAATCAGATGTACCAATCATCAGCTCCAGTCCCGGCAGCAAGAGGTTTGACCATTGGAACTCCGAGATGGGCGGCCTCAGTAATGTCGATTCAGTATTCAACCCCGATGTACCCGCAGCAGCAGAAGCAGAAGCAGACTTCCGCGATGGGATGTTCTTATTGCGGAAAGCCAGGGCACGTGGTGGCAGATTATCGCAGGGCGCAGGGATTGTGCCTGGCTTGTGGAGCAGCAGATCACAAGATAGGAGCCTGCCCGAATAGGGGTAGTTCGTCCTCTTCTAACCTAACCAGTCCATCGGTTAGGGGACCAGCACCTATACAGCAGCAGTAGTACCCGAGGCCATTGTTGCCTCAGGCCCAGACATTTTATCAGCAGAACCAGCAGCAGTATACCCAAGCCCAAGTACAGAAGAGGCAGAGAGGTTTCCAGCAGAGGGGACCCGCAGCCAGAGGACAAGGTCAGGCCATGATGATGACTATGGAAGAAGAAGTTGCACCAGGTGAGGTAGTGGCAGGTACTATTCTCGTCAACTCCTCTCCAGCATTGGTATTATTTGATTCTGGTGCATCGCATTCATTCATGTCTGCACGATTCGTGACACGGATAGGATTGGAGCCCGAGTCATTATCAGTGAGGCTCAATATACTTACTTGTAATGGTCTTGTGGGAGTAGATCGAGTGTCTTCCTCGTGTCGGATCGTAGTTAGCGGTAGAGAGTTCCCCGCTAGATTTATAAAATTCCCTATGGCAGACTATGATGTAGTCTTAGGCATAGATTGGTTGAGGAACCAGTATGCTAGGATAAAATGCCATGTTGGCAGGGTTGTCTTTAGTATTCCAGGCGAGCCAGAGTTTTTATTTTCCTGAGGCACAGTGGAACCATCTTCCCCAGTATTGCGGATGGCAGTAGCAGCAGTGCAGTTACCCTGAATAGTTGAAGAGTTTCCAGATGTCTTTCCAGAGGAACTTCCAGGGATGCCGCCAGAGCAGGAGATTGAGTTCACTATAGACTTGATCCCCGGGACAGCACCAGTATCAGAGCGAGTCTACAGGATGGCGCCTTCAGAGTTGGAGATTTTGTACAAGATGATTAAAGAACTCAGGATCAAGGGATTCATTCGTGCAAGTGGATCGCCTTGGGGAGCCCCGATGCTTCTTGTGAAAAAGAATGATGGTACGTCCAGATGATGTGTGGATTATCGTACCTTGAACTCGATGACAATCAAGAACAGATACCCTCTCCCGAGGATAGATGACTTGTTTGATAAACTCAAAGGGGCTTCAGTGTTTTCGAAAATAGACTTACGGTCAGGATACCACCAGATCAGAGTCAGAGAGCAGGACATCCCGAAGACAGCTTTCCGATCTAGGTATGGGCATTGGGAGTTTCTTGTTATGCCCTTTGGAGCAACCAATGCGCAACCGTATTCATGGACCTCATGAATCACATTTTCATGCCTTACTTGGATCAGTTCGTGATCGTGTTCCTAATGATATCCTGGTCTACAACAAGAGCGAAGCACAGCTTGAGCAGCATCTCAGAATCGTCCTTCAGACGCTTAGAGAGCATCAGTTGTACGCCAAGTTTAGTAAATGTGAGTTTTGGCTCGATCACATTTCGTACTTGGGTCACATCATTACTCGAGGAGGAGTAGAAGTAGATCCCCAGAAGATTATGTCTATCGAGACATGGCCAGTACCTAGCTCAGTGGCAGAGGTTCGCAGCTTTCTTGGATTAGCCGGCTACTACCGACGATTTGTTTCAGATTTTACGAGGATTTCAGCGCCGATGACCCAGTTGACCCACAAGGATGTGCAGTTTGCTTGGACAGCAGAGTGCCAGGAATCATTTGAGAAGTTGAAACGAGGTTTAATAATAGCTCCCATTCTCACACTTCCAGATGGGACCGGAGGATTCACAGTTTATTACGACGCTTCAGGCAGAGGATTGGGGTGTGTCTTGATGCAGCATGGGAAGGTAATATCTTATATATCACGTCAACTTCGTGATCATGAGAAGAATTACCCGACCCATGACTTGGAACTGGCAGCAGTAGTGTTTGTACTTAAGCTTTGGCGGCACTACTTGTACGGAAATAGAGTGGAGATATTTACTGATCACAAGAGCCTGAAATATGTTTTCACCCAGAAGGACCTTAATATACGGAAGAGAAGATGGCTCGAGCTACTGGTAGACTACGATATGGATTTGCAGTATCATCCAGTGAAGGCCAACGTTGTAGCAGATGCGTTGAGCAGGAGAGCCGGAGTTTACTTCCTAACGCCGTAACCAGAATTATTGGCAGATCTTCAGAATATGGGAATTGAAGTGGTTCTTCCTACCAACATGGCGTTGATGGCTAGTCTACAGGTCCAGTCCAGCATAGTTGAGAGGATCCGGATGGCGCAATCTACAGATTCTAAGATTCAGCGACTCAGAGCAGAGTGTGAGGCAGGAAGAAGACCAGAGTTGTGCATTCATGAAGATGGTACACTTCATATGACACTCTTCTTTGTGTACCCAGTGGACATATCAGACAGGAGGTCATGGCAGAAGCTTACAGTTCACAGTATTATATTCACCCCGGTAGTACGAAGATGTATAGAGATATTCGTCAGCATTTCTGATGGAATGGCATGAAGAGGGAGATAGCCCGGTTTGTCTCTCGGTGTTTGGTTTGCCAGCAGGTTAAAGCTGAACATCAGAGGCCCGCTGGACTTCTTCAGCCCTTGCCGATTCCAGAATGGAAGTGGGAGCATGTGACCATGGATTTTGTGACTGAATTGCCTAGATCCCCAGCTGGTAGAGATGCTATTTGGGTTATAGTTGACAGGCTCACAAAGGTGGCTCATTTTCTCCCATTTAGAGTTGGTCAGTCTACGGCCCAGTTGGCAGAGATGTACCTCAGGCAGATTGTCAAGCTTCACGGTGTGCCCGTCAGTATCACCTCGGACCGAGATTCAAGATTTACGTCACACTTTTGGCACAGCTTGCAAGAGAGTTTGGGAACTCACCTTCAGTTTAGCTCAGCTTATCACCCGCAGACAGATGGCCAGTTGGAACGCACAATTCAGACTCTTGAAAATATGTTGAGATCTTGTACCCTTGACTTCGGTGGTTCATACGAGGATCACCTGTACCTGGTGGAATTCTCGTACAACAATAGTTTTCAGGCCAGTATTCAGATGGCTCCGTTCGAGGCACTGTATGGTAGGAAGTGCAGATCCCCGTTAGCCTGGGATGATGTTGGAGAGAGGCAGATGCTCGGTCCAGAAATGATTGCCCAGACAGTTTAAGTGGTCAGAAAAATCAGATATCGTCTCTGAGTGGCCCAAGATCGCCAGCGGCATTAGGCCGATGCTCATCGGCGTCCCTTAGAGTTTGCTATCGGCGACCATATATTCCTTAGGATCTCGTCTAACTATGGCGCCATTCATTTTGGCGTACGGGAAAAGCTTAGTCCTAGGTATATAGGGCCGTTCGATATCTTGGAGCGAGTAGGAGATGTATCCTATCGTCTCGCTCTTTCGCCGTCGCTAAGTGAGGTGCATGATGTATTCCATGTGTCCCAATTACGGCGGTACATCCCGGACCCGAGCCATATCCTGGACCATTCGAAATTGGTTGTTGGTACCAACCTTTCGTATGAGGAGAGGCCCGTGTCTATATTGGACCGGAGAGAGAAGATACTCAAGAACAAGACTATTAGCTTAGTCCGTGTTGCTTGGGGTCATCTCTCTAGGTGAGTCAACGTGGGAGCGTGAGGACAATATCCGATCGCGATATCCCGACTTGTTTGACTCGTAAGGTATAATGTCTTCCTTATGCCTTATGCTTGCCATCCCTTGCTTGTATGTATGATTATTTGATTGTTTGCTTAGTGCAGATTAATTGTGGATAGCATAGCTAGCTCTTACATCTCTAAGCATCTTGATTTAAATTTCGAGGACAGAATTCTTTTAAGGTGGGTAGAGTTTTAACGTCCGTATTTCGGAATACGTATTTTAATTAGGCATATACGTATTTTGGACCTGTATTGTATTTTCTCAGAGTATGGCCTGTAATTGTGTTTTGGCTTAACTTGCAAATTTTGGTTTTCTCGTAAAACGGGTTTTGGACCTGGCTTGGTTTTATTTTGTGGAAGAAGGAATTGGTTTGGTTTGGTTTAGTATGCATTGGAACACCCTAGTTAATCTCCACCCTCAACACAACATATCCTCTCTCATTAAAACCCCACCTAACTTTCTCTCTCCTCATAACTTCTATTAATTTCTTTATCTTCTTCTTCTTCCTTCCTCCATACAACACCAACACCATAGGCAAGTACACCTTGCCACCAAATAAGCACCCCATTTTATTTGTCCATTAGCTAGATTAGGCCATGGTAAACAACATTAGAACTTGGTATTTTGTGATTTGGAGCTTCCATTTTTTTAGATCTAAATTTTTACCATTTTTAGATTTTCTTGGTTTTGATCTATTAAACTTAGATTTTTCCTTGTTTTGAGGCTTCCATGTGGAAGAGAATTCAATTTTACACAAGTTAGAAATTTGAAAATCTAAATTTCGTTTTAATTTGGCCAAGTTATGAAGATCGGAAATTTTTGGTGTTCTTGAGTTATCTCTCGGCCTGATGGAGAAGATGACCCTCGGCCAGCGTTCTTTAGCGCAAGGCCATGCGCAGTTCAACTGTGCACAGTTCAACTCGTACGCAGTTCAACTCGTACGTAGTTCAACTCCTGCGCAATTCATCTCATGCACAGTTCATCTCGTGCGCAGTTCATCTCCTGCGCAGTTCATCTCCTGCGCAGTTTAACTCGTGCGCAGTTCAACTCGTGCGTAGTTCATCTCTTGCGCAGGTCATCTCCTGCACAGCTCATCTCCTGCGCAGCTCATCCTAGCGCAGCTCGACCCTAGCACAATCTAACCCCAGCGCAACCTATTGCCCATGATGGTTTGGATTTTATTCCTTGGACTTGGCTTCTCTTTTGTGGGTTGTAGTTTTGAGATCTTGTTCCACACTACACGACTGTCTCGACCCAACACGACCTGGCACAGTTTTTTGGTGTTTTGCTTATGCCTAGTACGGTTTTTCGTGATTTCTGTAAAGTATGATTCTAGTACTTTCTCATCTTCTTGATAGTGACCTGATGGGGTGCACCCTTAACTTTTAACCTGTAATTCATGATTAATCTTGATATTGGATAACTTGATAGTGGCCCGTGGCGGCGCACTCCTGACTTGTAACTTGTACACCTGTAACTTGTAACTTGACTTGACTTGATGCTGCTGCGATGGCTAACTTGACTCGTATAATCAACTCTGACACCGTGGGTATTCATTCTTGCTGCCTTGTGCAATCTACTTGTCTTGTCTTGTCTCGTATCATGTCTAGGACGTGACTCCCTGGTTACCACGGTTAGGGATTCACACTGAATATGGGTTAGGCTAATGATTAGATCAAACTATAGTTCATGGAGAATTTCCAGTCACATGCGATCTCGTTATCTAGGCGCTTTAAATGGACTTGTAGCCTGCCGACGAGTAGGGCACATTTTCAGCACACTGTCATGTGTTGCACCCTCTAAGTCACCTAAGGGTATATCGTCTCGTGGGCGATGTACCCAACCAAACTCTCAACCCGCGAAAGGATAACTGGATAGTCTGCAGGGCTTGGGACTGGGAATTTCTCATTTGCATTTTGTTAGTAATTAGGCTTGTGATAACCCTAGTTAGTTAAGTAGTAAGCCGTAGTATTTGCTTGGCCGCTTGTGAATGGATGGTGTCCAGCCTGGTCTAAGTCTCGTCTAAGTCCCTGTACCTGGTACTCCTATACATGATTGTTTTACTTATCTTTAACAATAAATGGGTAGAGACAAGGCGCTATTCAGGTGAAGGATTACAACCCCGGTCCTTGTTTGGTTTACGGGTTGTAATGTGGCTCCCGGAACCGTTCCACGTCCCTAGACGTTCATTGTCCTGCTGTACACTTTATTACTTGTACTTTTCTTTCATTTTCTTATGTTCTGATATGTTGGCTTTTGTTCTTATTTCGTGGCCTCCTTGTCGCACTTGCTCTTTCTGGGGTTTGACCCAGCTGGTTTTGTGTGGCCAGATTTTGGAGCAGCACCCGAGGATCTACTGAACTTCCAGCCCAATGGTGGCGATTAGATGGAACTCGGGCTACGAGTGGGTTTTCCATTTTGTTTCACCCACTATATTATAAATTTATTCTTTTGAGACGTTTAGCCGACGAGCACCTGTTAGCTCGATGCATCTTTACTTACTGTCTGCCTATGGGCTGTAACATGATTAACAAATCCTAGGGTTGATTATGTATGACTTAACTCTTGCTAGTCCTCGTATTTTATATGACTAGCTTCATGATCAGCTGAATATGTAATCTTTGGGACGCCTTTTATTATATATTTGGTGGTCTAACATCTTGTAATTATATTACTTGCTTGAGATTGAGACAGTAGGCTTGACCTTAAGAGACCGTTGGCATGTAGTAAACCCTCATATCTAGACAGCCGTGACCGTATAGCGAGGTGAATTACATTTCAATATACGTAGATGGCTATGTTCGCCCCCTCTCTCCAGTTTTCTGGTTCTGGGGCGTCACAACTCGTCCTCAATTGATGTATGAAGGTGGGTCTTCTTCAGTTGTAAGGCTTGAGCAAAGGGATGATCAGGGCGAAGCCCATACCATGATGGCGATCAAAAAGCCAGTCCCTCCTATGACATTTCTTTGGGGGATACGTCTGCGACAGGAGCCACTACAAAAAAAAGTGGGCTTTTGGGACGACACTATTAGGAACACTAGTCTAAAACGTCCTAAAAATTTAGTTTGGGGACAGCTATGTTTTTTGTAACAAAAAATAGTATTTTCTGGGGACAGATTGAAAAAATTGATCTTTTATTTGGGACAGGTAAATTTTTTGTACCAAATAAATCACATTACCGTCCCAAATAACTCGGCGGGAATGCTAAGTATTTGGCGGCTAATTACCAAAATTTTGGGAAATTTTTTTCTCTCCGTCTGTTGCTATCATATCTGTTGGATCGAACAACCTAAATCTACACCGTTCATAAACAAAACCACTCACATGACTTCCATGTGAGTGGAGAAAAGTGTTGCAAACTAAATTATTTTTCTATTTCTCCTGCCTCTACTTTCATCTTTCCTTCTCATTCCCCTATTTCTCTCTCGAGGTTCCATTCTTTTCCTTAAATCCCTTTTCCATCCACCAAAACCCTAACCCTAGATTTCCTCCTCCCAAATCCTCCACCTTCTCTTGGTCCTCATCTACCCCTTTATGGGAGAGATAGAGAGGAGAATAGATGGATCCACGTCGTATAGATGGATCCGTCATACAGCAGTGGGTAAGCAAAGAGCAATGATGACTGTGGGAGTTGTCCAGGTGGCGATCGAAAAAGGAGTCGCTGCTCAACCATCGATCGGATCGAGGCCACATACGCTACTGTGTGCCGGAGGCACCTTCGACAGCTTTGTCGCTGTTGGAGGAGGATACGGAGGTGAAGGAGATGGTCGTCTAAAGGAACCATGTGCTCAATTTCTCCCCTTTCCCCCTTTTTCCTTTCTTAAATTCAAATTTTAATTTCTATCTCCGGGGCAAAGTAATATCTTTACCAGATTAGGAGGGTTTGAAGGTGTGGGACGAGATGATCGACAAAGGCATCACACCCACCGCCACTTCGTTCAGGACCTTCTCGATGGGATGTGCCTTTCCGGCAAGTTCGACAGAGCTGAGTAATATCTTCTTCTTTCCATCAAATTTTACGCATTCCATCCTCGTCCTGATAAATCATATTAATTTAAGTAATTATAAGTTTTTAACAATTATGGATCTTGTTGTTTCTATTCTGATTAGCCTTTTGGTGGAGTAAACTATGTATTTTGTTTGTTTGTTTACCTAGAATTTCTTCTTTGGTTTAGTTTGGTTCTGATTAGTGGTTGTTTTTTAATTTTAAGTATCTTGGGATCGTGTTGGTCTTTCAGCACGTCGGGGGCACTGGAAGGGGCCAACTTCCTGGCCACCAGGAAGCTCGAGTCATCTTACAGGTGTTAAATTTGAGTGAAGCTAGCGTTTTTTTTCATCTCCCTTGTCACCTACTACACATAACATAGTTAGGATTCCTGTCCATAGCTGGACTAACTTGTTTTAAAGATCAAAGTCTTATGTAGATCAACAGATATTGGGGAGAGGAAATACTGGCCGTCTCATAATGATTCAGAGAAAAAGCAGTGGATGGGAGGGTTGTGTGCGTGTGTGTGGTGTCTTCAGTCGAACAACAACTAGATACTGAGATTGGACTCCAACACTTATTAACTCCCTACTCTCAATCCACAAACATAAGCATGTGATGATATACATACCATGTTTTGGAATTTTTATCGTCTTTTCTGCGGAGGAAACCTGTGGGCAAATCCTCTTACATTATGATAATAAGCAATTATAACTTCAAAAACTATGTTGCATAACCAATCTGATATACCTAGCAAAACAAATGCCAACCAAATCTGGAAAGAAAAGAACGAGTTCGATTAAATATAGTAAAGTGTTGAGTTTTGGACGAAAGTAAAGCGTTCATCTAGACTTGCTTACCATTGGGCCACAACCGACCTCCTGAATACTGATTATAAATCGTGACAACCTTTAGTGCGAAACTAGAAGGGTGATATATATTCGCCCAGCCTTTAACCATGAGTGAATTAGTTTCACCTGATAAAAGAAAATTTCACCTTCGTCAGTTCACGAAGATGACATAAATAATATCTACATCTAAATTATTTTTGTTTCCTTGTTCTCTCACCATCTCTAAGGTCAGATTCTGTGTTTTACCTTGTTGTACCCCTGTAATATGTGCTTTCTGCACACAGGGGCAGCTTGTGCGGCCCTGGTCATACCACCAGTGAACTAACTGGTTCAAACATGAAGATTTGGCCATGATGATTTGGGATTTTGGTTATGGATATGTCAAGGTCAAAACTTAATTAAAAATTGACTAGGTTATAAAATTATAGACTATCATACAATTGATTAACACTTATCTACTCATGCTCAAACACATCGAAGAAGAACTAAGACATGTTTCTATTGGAAATCACACTTGGAACTAGATTGAAACCAACAATATCAACAATAATCACCAGTGAGACATAGGAAGAATGGAAAGCACAAAATCATTGGAAATAAAATTTTACGGTAGCTTACTGTTAGAAAAATCCGATTCCCAATGGTTTTTTACCGTTAGAAAAATTCCATTACCAACGGTTTTTACCGTTACAAATTAATAAAACAATATTAAAAAAATTGGTGGCTCTATTGAGCATGAGCTTTCTCTCATTTATCAATCGCAAATAAAATGATATACTAATAACTAACAGCATTGCACACAAAAATTTGAAAGGTTATGCTAACTCTTTATCATAAATAAAATGACAATCAGAAATACCAATTACAAATATCGCACAATGCAATCTTTGTTCAGCTTCTTACAGTTTTTCATAGGAAATAAAAAACAGAATATTATCTATGGATCTGTGACTTGGATTACTCCTCTCATTTTCTTTTTCCAGGCCCGATTGGTTCCTCATCTTGGTTTAAATTTAACTTGCTGCCATATTTATATCATTCTTGAATATACTAGTTGTAAATTACCAGCGCATGTCCACCGCTTGTATCAAGGTTTCTGTCATGTTGATCAACATATCTCGTCCAAGCCTTCAGAATGATATTATTTGAAATGTTGTAAACTATGTGTATTTTATAATATTTAGACAACGTTGTAAATATATTTTAAAAAATTTCTAGAATGATATTATTTGAAATGTTGGTCTTATTAAGTCAACACCTCACTTGGTAGCATTTCATGGTTAAAATGGTCTGTCACATGCTGAACCCATCCATTCCACGGCTTCGAAAGTCAACACCTCACTTGGTCCTGATTCCAGATGTTCGGAGTATTGATTGTGTGGTTGGCAGATTCCAGATGGAGCTTATTTTGGGTATGATCAGGGTTCCTTGGGCTTTGCTTTGAGCTTTGGGGGTCCTTGAAAGGAAAACTACGATTCTTATTCAAAAGTTTGAATTATTGGAGATTTCTAAGCCATGTCAGGTTTTCTGTTCTTCCCATAGTAAAATTTTGTACTTTTAGGCATCCGAAACTGAGAATCTCGTTGCCACAATCGCAGTTGGGGTTAGCAAAACTGCTTTCATCTTGGTGCAATCTTTCTAATTGATAAAGTGGGGAGGAAGCCTTTGCTGTATGTCAGCACAATTGGGATGACTGCATGTTTGTTTGGACTAGGCCTCTCTCTCTCTCTCTGTGCTTGATCATGAGTTGGTGTCACCTATGGTTGGGATATCATTCGCAATACTAGCTGTTTGTAGTAATGTTGTTTTCTTCTTGGTTGGAATAGGCCCTGTCTGCTGGGTATTGAGTTCTGAAAATAAGAAGATAGGATTTGGATCCTATAGTGCTGATATCTCGTAAATAATACAAATGTGATGGACATTAAGGATCCAATTCAGAAAAAAAAACATTTCAATTTTGATTTTACTTGTTTTTGGATTGAATTGTTAGTTATTGTAGATAAGCATACACTACCGGAACTGTTATCTCTTGCTTGATACATTATTCATGCTCCCGGAGAAGATCCAAAAAGTAATGAGCTTGTAAGTGAACGATGGACACCTGTGCATAAAATATTTTTTAATTTTGTTTTAACCTTTAGAATACTTCACCAGCCATTCCCCCATACGCAACGAAGGTATCAATTTCCATCCATCTCGAGAATAGATTTTGTTATTATTTACATTATTTATGGAAAATGAAGTATTTCCATTAGTTTTGTGTGACAAAAAAAAGTTCTAAACAATTATATACTCAAGTCATGAAATTGTTTTACATTTTCCAGGAAAGCCTAGCAATGGAAGAGTGTTACCATCTCCCTCAAGTCGACAGGTATATTTTGTGGTAATGCTATTGATATTTACCACTGAAATATTTTACTGTCTTCCTAATTTACAGTCCTGAATGTTGTGGAGGTCTTAAGCATGACAAAAACAGTGTAGCTTTGGTCCTGTTATGTATCAATAGTAGCAATAAATTTATTCCCAAGTTAGACTTGTTCACGAGACAAGTCAACCTTTTATCTAGCTGAGACAAGTCTAGCTCCCAAAATGCTAAGTTTATTTGTTGCTCTACCCCTAATTTTTATCAAAATCTTCAAAGTTGCTGCTCTTAAGCACGGATCCATCTCTCTTTTCCTGGTTCTGCGCCAACAAACCTTGGCTTTATCTTGGATTGTAATAGCACAATTATGTTAGGAGCTACGATAAGTTTACCAAATGCTCCGAGGATAACCAACGACGGATAACCCAACTCTACCAATATCATTACTTGAATTATTGTCATTGGCCATTCCAATAAACAAGCATATATATATATATATATATATATATATATATATATATATATATATATATTAGTAATCTTGGTAAAATATAGGTGAAACAATAACTATTTCCATTTCCACACTTGTCAATGTTACTTATAAACTTATAAACTTAAAAACCAAACCCACACTTGTTATGAACTGTTTGCAAAGCAATTTTAAAGTGATAGTTGGCCATATCTTAAAATAAGAAAGCAATTGATGTAATATGATTTTATTGTTGTGGTATTGGATATTAGATATGAGCTTGTTGCCAAAAAATTTACAGAGCTTCATATTTTGACATCAATATCATGCAAAACAGAGAAGTGTTATATTTTCCTTACATTGCAAATCGACTTTGATAGAAACTAGTGTAGATGTGATATTGCAGTTCATGATGGCTATTTAGTTTCCTACACTACATTTTTGTTTCATGTAATATTTCTTGTTTTTTACTTTCCAAGTGTTCTCTCCTAGGTTTGATAGGCACATGAAAACCATGTGGGTATATGTACACATTCTCCTTGGACAGGCCAGTTGTCTGATTCTATTTTTGCAAGTTGTTTATCATGGTTTCAAGAGCTATTTATCATTTACATTTTTTATCTCTGTTAGAAACTAAAAAAGGGAAATCGACATTTTATATTCATGCACATTTTGTATGCAAGTACAATATTATTATTAGTTAGTCAGCTTACTTTGTTATGAAAACTTAATTACCAAATTGAATGGCCAAATGGATTGCGAAGGACTCGCAGGTTAATGAACGTCGTTTGTGTGCAGTGCAATAATTATTTTTAGCATTGCATAACTAACAGAATTGATCGTTGTTCACCTGGAGAATTCCACTCAACCTGATATGCTTCATATCAACTCCATATGTCAGTTCAAATGGAGCACCTGTCTATGAAACTAGAGAATATATGTATGCTATCATTAAAGAAAAAACATAACATGCAAAAGCATTCAAGGCTTGGTGTGACTTTGAAACATCTATAACATTTTCAAATGCCAAATGTCTGGTTTTTCTATAAATGTAAATTGCGTGCACGCACAAGTTGCTGAATTTATTACAGGATAGTTTCTCATTTTAGTAGTTTGAATATTGTAATAGTGACAAGACGACCCCAGGATTGTTTCTAAATTTAGACGCTTCATCTTACAATCTGCAGTAAAAGTAATATTGCCCCTTTATCAGTTCTTATATAATTAAATTGTTTCTAAATTTAGATGCTTCATCTTGCAATTTGTAGTAAAGGTACTATTGTCCCCCAATGCTTTAAAAGTTCTTAAGTAAATATATTGTAGATCATCACAAAAAGTGTATATTTTTAAATTGGATGGGTTATCTTGCAATATGTGCTTGGAGACTTGTACCCCCAATATTTTTGAATGTACCCGCTCCCTAACTCCCCTCTCTCAAATGTGTATATGAAGAGTATAGCTTGGTCAAGGTTTTGGCATTTTTGGAACCAGCTCATCTCTAAGGTTGTAATATGCTGTAGTAGCCAAGCAGATGAAAATACTGCATCTGGAAAAATATTACACGCAAGATAAAATAGGCCTACCTAATTAATATGTTGTTGTGTCTCCCATCCACACAGTTGGTGGGAGGTGGCTTGGAGCACTGTTTAGTCCCATATTTAATATGACATATGTTTGAGGCTTTCAAAATACGGAGTTGGTCATGGAATAATGTTAGAACAATGCCTACATTTTCATGTTAGTTGTTAATGTTGGCAGGTAATGACAACATGCAAAAAATTATAGGATAACTATTTCATTCTCTTTTTTCCTTTTCAAGCAAATTGGGGGAACTTCCTCATTGCTACTTACAAACATTCAATTCAGTGCTAATTCCAGTTTAATATCTACAGTTGTCAATTCAGTTTTGATAAAAAAAATGTTAATGATGTTTCCAAAATTTTCATTCCATGTCCAAAATGCGTTGATGGTTTTATTATGTTTTCTGCTTATTTTCAATTGTAACAATGCCATTTTTATTCAGGGAGCTTTACAAAATAACATCCAGGGCACAATCCCAGTAGAGCTGGGAAACTTGAAGAGTCTTGTATGCTAGGACTTGTATAACAACAATATTTCATGCATTATCCCTCCAACACTAGGGAAACTGAAATCCCTAGTATTCTTGTGTAAGTGCACTGCATTTTCTTATCTTTTCAACCTACCTTTGAGTTTCTCATGGCACCATTTATTTTCTTCTTAGTTAATGATGTGGTTTTGAACTTTGTTCACAATCAGAGATGTCTCCAACAACAGTATTTGTGGAACAATTCCCTCTTCAGGACCTTTTGAGCACATCGCTTTGAACAAGTAATGTTACATGACCCCTTTCTTTTAGCTGAATAGTCATAAAATTAATCCGATTTTAGAACACTGGTTTCTTTCTCATTTATTGCCACTATTGTATTTGGAGGCCGTTTGCCACATCATATTAATATCATGATATGGAATACAATTGACAGCTTTTTTGTTCATGTTTATTTAAAACTGCTAGTTAATATTGCTAATTTTGTTTTGGTTATTCAGTTAAAAGTTAGCGTCATGACTCGTGTTATGGTTGATTTGCAAAGTACAATCCCTTACAAGGGTTCTTTTTGTCTTAGAATTAACTATTATACTTCTTCTTCATCATTATCAAATTCAAATAAACCCTAGTTCAGCCCCTACAAATTTTGAAGTACAATTTCTTAGTTTCAGTAATTCTTGCAATTTTTAGTTTCAGTTAATTCTTAAATTTTGCTCCTAATTCATTGCTAATGGCGCACGATCGTCACCTACTCTTGGATCTACGGGAAAAAGACCCTATCAATTTATAAATCTGAATACAACACAAATCAACAAATTATAAGATTTTGATCATGAAAAGGGGAAAGTAATTGCATGAAAGAGAGCCATTACTAGTAGGATCCGCAGCCGGGATGAAAGATCATGTCAGCGTGGTAGCTGCTAAATAAGGAAGTAGAGGCATAGGAGAAGCGGAATTGGAGGAAGAAGTCTTGAGGTTGAGACCCAGGTAGACAGTAAGTTACTGGCCCTTCATCCTAAGAAGAAAAATATATTACTGTATTTTATTGTTTCTCTGTTTCTATTGTATATATGATAGGAATGTCAATGTTAACACCGTATGCCTCCAAGATTACCTACTGATTTAATATCTTTCAAGCAAATTGAAGGGTACCCTTGAATAATAGGTAGTTTGTTGAGAAATACTGCTAATTGTAGTACATTTCATAGGTATGGTTCTCCCAGTATGAAAGAATTGAGATTTTTTGTCTCATATCGATTGCAAATGGACGAAGCGGTTGAAAAAATTACAGAAAATATATCTCTGGAGGTAATTTATTCTACCTTCTAAAATGTTTGAAGTATTATTTTGCTGCATCTTACATAACACTTCTCCTTATTTGCAAGTTCAATGGGAGCTATCCCAAGAAATTCTTTTAACAATTGCTCAACTGTACTCTATTCTGTTACTATATGGCTGATTAAAAACGACCTGAGATGTTAATTAGAAAACAATTCAAGCATTGGATAGAGCTTCTCTTTGGCATTCATGTGGAATTTTAAGAATACATCCTGGACTTGCTTTCCTAGCTTAACTAGTCTCTAACACTTGAGTTTTATTGGCGAAGAAATGCTTCTTTGCTTTCCTAGCTAAACTTAAAAAAGAATACATCCTGGACTTACTTAAAAGGTGGCCTAGACTTGTGAAGCTCTAGATCACATGACTTTGGTACCACATTATTCAACCCATTTGGATTATTTATTTTCATTTTTAATTTCAGTTGTTAACTAATTAACAATATTATTCTATTGAACACATTATTTTTTTCGTCTGCAGGACCGCATGTCATAGGACAATGTCAACATTGTGATTGCCGACTTAGGGTAATGCTCTTCCTTAATAGCTTAATACTTTTTTTCAGTGTTATGTACTTGGCTGAATTGATGTCCTACTAGAATAAAGCATACCTTGTGTGCATTTTGTATTTGTATGTGTGCCTGTGATCCCTCCCTTCGCTAATTTAGAAATTGACACTATTAGTATTGATCTTCAACATTTAAACCTTCACAAAAATTTGTTGCATGGATACAAATATGATAAGACATGATGTGAACACGATAATATGACAATCTTGGTGTATATTGGTGTATTCTAGAATTTCTCGTTGTTTGCGATACTTGACACTGATACAACACGAACAAGGCACCAATGGTGGAGTTTCACTACCACCACCAAAAATTTTTGACACAGTGTAGAGGTTTCTTGGATATACATCTTGTTACAAAAAATTGACAGGTTTAGACGAAAGAAGAATTTACACTACGTCTGTTATTACTGATGTCATATCCGACAAAAAATGTAGAGTCATAGTTTAGTTGTGTTAGCTCCATCTTGGCACTCTCATTAAAGTGGGTGGACAATATGCATATCAACATGAATTATTTCTTCCATACAGTATTGTGTGTCATCTTCTTTATAATGTTTCTAACTACAGTATCTTCTTTTCTACCTCAAGCCTCATTCATTAGTATACACTCTAGTCCTAGCAGCCAACTATATGCGGCAACTCCTACTCCCTTTACGTGTGTAAATACCCAACAGTGATAAGTTTAGTGATTTGCTTAATTTTCAAATTTGAAATTTAAATCTTGCAACTTTTGTGTTGTTGTTGCAATTGGTGCCATCAAGTGCTAGTCTATCTAATGGTACGGCTGGTCTGTACTAGATAATTTTGATATTTTTGTTTCTCTGAGACCATATATGTGGAAATTTGATTTCTCTTTGGTTACTTTGTGAGTATTGTTTCTCTTTTCATATGAGCATGATTGACAAGAACATCAAATGCTCTTCTGTGACCATATATTTTTGTAACAGAGAGGATTCAAATGCTCTTCTAGCAGAGATGTGTATTGCCTCTACTATGCTGTGTTGTTTACTTGTGCCAGAATTGGTAGTTTTGCAATATGATTTTTTATTTCTTTTTATTGAATTCTGAAAGCTTTACCATATTTTATAAAAAAAAACTCTACATTGGGATGTTATATTGTCCATTGTTATTTTTCATGAGGTTATTAGTATAGACAGTATAGTAGTACCTAAAGCATGCTATCATGCCTGTAACTAGGGTGATTGTTGTATTGTGCTAGATCAAGTGTAGAATTCATTATCTGCAGGTTGTTTTTTATGAGGCTGATTTGTTTACTTTTATTTGTAGGACCTTCCAATGCTTTTTGTACCTATTTTGCAAATGATGGGAGATGCCACTTTGGAAAATCAAATATGTTTTGGACTTGTGTAAAAAGTTGTAGATTTTATTTTGTAAATTAAGTGAATGCTTAATGATGTAAAATATTTTGAGTTTATTTTGCTAATGATGGGAGAACACTCGAAGTGATGTAAGACTTGGATTTCATTTTGTGAACAATGAGATATTACCTTTAAATATGTTTTATAGAAATTGTTTTGTTAATGTTGCGACTACCACATGCATTTGCGATTAAATTAAATAGTTATGTATGAATTTTTGTTGTATATAAAATTCAATTATATTTTATATATAAACAGGAAATTAGTAATTCCATAATAATTTAAACAATTGTTAAGTTTTTGGGACGATTATAGTACTGTAACAAAAAGTAAATTACTTTTTTTTTGTGAATTTTTAAAATTTCGTCCCTTATTTATTAGGAAAATATATCTGTTACAAAAACTTATTTTTTGGGACGAATTAATAAACCGTCACACAAAAGCATAAATTTGAAAACTTTTGAGACGTTTTGCCTAACCGTCCTTTAACATAATTAGGACGGCAATATCCGTCCCTAAAGTTTTTGCCACGCCACCCTAATGGGACCGTCCATTTCCGTCCCAAAGGCCGTCCCAAATATTTGTTGGGATGGTAATTGCAGTTTTTAAGACGGTTTTTTGTTGTCCCCAAAGGTCACTTTTTTGTAGTGAGCTATGATGGTAGATTTAGATAAAAATCAAGTCCAATCAGCTCACCCTCCTCTAAGTATGTTATTCTTGCACTTTTTTTCGGATAAGATTTTTTATCTTCAATTTGCGTACAACTTGTGAGGCTGACTTCCATCGTATATTCCCTTCTAGACAAGGAGAGGGAACAAAGCACGAAGGTTGCTCCAGATATCGGGGCTAGACAGGAAGCTGTCCTTGGTTCTTCCAGTAAGCCGGCATCGGTTACTGAAGTAGTTCTTGATCGGCCCGTTGAGGCGGCTATTATTAAATCTGCTTCAGGTCTAGCTGGGACCGTGGAAGGCAAGCGGCCTGATGCTGCTTTGGCTGATGTTGACAGTGAGCGACCTGGGTCTGCTCTTATTTCCCCAGTTCCAGTTGATGCTGAGCCGGCAGAAGGTATGAACTTACAACTCCTTATTTAAGTAAGTTTTTTTGTTACTGATATGTATATTGCTTTATTTGTCAGGTTTAGCTTCCTCCCAAGTAGTTCTCCCTGGGACAGAAGATCCTCATCAAGCTTCATCTCCAACAACATCTTTTGAAGATGATGAGATGGCTCGGGAAGTTTTAAGGCTTTCTACTCTGTTTTGAAAGTAAAGCTTCCTGGAGTTTTGAACCGAAACGCCACCTTCGGGCCTGTGAAGGCTGTCGCTGAATGCCAGGTAACAGCTCTTGAAAGCATTGCCAGCTATAAAGAGCGAGCTAATGCTTTAAGAAAGGTCATGACTGACCTGGAAAATCAAGTGGCCAAACTCCGAGAGGTCAGTCAGCGAAGCCCAACATCATTGTCTCTTGAGGAGGACGTGGCTCTGATTGCGGCCATTGAGGAGGAGAAAGCTACTTTCCAGGCGAGGAAAGAGGCGCTGGCCATCCAGATCACTGAAAAGTACAATCAAAGAAAAGCTTCCGGTAGGGCTTCCAGTAGGGCTCGTATTGCCTCAAAGAAAAGCTGGGCATCCAGATCACTGAAAAGTACAATCAGATTGTGCAGATTTGCGAAAAGATTGCGCAGCTTGAGGCTGACTTGCGAACAGTCGCATCTGAGCAGAAAGACTACGTGGTTCAGGCTGCTGCCACTACAACAGAAATACCAACCATCATTAATCACGAACCATGACGGTTTTTTTCTTCATCCAAGCGTTATGAAAGCAGGTGTTATAAATGTTTTTCAAAGTGTTATAGATAAATCGTCCGAAAACGTCCTTAATAGTATGAATTTCTACTACGTTCTATTTTCAAAGCGTTATGGATAGTTATGTAAAAATGTTATGAATATTTAATATGGTTGGAGTCAGAATATTTTGAAAGCGTTATGATTGGTCATTTGTATAACATTTTTAACGCTCTATACTGCGTGTTATACATTCCAAACCCTACTCAATTCAATTCGAAAACAACCACTTAATTTGAACCATATTCACAACAAAACATTGAAATGTAACATTAATCTCCATTTCATTGTCTCAAAATAGGGTACATTCCATTGTCTCAAAACAGAATAACATTTTAGCTATCATTCTACATTTCTCAGGCCATATAATATATACATCTTCACAAAAATCTGTAGATCAGTATCCAATATAGCTAGTACACTTTACATCAAAACTATCCACATATCCCACACCATAACATACAACTTAGTCACATGAGGACCTGTGTCCACAACACCCACAACACATGTACCCTGCAAAAGATAAAACAAGGTTTAATAAATGTGATATAATGATATAAGTCCTGATTAAAAACACACATTTATAAGATCACAATTCAACATATGTTGTGGAAACTGTTGTGTGGAGTTTCTGTCAGATTCATCTTGTGTATAATAATGTAACTATTAGAAAGATATTGGCTAAGGCCTGAAGCTATTGCCTGCAGGTAGGGCAAGTGGCAGTAGGCTACAATAGCAGCAGTAGGGGACTCATTCCCCCTCCAGCTTGACCTGCTGTAGGCTCTTGGCCATAGGCCTACGCAAGCGTGAGCCAGTGCCACTTAATGAGTATTTGTTTTATGTTGAGTATGACAGGTATGCAAGACCTGGGAACAAATTTAGGTCAACAACATACACATATGGACAGGAATTGATGTTTCAATCAAAGCTATTCCCAGTCATAGTTTCAAAATTTATGGAGTGAAACATCTTTTGTTATTAAAACATCTTTTCCCATATTGATGTTTCACATATGGACAGGAATTGATGTTTCAATACACATATGGACAGCAAAGTAGAAGAAAATTTATACACATGTGTATTGAAAATTTATGGAGTCAAAATTTATACACCATTGAAACATCTTTTGTTATTAACTTAAATATGAATTGAAGTATTATTCTTATCCATAGCAGCAAAGTAGAAGAAATATGGGAAAAGCTTTTGCTATTTGATTGAAACATCAATTCCTGTCCATAAATTCAAAGCTGTTTGTTTGATTGAAACATCAAGACTGGGAACAAATTTATGCTATTTGATTGAAAATCAAAGCTGTGATCGATGTTTCAAAATCTACAACAAATCCACAAACCCTAACAAATCCATAACCAAAAATTGATGTTCGACAAACAGAACAGAGGGTAGGACTATCAGTCATAGTTTAGTGAGTGTCTTGAGTGTATTGTGTCCATGTGACAGTAGGGTGTCTCGTATCAGTAATGGAAATGAGTGAAATGAGTACCTTGACCCTTATGTATCCATATGATTGGCAACGAATACGATGAATTTGCATCGGACATCATCTAGTTCTTCCTGCGGTATGTTGATTTTGCAGCCAATGTTTTTAGCTAAAAAGTCAAAAAATAGTTACATTAGTTTGTATAATTTCAGAAAAGTAATTAAGAATTAAATTAATGAACAACTTACCTTTGACTCAATAGTAGGAGAGGGGTCTTCCAAAAGATCCCGCATATATTTCATAATAAAATATCCGCATTCATAACCTCCAGGTTGTTTCGGGACCTACATGAAGATATTATTTGTAAGAGAATATAATGTCCATGATTATAATAATTCATATATTAGTTTAATTACCTTGGGTAATTTCCAAGTAGGACTTCTATTTGATCTTTTACCACCAATATATGCTGTGTTGAGGCCACTAGTAGAAAATAATTTATATACTAACATCAGAATATACACATTTATTAAAATATTAACAATAATAATAATAATTTCACTCACGTATTGAAAAACTACTTAATATCTCCTCTCGGTTTAAAACACAGCGAGTCCAACCAGTAAGCATTGAAGGTAGAGAGCTCAACAACAATTAGAATCCAATGCTTCCTACATTAAAGGGAACATGAATGGAATAAAGAAATTTGGTTATTGAATAGGAAAGAAAAAGCTTGCTACTTGATTAAAACTTCTTACTCCTTGTAAATGAATGGAATGAAGCAAATTTGGGTTTTCTTAGCCTCTTGGAGCCTTTCTCTAACCAGATTGCTTATTGCAGGCCCGGATGCATTACTCATAGCAGAAGGGTTGAACATTATCAAAAGCTCCCGAGAGTTTGGAAATTTATCAAGCAAAAACCTAAAGCCAAAAGAATAGTTAAATATGGTGTCAATCGCAAAATAAAAATTTCAGAATATACATTTCATATTTCTTACCTCATATAGGCAACAACAGGATTCACATCTAGCCATGCCATCCTACATAACTCCTGCAGAACGATTTTAGAAAGATAACAATTTGGAGTAAAGGTTCCGAACATTCCTTCCAATGGTATTTTAAGATGAGGGTCGGTAGCCTTAATGGTTTCTACCATCTCTCCGAAAATGTCAATTATCTCCCTACCACAGCCAGCAACCTTCAAAGGTTGAACATTGTCAGATTCAATTGGAATTTTTTTCAACAATCTCATAAAGGATATTAACACTAGCATTAAATAATATACCTGAAGACCACCAACAATAAACTCTTTGGGCCAAGCTACTAAAGACCCAATTGCATCTTTAACAACTTCCATTTCTCCATGAAGTGGCACGGGAAGGCTCACAGTAGGTTGAAGGGCTTTCATAATTGAAACCCTAACATTATGTTCTCCTAATTCAACATTATGAATTTTCTCATTTGGTCCACACCCTTCAAAGACAATTCCCTCGGCAGCAATATTTTTTTGTGCCCACTGCTAGCTTTCATTTGGTTCCCTAAACAAAATAAGAAACAGTTATTTCTCGATATAATTACTACATGTTATAATTAAGTTGTTGAATAAAGATTATGTATTGAATATATGTAATTACCATGCCAATGTCTGATGTAGGATATGTTTTGAATTTTTGCTCGCTTAACTTTGTATTCTGTTTCAGCTTTTCAAAGAAGATAGAAAAGCTTAGACAAAAAAAGAAGAAGAAAAGCTTATTAGATGAAATGGAACTAACTGTAATAATCATTACCTTAGAACCATATGATGGACTCTTGTTTCCAGGAGACTCGCGTTCATTCTTACGAGACATTATATATTTCCTATTACCACTTCCTTTGGTATTGGAAGCAACCTTTCAGATGTTTGTGAAGCTCCTTGGGCTTGAAATTCTTTTAGCATGATCTCCAATTCTTGTCTTCGTTTATGCTCCTCTTCCAATTGGGACTTGATTAGTTCATTTTTTTTCATTCCCCGTTTGGAAGCTTGAAATAGGTTGTTGGTGTCGGTCGTAATCCCAAACCCCGAATACGTCCCGAATGCTCGGGAGTGCCCAACGCCAAGGTTAGAATATCCGAAGCTCCTTCGGTCACCAAACTCCCATCTTCCTTTTGTTTGATGTATTCCTCCTATAAAAAGTACAAGGTTTTAGAAATATAAGCATGTTGATAAGCAGGATTCCTCTTAATAGACTGGACGATATATACTCACCACTTTCATAGCTACGTCCTTGGTCCCATCGTCAGTAAATGTGCCGGCCATAGTAACTCATGCTTTGTCCAAAAAAAAACTTCTGTCATCTATATATTTTTCCCCCAACTGTCGTCGCTGTTTTGAAAGAAAAAACCACGTTATAATAATATGTCCACATGTAAATCATGTTAACTGATATACAAATATGCATTACCAGCTCCTCTTTAAGACCGGCATATCCCTTCATGCTTAAACGATGAGGAAACTTTCCCTTGGCTCTCCATGCACTTTGCTCCTTGCTCATTTTCTTATGATTACAACACATGAAGGTAGAGAAGAAATAAGATATATATAATAGGGACCTAGTCATCCTTGTTATGTAAAAAAATAATTTTGACAAGTTAACCTTAAAACTTGTAGACAGTCTGCTTTTGACGAATTCCTCCCACACAGATTATTTCAAGATCCCCGAGTACTTTGGTGGAGGGTGCTTGAGAAGCTCACGATTGCCCTCATTCGGATAAATCTAATGCTTGGTGAGTTGACCTTTGAATGCCCTCCAACTCCGAGCCATGGATGCTAACACAAAGGCTTGACTATTTGGATCCAAGTCAAATTTGGCCTACAACAGAAAAAAATATTCAGCATCTATACATGAGTGCATAACATAGTGCATAACATGTAAAGCATTCCAGTCTGAATACGTTCAGACTTGAATTCAAGCATTCAATGGTGTAGTGAACAAGTGAATTCAAGTCTGAACTTAGTTCACTTATCTGAACTTCATGTCCAGACCTGAGCTCTCTATGTACAGGCAATGCATATATGGTATGTAGATAGGTTTCCAGTTTGTACATGTGTGTGTGTTATGTAGAGAATTTAGTGAGCATAGTGAGCAGTAGATAGGTTTGGGTGTCTCAAATTGTGTAAATCCTTAGGAAAATCAGTAGAGTGTCTCAGTAACACACATGGCATACAAACAAAAATTCTCAGGAACACACATGTTGAGCCTACAAATCAATTTGAAACATGGCATACAAAGGAACATTCAAACTGAAATTTTCAGGAACACACATGGCATACAAACATTGCATAGTTAATTCTCAGGAACAAACATTGCATAGTTAATTCAATGTCAAGAAATATGGCATACAAAGGAACATTCAAACTGAAATTCTCAGGAACACACATTATTTTTACCTGAATAGCAGTCCATAAGCTCTTTAACAGATTCTGGCACTTTATGCCAATTTGGATAAGTTATTTTTACTAAGGACTTTACTGTAATGCCGCAGTAAGTTGCCAAACTAATTTTTCCTTCACCAATTGGTTGCCCAACATCGTTATAAATGATCTTTATCCTCTCTTCATCATCTTTGATTTTGTTGACTTTTTTGGATTTTGATGCCCCTCTACCTTTTTTCCGGCTACGATTTTGTTCTCCGGAATCCTCACTGTGCTGTGTAGCCTGTAACAAATAAATGGCATAATTATATTCATATTAATCTTACCAAAATGTGCTTAAAATAGCATGAAACATAAAATGTGCTTGAAAACTGAGATTCAACTAACATAATCTGAGATTAAGAATAAAATGTGCTTGAAATAGCATGAAACATAAAATGTGCTTGAAAACTGAGATTCAACTAACAAAATCTGAGATTAAGAAGACCAAACCTGATAATTCTAACAAAATCTGAGATACACCCATTCTCAGGTTTGATATAAGTAACAAAATTTGAGATTAAGAATACCAGTTAACATTATAAAAGTAAACCCAAAATCTGAGATACACCCATTCTGAGATACAGGTAACAAAATCTGATACACCCAGGTTTAATATAGGTAACATAATCTCAGATATAAGTAACAAAACCTCAGATAAGTAACAAAATCTGAGATACACCCAGGTTTGATATAAGTAACAAAATCTGAGATACACCCATTCTCAAGTTTTTCAAGCCAACTCAGTTTAAACATTCAAATAAATTCTATTCTCAGGTTCAATTTGAATCTCAGTTCAATCTAAACTCAGATCATATTAAGACTTGCATGAGGGATTTCCATGAAAAAGACTACAGTTTTAAGTATTAAGACTTGAATCTCAGGTTTGATATTAAGACTGAGATACACCCAGTTTTGAGTATTAAGACTTGAATCTCAGGTTTGAATCTCAGTTTTGAGTATTAACAAAATCTGAGATACACCCAGGTTTGATATTAAGACTTGAATCTCAGTTCAATCTGAGATACACCCATTCTCAGGTTTTTCAAGCCAACTCAGTTTAAAATAGACTACAGTTTTGAGAAAAAAAACACATATTAAGACAATAAAGATGAGGGATTTCCATGAAACATTCTTGAAACAGAGTCACTAGAGTAATTTCACTTGCAGCAACATTTCAGACTTGCAGCAACATTTCTTTAACCAATTCACTTGCAGCAACATTTCAACAAGAAGATTTGGACTGTGCAATCCAAGTTCCTCGCAATCTTCACGTAAATAGGCCGAGGGTGATTCATCAACAACATCAAATGACTCAAAATCCGATACTTTATTGCAAGTTTTAACTGAATCAAAATAATCGATTCCCTCGTCGTCATTGTCTTCATCATAATAAGTCATTTGCGGAGCCGATAAAATGATTGACCAATTTTCATCCAATTGATCAGGAACATAAAATACTTGCTTTACTTGAGAGGGCAAAACAAAAGAGTGACTTGTTGCCAATTCTACCAAGCTCGACCAATGTAAAACGAAGTTCATCCACCTTAACACTATTCTTGCTGTCAACCCAATCACACTTGAAGACGGAAATCTGGAAGGAGAAATAGTCAAGCAACCAAATCTCTTTGATGACACCGTAAAATGTCATATCTGAGATGATGGGATTGTTGTCCTTTGTGCTAGCAACTTGAAAAGTCTTTGCCACTAGAGTCACTCCACTGTTTTGCTTGACTCGTACGTCATCACGATCTTTCGTTTGATAGTGACACCCATTAATTGCATAACCTGGGAACTTAGTCACGTGATGTCGAGGTCCTTGAGCTATCAATTTTAATTCATCAGAGACATTGCTAGTTGGGTCTTGTTCCGCAGCCTCAACCTGTCATTTTTTCTAAGTTCAATATTTTATTTTCACTAATAGAACATAAAATATAGTAGCTTAATCAATACCCTTGATCATAACCAACTAATAAAGCTGCGATTGTGCTCATCTTCTAACCATTTTGTACTTTTCACTCTACGAGGGTGCAACTTTTTCAAGTAAGCCTCGTGCTCCCTATCAATTAATAAGTAGAATTTTGTTAATTACAAAGCAAAACATAAAAAAAAGATGTGCTTGGTCCAAAGATAAAACTAAGTAAAGATTAATATAACATCCTTACTCGATATAAGGTTGAACATCATTTGTGTTGTGCAACACATAAAGATATGCTTGGTCCAAAGATAAGCGGTCAACTTCACAGATATTTCCTTTTCCTATAGGTTTTTCCTCATTCTTCGTAGAAGGAACTCTAATGGCGGGTTGTTCTTCTAGATATTCTGAACAAAACTCAATGGCTTCCTCTGCGATATAGCATTGTGCAATACATCCTTCAGGACGATTCTTATTTCTCACATAACCCTTTATCACACCCATAAACCTATAATGAACAAATCATAAAGATAAAAATGATTACACAAACATCAATCATGTTACTACATAATGAAAATCAAAGTTTAGACTAGACTAATCTCTCTGGTGGGTACATCCATCGGAAGAAAACCGGACCGCCAAGTTCGACCTCCCTGACAAGGTGCACCATTAGATGTACCATTATGTCAAAGAATGATGGTGGAAAATATTTATCCAATAAGCACAATGTGATCACAAGATTATTTTGGATATCTTGCAATTTTTGTACATTCACGACTTTGGCACAAAGGGCATTAAAGAAGAAACATACTCGTATAATAGCACATCTCACATGCTTTGGCAACACACCACGTATTGCAACAGGAAGTAGTTGTAGAACATGACAATCATGGGATTTAAGACCATATAACTTTAGATCTTCCATTGAGATTACATCTAAAATTCGAAGAGTAACCATCTGGGACCTTAAGGTCATGCAAAGTTTGACACACTATTCTTTTCTCTTGCCTCGATAAAGAATAACATGCAGCGGAAGATAAATCCCTATTTTTTTATTATGAGGTGCCAATTATTTCCTTAAGCCCATCTCTACAAGATCTTTGCGACTATTGATCCCATCTTTTGTTTTTCCAGGAATATTTAATAGGGTCCCAATGATACTATCGCAGACATTCTTTTCAATGTGCATGACATCCAAGTTATGTCTAATAGGAAGATATCTCCAATACTCTAGCTCAAAAAAATAGATTTCTTTTTCCAACAACTTATAACTTTGTTTTTGTACTTCTTTTTTCCTCTTCTTTGGTGTCAATTTCTTTTGTACTTCTGCTTCCTTCTTCTTCTTTGAAGTCTTCTTCTCTGATATCTTTTTCTGGAACATCTTCTTTTTCCCCCAAGAAACCGGAATCCCCGCAACCTTTATTAATATTTGTTCCCCAATTAATGGTTCAGGATGAGTTCCAAACTCTTTGTCACCATTAAATGCCTTTCATTGTGATCGAAAAGAATGGTTATGCGGCAAATACCTTCTGTGACCAGTATAAATATTCTTGTTCAATGTTTCAATCTATCTGAATAAGTATTTTCGTTGCATATTGGACAAGCAAAATATCCTTTCACACAACAACCAGACAAGTTGCCATATGCAGGAGAATCGTTAACAGTCCATAACAATACAGTTCTCAATGTAAAAGATTCTTGCCGATAGGCGTCGTAAGTCACAACTCCATCCTTCCACAGCAACTGGAGATCCTCAATCAATGGTGCTAAGTAAACATCTATGTCATTTCCAGGTTGTTGGGGGCCTGATATCAACAATGTCAACAATGTGAACTTTCTCTTCATACACAACCAAGGTGGTAAATTATAAGTATTTAGCATTACAGGCCAACAACTGTACCTACTACTGAGTGAACTAAATAAATTAATCCCATCGGCTGAAAGAGAGAGTCGAAGTTTTCTTGCTTCTGCTGCAAACTCTGGAAATTTATCATCAATTGTCTTCCACGTCGGTGAATCTGCGGGATGACGCAATTGGCCATCAACTTTTCTTCCGTCTACATGCCATGTCAAATTCTTGATGTTTGTACCGATCGAAACCACCTTTTAAAGCGTAAAATGGATGGAAAGTAACATAGAACTTTAGCTGGGATGCCCTTCTTTTGCTCTTCCTGACTGTGTTCAGACATATTCTTCTTTACCTTATATCTCGACGTTCCGCACGTAGGACATGAGGTTGCATTTTCATAATCTTTTCTATAGAGTATGCAATCATTCAGACATGCATGTATTCTCTTATATCCCATTCCAAATATTGAGAAGCAACGCTTAGCCTCCCTAGTAGTTACAGGCAATTCATTTTCTCCCGGAAGCATGTCGACGAACAATGTCAACACATCTGAAAAGCTTTTATCACTCCAACCACTCTTTGCCTTGATACTAAAGAGCTTCCCTATCGCAGATAGCTTCGTATACTTTTTACAACCATTATACAATGGTTTCTTAGCATCATCATGCAATGAATTAAAGTTCTCTTCATCATTTCCTTCAATGTCGTTCCTTTTTAATGCATGGAACATCTCTAGTGTATCTGCCACATCATTTAAAGTATCCATATCATAGTCCTTATAAATAGACGCACATGTATCCTCACACACTTCATTAGGATCAACTTCCCCATTCCATATCCATATAGTATACCTTGGATCGATACCAGCTGTCGTCAAATGAAATTTTACATCTTCTAAACTCATACTATAGAGATTCTCACACTCATTACATGGACATCTAATGAAGTCGAGATCATCCCCACTAGCTTTAACATGCTCCATAAATTCATCAACTCCGGCTCTATATTCTTCCGATAATAGGTGCTTTGTCATCCATGATCTATTCCTCTGTATAATAAAGCAAAACACCGAGTAAGTGATTGTAACTTGAAAGTTTTATTTCAAGCTGAATGCGGAGAAGATTAATTCCAGAATGGCCAATGTGAAGTAGATATGGCCAATAATTCAGACTCATGAAAGTGGAGAAGGTTGATTCCAGAATATAACTTTAATTGCTAGAGTTAAAAAGAAGAAGAACATGACTTAGGAATAGTTCATTTCATTATTACAAAACAGAAAATGGTTTACAATTTCCCATATGTGCATACGGGTATAAAAGGTAACAAAATGTTAAATATGTAAGAATATATATTGTGAAAGTCTATATGAATCATCTACATAACTACAAAAGAGGGTCAAATAAACCTAAAAAAGAGTTGGTCAACGCTCACATCCAATAGGACCGATATTATTTAATCTAAAGATGTACAGTCAAACAATTGCATATATTGATGTCAAAAATAAGAAGAACATGACTTGATTTAAAGAACATGAGTAATTTAATCTAAGAAGTTGTATTGTAAAAAATAAGTTGTATTGTAAACAATTGCACATCACACCCTCAATGCATGAGCAACGTGCACACTGTAAAAAATAAGTTGTATTGCCTGGAGTAATTTAATCTAAGAAGAACATGACTTGATTTAAAGACAATATGACATGGCACAAACACAGACACGGTACCGATTTCTGCGTGACCTGGAGCAATTTCGAGTGTAAAAATGCCGTGTTCAACATGTGTCATATACGACGTTACAGGGACATTGATCTCTTTCTTGTCCATGATTTCTAGAAAATTGGGCAATTGAAAAGAACATGTCTCCATGAACCAAAACAAACCTTGCTACCCGAACGTGTCTCCATGAAGTTGAACTTGTAAGTACTCGTCCGAAAGCAATAGAATTAACACCCTTCCACACTGCAAGAACCAACAAAGAAAGAAACAAGAAGATGAACCAACGCGAGGACGAAGAAAATGCCTCACAAATTAGTAAAAAAAGAAAATTCTTTCAAAGATTTCCAAACATGCATTCAAAGATATTTCAGCCATCGTTCGAAAACTAAGAAATAGAAAATAGGTCAAAATTAGGGCATTTTACTAAAATCAAGTCGAGACATTAGAGCATTTTACTAAATAAGAAAAAATTGGCAGTAGAGAATGTGTCTCAAATGTGTCTCAGTGTCTAAAAAATTGGCAGTAGAAAATTGGCAGTAGAGAATGTGCAGAAATTAGGGCACAAAAATAAGAAAAAATTTAGGACAAACCGGAGTTGATCGGGAGTTGGGGCGCGGGGAGCAGGCTGAGGGGAGTTGGGGCGCGGGAAGCAGGGAGCGGGGAGCGGGCTGAGGGGAGTTGATCGGCGGGAGCGCTGGAGCGGGCTGGGAGGAGTTCGGAAGCGCCGGAGCGGGCGGAAGGGAGTTGGGGAGCGGGAGGAGAGAGAGAAGGAGAAAGAGAGTAAGTGCGGGAGAAGGGACTTTTCGACTTAAGTGCGGGAGAGTCGAGATTTCGACTTAAAATTTGTGTTTTTTTCATAACGCTCATACCACAGAGAGAGATTCAATAACGCTTTTATAGATAACCGTCATAGATTACAGTCTTGCTGAACTTTGATGACGCTTCTTTATCAGCCGTCATTAAATCCCCTTATCAAGCGTCATTAAAGGGTATTTTTGTTATAGTGTGCGACTGCCACAACATCAGACCAATTAAAGGCTCAGCTGGTGAAGTTGGAAGAGGAGCATATGAAACTGATTCCTTTCGAGGATGGAGTTGCTCGGCAGGAAGAAGCACGTCATCGTGCCACCATAAAATCTCAAGCTGAAATCAAGGCTCTGAGGGATAGCATCAATCGATTGTGTATCCCTTGAGTCTTTTGTTTCTGACTGTCTGTTTTAGCCGTCAAGACTCTTGTATCTTTTTCTTTTCTCCGTCTTTTAATAGACATTTTTAATAAAGAATCGTTTGGCTTTCAAAATTCTTGAAGGAAGTTTGTGAAATATCAGAACTAGAGGTAATGTGGACGTAGTAAGAATATTTCTGGTAGGTATTCCGCTGGGGAATTTGATGTGGACTTATTATTCATTTTATATTCAAGGTTCTTGAATATAGATAATAAGTTGAAAGAAGCTGCTAATAGAGGTAATATGGACGTAATAGCAAAGAATGTTCTATATCTGACCAGAGGTAATATGGATGTGGACGGATATATAACATTAGGTAGGAGTGGATAATTCAGAGGTAATATGGACGTGATTATCTTTTATAAATGTATTGCTGAGAGGTTATATGGACGTGGCAAAACGTTTCTTAATTATCCCACTGGGGAAATAATTATCGAAAAACAGTTCAGAGGTAATATGGACGTGACTTGTTTTCGTCAGACCAAGTTTGGGTAGAATCCAAAACGAAGATAATTCTACTGGGGAATCTTTTTAAAGGACCTATTATCCATGGCGTATTCAAGACTCTTGAAATACGGATAATAGTTAGATGGTTTTTTTCGAATCACATAAACATTGTACTGTACATTTACATGACTGAAACAGGGTATATGTGAACGATGTTCATGAAGGTTACACATAATATTTCTTCAGGAACTTGTCATTGATCGGCATGATGAGCAAGTCACCATCAGGCTTGGTTAGTCGATACGCATCGTTAGAATACACTGATTCTATAACGAAAGGACCTTCCCATTTAGGTTAGAATTTTCCATTTGCCTTGTGCATCATGACCATTGGTCTTCTTACTGCTAAGACCTAATCACCAACTTGAAACATTCTTTCCTTTACCTTTTTATTAAAGGCTCTAGAAACGCGTGCTTGGTATAGCTCAATACGCTGTTGAGCTAATAAGCTTTTTTCGTCTAGCGCTTCCAGCTCTTGTAGTCGTAGACGGTAACTTTCTTCGGCAGTCAACTCACAAGCTAAGGATACTCGAAGAGAGGGAATCTAGATTTCTAGGGGAAGAACTGCTTCACTCCCATAAACCAGAGAGAATAGGGTACTGCCTGTTGGAGTCTGTACCGTTGTACGATAGGCCCAGAGACATTCGTCGAGCTTCTCATTCCAATCGAGTTTGTTTGAAGACACGAACTTCTTGAGAAGTTTGATGATAGTCTTAATGAAGGCTTCTGCTAACCCATTAGCCTCTGGATTGTAAGTAGTAGAGGCTACATTCTGAATTTGATTCTTATCGCAGAACCGATAGAATGCATGGCTCGCAAATTGTGGACCATTATCATGGATGATCCTCTGAGGTTGGCCGAAGCGGTAGATAACGTAATGTTTGATGAAAATGATCACGCTCGACGACTTTACTTCGGTGAGTGGTATAGCTTCCACCCATTTGGAGAAGTAATCGGTTATAGCTAGGATAAACCGATGTCCTCTGGAGGATGGCGGGCTGATTGGGCCTATGAAGTCCATACCCCAGGCTTCAAAAGGCCAAGATACCGCCGTCGGGTGTAGAAACTCCGAAGGTTGATGAATAAAGTCGGTTTGGAACTGACAAGCCCTACACTTTCTTGTATATTCAATAGCATCTAATATCATCGTGGGCCAATAATAACCCATTTGTCTGGGGCGATCTTGTAATTTGGGGCATGGTTGATGTGCACCAAAAATTTCGTCGTGAGCCTCACGAAGTGCATGTTTGGCTTCTGTATCTGATAAACATCGTAATAGTAGCCCGTCGTAAGAGCGTCGGTACAACATTTTGGTAGCTGTATCGTAGTAAAATCTGAGATCGCCTTTGGGCAGACACTGCTTCCTTTGGGTCCTTAGGGAGGATTCCATAAATGGCGTAGTCTATGAAAGAAAATCTCCAGTCTTTAATGTCGACGTTTGTTTCTATTGCGTAACTGTGATGAATATGCAAGGCATCTTTCACACAGAATAGCTCTCGACCAGACACTATGATCGAATGCTAAGTATTGGTAGGGACGGTCAAGGAAGCAGCAAGACTGGCTAAAGCATCTGCTTTTATATTCTGTAATCGAGGCACGTACTCAATGAAGAATCCAGCAAAAGTAGAAGCCAATTCAATTGTCACTTTGTGATATGGGATAAGATCTTCGTGACGAACTTCATAATCCCCTCGGACCTGACTAACTATTAGCTTAGAATCTCCGTAAGCTTCTAGATAATGAACTCCCAGTTGTTTTGCCAGTTGAAGGCCGATCAGTAGGGCACACTACAAAAAAAGTGTCTATTTGGGATGCCAAAAATCCATCTTAAAAAGGCCCAAATCAGTCCTAAATCATAATTTAGGACAAATTTTACGACGACATGTAACAGTGCTATTAGGGTGGCATGGCAAAAAGTTTTAGGACAGAAAATACCGTCCTAATTTGGTTTTAGGGTCGAAAAATATAACAGTACCAAAAGAGTTTGAATTATTATATGTTTATGACAGTTTACTAAACTGTCCCAAAATAAAAGAGTTTATGACGAATAACATCCGTCCTAGAAAAATTTGCCAACGTCACAAAAGGATGTCGTTTATATCTAGGACAATTAAATAATCGCCCCAAAAGTAATCCATATGAAATTATTGTTTGCATTTTCCAGCTATAAAATATACAATTTAAATACACATATAACATAATTCATATGTTCATGGTCGTTGTCATGCTTGTCCTCAGATGTATCTCCAGATATCGGAGCTCCCATACAAAAAAAGCTTAACAACATCAAGCATTCTTTACCACATTGTGGAACACAACAAAATCATATATAACTATAATGTTTAATTGATAAACAACAAAAAAGCTTAACATTAAGCATCTTTTACCATCATTTCCAAAATAAATCCAAAACACAATACATCACACACACCATCAGTTACAAAATGAATCCATAGTCTCCACCTTACATACAAAATTCTAAACCCAAAACATTAAGCACTACACCATGTTTTTGAATCATCTATTAAACATTCAAGTATATCCAACATGAACCCAAAAAATTAATCCAAATTTGTTTCCATCACAAGATCGTCGCCCATATTTGTATAACACTAGAAAGATTCCAAAATACATACTTAAATAATGAAAAACAAGTTGGCTATGGGGGGAGGGAAGAAAAGACACTTAAAGTATGCATCTTCAGGAGTATCTGCAAAATTGACAACAAGAAAACGAACATCAGTGAAAGAAATGTTTGAAAATCCATAATTATATTGAATCGTAAACAATAAGAAAAGCAACCACTATGCATACAAATTCATGAGTTGTTAAGACAACTCAAATCCTGTGATGAATAACCAAAAAACAACATTCATAAAAAGTATTGAAACAAGAACTCGAAGAAATTAGCACTTGTTACAGGTGTATAGCAAACTGGGGCAAATCAATCTTAAGTCCAGTCTCCAAACTGACAAGGTATACAACCAAATTTTTATGCGTATGTGCCAACTTTTCAAAGAACCAACATGTCGTTGTCAGGTTTCAAAAAAGGGCTTAAACTCTTTAACCAAAAAAATTGTTCTATTTGTTCCAACTCGTATTTTGTGGTCTTGCGACAAGGCTTCTTTTAAAAGCTAAAGATGGCAAATATTTTTTACTCAAATGTATTTTCTTTTACTTAAATATCTATATAGGAATTGTTGTATCCTTTCTACTATCTCAAACCTAGCCTTATTTTCTTATGAGTCAGATCATTTGGTTCCTAACCATTCATGAAAGGAAATGCTGGTCCTAAATCCCGATTGTCAACTCGGAACATGGAGAGAGCACTTGCACTTTTTGTCAACTCAGAACACGAGCATGGATATATGTAGTTGGTGTGTTGAAATAGGAATATATAAGTTGTTGATAAATGTGAATATTACATGTAACGATGTGTCCTTGATTAGCATTCCTCCAGAAGTAACTCTTTCCACAAATATGCTCTCTAGCTTCTTGTTCTTGGTGAAGAGATAGGCAACAAGAGGTTTGGTTCTCAAGTTTATCACAACAAATTGTCTTCAATCTTGTCAACCTTAACAAATCAAAACAGAAATTTCTTCTCAGGATACTTGCATCTTATATTCCAAAATACACATAATAGCTTTGAAGGTTTTAGACTAACGACAAGATTGTTAGTTATGGATATAAAATGAGAAGTAATATGTTCATGAACTGAGGATTATTCAACATATTGTGATAATCGAAAGCAAGGGACCAAATACCTCTTCCTTTACTATTAGTGAATCCTCAGGAACATCTAAGAACAATATCAGAGAAATCTTCCTGCAATGACATTAAGATATTATAAAGACACCAGTATATGTCTAAATCAGTAGAAAGCAAGAAAATTGAACTACCTATAGCAGTTTTTCATCTTGGTTTCCTCCATGTATTATCTTGTCAAATTGACTAAGAAAGAGACGCCCAATGGTCAGTATCGGTAGCAGTTGGTATGGGATTTGGACCTACCAAATCGTATTGTTATAGCCCATATCGTATCAGTATCAACATATTCTTAAGCAAAAAAAGAATTAGTTGTAGTGATACTAAACTTTCAGAAGTCAGTTCATGCTATAAGAATAATTGTAAATACATAGTGATGAAAAACAACACTGTTTTTGTCACAAGTCCATGTCCATGCCTCTTGTCTACTTGACCCACATGCATAAATTCTTATGAATTTGTTACGTGTTTGAAAAAATTACATGTATTCATACTTACGTGTTTGAAAAAATTCCCTGGTCATCCCATTTTCCATCATCATTCAAGCGATAAACCTTTACACGCTGAGAAGGTAAACATAACTGGTGTTGTAATGCTTTGAGCAACATCAGAGAGAGCTTACATCCATATATAGATGTAATATTATATGTTTAATATTGGATAATCATAGAAGACTATTATTACTACATTGAATCATCAAACATACAGCCAAAGCTGCCATGGCAGGTCACATGTGGCCCAAGAAAACATATAAAACCTTAACAACTCATCATGGACTTAATATTTTTACCTACACACAGCACACAAAACATACAAACCTTCTTTTCAAAGATCTGTATAAGCTTTCTCTATACGCTTTCACGATCACTAGGACAACTTAAATTGATGTAACCAAACTGCCCAATAAGATGGATGGCTATCAAAATTTCAGTGCTCTCTCCAATGATTTAGTGGAGAGGATCCAAATTCTTTTTTAAAATTGTAACATGCCTAAACTTTCACACTAGTTGATCAAAAAATTCTTAACATGGTGTTGTAGGAAGGGTGACCATGTTTGGTTTACTTGGTAAAATACAATGCAGATTGCAGCTTTGAGTGTAAATAAGTTTTCACTTCACATAGATAGTTAATACCAGAAAACTAAAAAGGACATTCAGATATAAATTCCCTGTACTCTTAAGAAGTGATCTGATAATTGCTAATACTCTTCAACTTTTTGCTTTAAACAAACACTCACCATTACTTTCCCTTGAGCAGAACAAATGGATATATGCTCGAAAAAATCTTTTGTAGCATCTGGTATTTTTTTGTTGAACAAACAACAAAAATATCTTCAGAAAAAAGTTTAATGGCACAGGAATATAGATTTTGATCATGCTTGATGCTTCATGATGCATTCTGCCAGATAACTAAAAACTGGGGAAAAGTATATAAGAAACAAACCATGGTTCATGGTCAGAGATGAATTTTTCTCTCCAACCTGTCCAACAATCTTTGCTGGATTTCCCGCAACTATTCTTTAGCTCAAAAAAGAACTAATAAGTGAAATTGATAAATATATACCAATTTTTCTCTTCATGAGGAAAAGAACAACACTCATATAGCATCAAATGAAAAGACAGGTAAAGAAACCAAAGGGCAATTGTTTAAACACATTCAAATAAAACATCAACACTTAATCCGCTATCTAGAAGTTTCTCAACAAGCCATGGTATATTTGGCATTTAAAAGTTAAAACACGTCTCCACAACCGAAGAAACTGTTATAAGCTTTTGAAGGAGAAACAGTAAAAATTGTTAATGTACCAACCAAGTTCTCTATTATATATTATTTTGTTGCTTTCAACTGTTTGTGATGGACGAGAGTGAACTGGCAAAAAGGATCTCTCATGTTCCTCTAGGACACATCGGAGAGACCAAGAAGGTGGCTTCTCTAGCGACATTTCTTTGAATGCCTGCTGCTTCTTACATTACATGCCAAATTATTAATGCTGGATTTGTGTTTACAGTGACCACCTTATGAAATTTATTACTAACTTTATACTATGGTGCCATCACACATTTGCAGGTATCATTACATATTTTGATGTTGAGAGTTCACATGATCGATGTCTATAGCAGGAACAAGGAAGAACATTGGGAGCACTTGCAGAGAGTATTTCAGAAACTGAAGGAGAACAATCTCAGAATCAAAAAGAGCAAGTGTTCTTTCATGCATAATCAAGTTGGTTATTTGGGGCATATAATTTCTGAAGAAGGAATTAAGGTTGATAGGGAAAAAATTAGAGCAGTAGTACAGTGGCCACCTCCTAAAACCATCAAAGAGTTTAGGGGATTTCTTGGCTTAACAGGTTATGATAGGAGATTCATTAAGGGATATGGCAACATAGCTTGTCCCTTGAACAATTTGCTCAAGAAAGACTCTTTTAAGTGGAGTCTACAAGCTCAAGAGACTTTTAACAATTTGCTCAAGAAAGACCCTTTTAAGTGGAGTCTACTGGAATGGTATGAAGACTGATGTCAAGAGATACATACAGGCTTGTGAGGTATGTCAAAGGAATAAACAGGAGAGTTCCTCACCTGCAGGCCTATTGCAACCATTACCTATTCCTGAAAGAGTATGGGAAGACATCTCAATGGACTTTATAGAAGGGTTACCTTTGAATCATCACAAGTCCACCATATTTGTGGTAGTGGACAGACTTGCTAAATACATGCTCTTTGCTTTGAGCCATCCCTTTACAGCTGCTATGGTAGCACAGGTGTTTGTAGAGGGAGTTTTTAAGCTTCATGGTATGCCAAAGACTGTTGTTAGTGACATGGATACTATCTTTACAAGTCAGTTTTGGACTGAACTCCTTAAAATGCAAGGAACCCAATTGCAGTATTCTACTGCTTATCACCCACAGTCAGATGGGTAAACTGAAGAAACCAATAGGTATGTGGAAGGGTACTTGATATGTTTCTGTAATCACAAACCTAAGGAGTGGAGTAAACTGTTGCCATGGGCTGAGTATTGGTTTAACACCAATTGGCATACATCCACCAAAGTTACTCCTTTCGAAGCAATCTATGGGAGGTCTCCTCCGAACATACTCACATATCTACCTGAGATGGTCTAAGACAAGGAGGTTGCAGAGAGCTTGGCTACAAGGGACAGTACCTTACAAATCCTTAAAGATAATTTGATCCTGGCACAGGACAGAATGAAGAGATTTACAAATCTTCATAGAATAGATAGAAGTTTTGAAGCAGGGGATTGGGTTTTCCTCAAATTACAGCCCTACAGACAAGTTTCTATAGCACACAGGAGGCCACAAAAGTTATCCTCCAAATATTTTGGTCCTTACCCAGTAATGGAGAAAAATGGAACGGTGGCTTACATGTTAGATCTTCCACAAGACTCTCAGATACATCCAGTGTTCCATGTATCCCAACTCAAGAAGCACATTAAACAGACTGCTACAGTTGAAGCTGAAGTCCCAAGTGATGTGGTGGAGGCTATATTAGAGCGTGAAGAAATAACTGATAGAAGAATGGTCAAAAAAGGAAATAAAGCAACAGTTGAACTCTTGGTTCAGTGGAAGTATGGTAATACTGCAACTTGGATGGCTTATGACAAGTTCATTAGGGCATTTCCACACTTTGACCTTTAGACAATTGCAATCTTCTAAAAATTAAAAATACAATTACTTAGCTTGTTCTTCCTTCTTCATCTTCTTCTTTCTGTTAGTTGAGGATTTCCTCCATTAGAGAGCTTCGAGCATGGTTAATTTCGCTCGAAGCACCCAATATTCTAGTGTTCAGGGAAGAGGTTCCCAACATTTTCTTTGGGTTATCTAGGTATAAACCCGCCCAGAATACCTTAAAAATACCTAAAAACTGTTTAAAAAGCTAAAATTAACACAACCTAAAGAAATTGAAGAAAAAAACTCCATATGATACATGTTATTGAAGGAATAAAACTTAAATTGATGCATTTGAAAAAACTTAAAAAACACCAACCCTAAAGAATTTATTTATACAAATATACCTCGATGTTCAGAGGAGGCGTTGATGTCGGAGGGAATCGGGAGGAGCGACGTTGATGTTGAAGGAAAAAAAACTCCATACGATACATGTTATTGAAGGAATAAAACCTAAATTGATGCATTTAAAAAACTTAAAAAACACCAAGCCTTAAAGAATTTATTTATACAAATATACCTCGATGTTCAGAGGAGGCGTTGATGTCGGAAGGAATCGGGAGGAGCGACAGAGGGAATCGAGAGAAGCGATATTCAGATGAGCGGTGGTGTGAGTCGTGAGGAGAAGGAGAGGGGGCGGAGCAACGTTCAGATGAGTACAATGAATGAGGGGAGAGAGAGACGATGTGTATCTTTGTGCAGAGAAATAAGTTCTGAAAGTTTTAGGATGGACGGTCTAGATTAAGCCATCCGATTGAACGGTCAAGATGGAGACATGTGGAGGTAAACTTTTCCTCCATAAAATTTGATAATTAGTCGTCAAATGTGTAGCATTCCCGCCGAGATATTTGGGACGGTAATGTGAATTATTTGGAACATAAACTTTTATTAGTCCCAAATAGTAATCCATTTTTAGAATCTGTCACAAAAAATATAACTTTTTGTTACTAAAAATATAGCCGTCCCTAGAACTATACTTTTAGGACTTTTTAGACTAGTGTTCCTAATAGTGTCGTCCCAAAAAGACATTTTTTTTCTAGTGGCATTATATTCGGCCACGTTATTAGTACAAGGTTCCACGAGAGAATATGCACGGTGTATAACCAGATGGTCGGGTGACACAAGCACGATGTCTACTCCGGCCACGATATTTCCTTTAGGTCCTGTTCTTGATGCACCGTCAAAGACCATTCGCCAAATGGGGATTTCCTCAGTTGCGGTGTTAGACTCCATTACTTCATCCAAAATTTCATCGTAGAGTTTGGAAGATTCTGGTACCGGATGAGCTGCTAGGAAATCAGCTAACGCTTGGCCTTTTACTGCCTTCTGAGGGACGAATAGCATATCGTATGGAGTCAACAACATTGTCCATGTAGCTAAACGGGAATTAAGAGAAACCGATTTTGTCATGAGTATTCTGAGAGGATTGACTTTAGATATGATGTGGATAGTCTGCCCAGACACAAAGTGACGTGTCTTCTGGATAACAAATACCAGTACGAGACATTCATTTTCCCCAGGTGTGTATCTATGCTCGACACCCACCCTCGTGCGGCTGAGGTAGCAGATTGCATTTTTATGGTCGCCTTAATTCTTCTGAGCTAATAGGGCACCAAAGGTATGATCCATAGCACGGACATATAACAAGAAAGGCTTTCCTATTATTGGAGCCACCAACACTAGGGGGCTTGTGAGATACTTTTTGATGTCGTCAAATGCGCGTTGACATTGTTTAGTCCAGACGAAAGATACTCATTTTTTATGAGCTGAGTAAACGGTTGACACCTTCTAGAAAGATTTGAAATGAATCGTCTGATGTAGGCTAGCCTTCCTTGAAGTTCGTGTAGCTCTTTGAGATTTCTTGGGGGACGTATATCGAGGATAGCTTTTACTTTCTCTGGGTCAAGATGTATACCCTTTGAAGTGATAACAAAACCAAGAAACTTGCCGCTGGAGACTCCCAGAAAAGACTTGGTTGGATTCATCTTGAGTTGGTGTGCACGTATTAGTTCGAACACCGTTCTCAAATCTTGGAGGTGGTTGCCCATGAGACGACTTTTAACTATGATATCGTCTACGTAGCATTCCACTATTTTGCGCAAATGATCACAAAAAATTGTGTTTATAGCGGTATGTCGCCCCTACATTTTTCAATACGAAGGGCATCACCGGATAGTAGTATACCCCAACGATGTTCGAAAAGATGTGTGTTTCTCATCGTGGAGGAACATCTTGATCTAGTTGTAGCCTGAGAACCCATCCATAAAGGACATCCGCTCGAAGCCGCAAGTATTGTCGATCATTACGTCGATGATCGGTAGAGAAAACTCATCTTTCGGGCATGCAGAGTTCAAATCACGGTAATCGATACAGAATCGAACTTTACCATTCTTTTTATAACTGGAACAATGTTATTGACCAAGTTAGGGTGTTTTCTTTACGAATGAACCCGCTTGAAATAAGCTTCTTGACTTCACTCTCGATAGTTTCCATGATATCTGGTCGAAACCGTCGTTGTTGCTGCTTCACTGGCTTAGCTTTGGATGAGATATTTAGGCAGTACCTAGCAACTTTAGGGTCCAAGCCTGGCATGTCTTTATAGTTCCATACAAAGATGTCAATATATTCTCTTATAAGCTGTATAAGATATTGTTGTTCTTCGCTAGACAGACTTTTGCTGATGAAGATTGGTTTAAGAGATGACTCATCTCCTAAATTAACTTCGACGACTTCGTCTTCAATAGGTGGTTTACGTTGTTCGAAATGTAACTCCCACCTAGTATCCATCTTTTGAGCCCATTGTTCAAGCTCGATTGATTGGACATCGTCTGCAATTTGGTCAACTGAGACCATATTGACGGACAAAGTTGCTTTGAACATGTCTCCAATGCTGGAGTCTGAATCCCAGAGGTAGGAATCAGAAGAATGACAACAACGATCCACTTCGACGTTTGATCCTTCAGGAGTTGTTTGAGGAGTAACGTAACCAAATCAACACCGTTTTGTTGATAATAGTTCTCGGGTTTGCCGGAAGGAGCAAAGTGACGTATTCGCAATCGTCGCCCTTGACCATAGTTTAATCCCTAGTCGCTTTTTATATCATATCCCATGTTCTGGATGATATTCTTGGCCTGCCAACTATATCGGTAAAGTTGCATTTTTCCAGAATCATAGGTAGCTTCAGTGTTGTGGTTGGGAGAAGTAGAGTCCAGAACGAACTTTCTTTCGCCAATTATTCGACCGAAGATGATCAATTCTTCACCCTTCTTTCTAGCTGGAATGATGAAGTAGTGGATATCTTCTGGCCAGACTTTTTCCTGTAGACAAGGCATCGTGACCGGCATGCAGAGATGTGGTCCTATGCCATGCTCTAGGGCATATATCGTATCTATGTACTGGTTTACAGATTGGTAGACATCAGAATAATTCAAAGATAAACTTTTACTTAGAAAATATGCAAGTTCTTCTTCAGGAATAACATCATCCACTGAAGGTACATTATTTTGAGTATTGATATACTCATTGAGGGGATCGTTGTCTGGAACAGGAGCCACAGACTTGGCCAAGTTCACCACATAGGGTAACTCTTCAGGATTGGGAGGACGGACTTCAGTAGGTTCCACCCGAGTTGTTTTGCGAAGAGTAATGGTCAATGGTTTGACCTTATCATGATTCTGCTTTTTGACCCAGATTTTGAGCGGCTTTGGAGTACTTTTTGGAGTAGTACATCCTTTGACTCGGATAACCAGGGGACCATCACTGGAGGATGAACTCACTTCATCTTCATCGTCAGCTTCTTTGCCGTCATCCTTGGAGGGCTGAGATTGGTGAAGTACCGAATCTCCATAGTAGGCTTTAATACCCTTAAAAGGATCGACATCGGCAAACTCCGTCTTCACGATGTCATCGCTGTTGACGTACTTGAAACACTTGTGGAGGGTAGAATGAACGATCTTGTTCTCGTGTATCCATAGACGTCCTAACAAGACGTTATAGGACACATTGGCGTCGATTACATAGCAAGAAACCTCTGTTCGGAGATCACCAATCTGGCACTTGAGACGGATCTTGCCCAGCGGGTGGCTTCTACCAGCATTGAAAGCCATGATAGTTGTATTGGTTGCAGACAGCTTGTGCAGAGGGATCCCTAGAATTTGGAGTAGGCTTCTAGGAATGATGCTGAGGGAGGAACCTGGATCAATATGCATCCGATCCACCTTAGTCGCCCCGATATACCCTGTATAGTATAGAGTTCTATCATGACGATTGTTTTTAGTAGCATGTCCTCTTGTGAAAAGGTGATGTTGGGCACCACTTCCATAGTGCTATGACAGTGAGGACAGGAGACGGGATCTTCAGCGGGGGCTTTGACTTCAGCGAAATAAGATTCGGCATGTAGTAATGCCTCACTTAAGGCTTTCCGTGTCTCTTTGGAGAGTCGTAATAGATCGAACAAAGATAACCTGGCAGGTGTATTGGCCGGCTGTGCCAGTATATCAAAGTTGTAAGGCCGATCCATGCCTACGGGAGTTGGTGCCTTCAGAGACTTGTCAAATCACGTCTCCTTCTGCTTAGCTTTGTCGGTAGTTGAGGACTTAGATGGACCAGCTTCTAAACTTATGGGGGCAGCAGGAGCTTGAGAAGGTATTGTATCTTCTTGTGCGGGGTCATAAGTCCATAGGTAGGTCTTTCCAGATCGCGTCTTGCTAGATAGAACTTTATAAATGGGAGAAGACACCATATGGCATGATTTATATTTCTTGCCCCTCTTTACTTTGGAAGACCACCCCCTGCGTCATTTCTTACACAAGGTCTGGATGGACCCATATGATCCCACCACATTCTGTCGTGGGTGGAACCAACGTTGAGTTGCGAGCTGGCGGCAGGTTGACGATTTCCATTACTGCCTTGAGGTTTAGGACTACGTCGTCTGGGACTTCTGTGGGAGGAAAGTCACCAAATTGAAGAGAGATCATGTTAGAAGATACGACCTTGTCTTCAGCTTCGAGGTTGATCGCTTGGCTGTCGATAAGTTATTGTATTTTTTTCTTCAGGACGATGCAATCCTTGGTAGAGTGGTGCACGTATTAATGATAAAGACAGTACTTGGGATCGTTGAGTTGGTTTGCCTCCGCAGGACGTCGTGGTGGAGGCAATGTCAGTTTATTACCCTTCATCAATGTGTGAAAAATGGTAATAACGTCATCTTCGTCAAAGGAGAAAGTCTCCATGGGTTTGTTAGGAGCGTCCTGAGAATTGGAAGCTCCCTTGGAAGTGTCGACCTTCAAGACTTCTTTTCCTTTACCCCCACGGACAGGGATAGTTTGGGGTTGCTTGCTTTTGTCTTCTGATTTGGGTATCTTCAACCCCAGTAATTCCAGATTAGGGACGTCATTTTTAGCAACATCAGCAGCTCCGATAAAAGCATGCCATGTATCATACTTATGTATACCCAAACAGAACTTCACTGTAGGAAGAAAGTTATGTCGACAAGTATCCATAGGTTTTGAGTCTGGTATGCCGAAGGGCATCTTCAATGCTAGTTTCCTGAAGCATTCGATGAATGCAATAACAGACTCAGTCCTCCTTTGCTTGGTCTCGATGAGGGTGGACATACTAACATGCATGCCACTCTTATAAAACCAGTTGAGGAATAACCTCTCCAAGCCATTAAAGGAATTAATACAACCGTTAGGCAGACTGCAGAACCATTCAAAAGCTACCCCCTGCAAGGTGCTAATAAATAACTTTGACAAGAACGGATCGTCCCTTAGTAAGTATAGAGTCTGCGTGTTGAAGTATGTCATGTGTTGGCGAGCAGAAGTCATCCAGTCGAATGAATTTTGTGTCGGTGGCTTGTAGTTAGGAGGGCAAGTAACATTCTCCCATTCAGGAGGATAAGGTTGAGATATCCCCATTTTCTGAAGCTCATCTTTATGTGAGATGGTATCGAGGTGGGCATCAAGAGAAACAATTACATCCTGCTGATTGAGCAGATGTTGAGAAACGATTGTTGTACGGTTGTTAGGCATCCTTGGCGAAGGACCACCCCCAGCATTTACGAGATTTGGAGGAGGTACAACGGAATGATACTCATTTTGTAGTGAAAGAGGGTTGTTGCTATGGGCCGGACTAACGTGTGCTGAGACGTTCGGTTGAGGTAGAGGAACAGTCCCAGCAGTTTTGACTGCCATGATACTGGTAAGCATATCAGTAATCTTGGCAAATGTCATTTTAAGACTCTCTAGCTGCTTGCTGGTCTGATCACTAGCTTTTTCAGGTCTCTCTCCATCCGCCATGTATGTAGATAACATACGAGGATGAATAGAGGAGACAGTACAACTGGTGTTGATACTGTCTGTCTCTGAGTTGAAAATACCCTCGTCTTCAAGCAGAGGACTCGAAGAGATCATCGTCATCTGGAAGGCTACCCCCGGTGTGAAGGTCATCTGCTTCAAATTCTGAGGGAATACTACCCCCAGTTGAAGGATCATCGCCTCCAGCTTGGGAGTCTTCATCATCTATACGGAATCTCATCCTTGACCGAGTACCCATATAGACTCCTTCAGATGTAGTAGCTCGCTGGCTATCTATTGGCAGACTTCTTCTTCTTTTTTTCGCAGAACTGAGAGAAAAAATTGGGTTGGTGGTCCACTTTCTTTAATTGGGGCTCTCGTAAGAAGGATCCCATAAAGCCATGTTGGATGAAACACATAACGGCTTTTCATTCTTTGAGGCACTATTGTTGCTTTGGAGCAGCAACAGTTGATGACAATACTAGTGCACGGATGTACGCCATGAATTGCAGATTCCTTCCTCGCTTTACGCTTATTATTTATCATGTAGCATAAATCGACGGAAGGGAGTTTTGCCTTAAAACCTATGTCACATGCATCGTCGAGCTTTGTATATGGGTTTGTATGGGGAGTTGGCACATCCGGACTTAGTTCATGTGCAGGGGCAACCCCCACACCTAATTTCCGTAATGACCTTGAAGACAACCCCGTGCTATACGCGGTGGGGTATAACTTTTTGCTGTGGGCGCATAGACCCTGGAGCATGCCCTTGGGCACATGCTTTCCTGAAGTCCTGGCAACATACCTGGCCCTCCTGGATATGGGCGCATAGAATGGTTCATCAGATCCTTAGCGCATGACCCTGGGCGCATAGCCTATCAAAGACAGAAGTCCTCTGGCTAGAGTTATGCGCCCACATACTGCCTTGGGCATATAAATTTAGGCGCATGCTTTGGAAATAGCGTTGTTTTCTTCCAGTTTTGCCTTCTTCATTTATGAGCCTCGCTGAGTTTGTCCAGAGCGTCGAACACATCGATTCTTGGCATCGTAGTGTTTTTCTTTTCCAAGTTTCGAGTATTGAACACTGTTGTTGGTTGTGTAGAACCCTAGAGGGGGGGTGAATAGGGAAATAAAAAATAAACTATAACAAATGATGCAATAAAGAGTAAATAGTAGAAAGATCAAACGCAAACACAAGGATGTATCCTGGTATCCTCTTTTGAGGCAATCCAGTCCCGGAACTCTCTCCGGCTTTAATCCACTATTATGCAAATAGTACACACGAGTTTGGATCCGAAGAACTCGCCAACTTCAACACGAGTTTGGATCCGAAGACTCGCCAACTTCTACACACGAGTTTTCTTACGAAGGCTCGCCAACTTCAAACAAAAGAGAATGAGAACTTGCTGATCTTCTAATACGTGAAGATCGAAATGTACAACTCTTTAATACTCTAGCACTTTGGGAGAGGATGACAATGAAAAGCTTTGAGAGAGTATTAATGGTGGAGCTCTTGGTTGTTGGAAAATTTATGGAAGAGTTGGTGAAGAAGCTCAAGAGAGAGAGAGCTTCCTTTTATAAGAAAAACCAAGAGTGGGTGGCATTTAATGCTTCTGAGTGTACGCAGACCGGCATGCCGTCGGTATGCCGCGGCATACCGCCGGTATGCCGGCCAAACAGTAACGGTCATATTTATGACCGTTCAAGAGCATTAAATGCGGCCATTAATGCATGTCAGACCAAATCGAAAAGCAGATTATTCGAAATTCGGTATACCGCCGGTATGCCGGAGCATACCGTCGGTATGCCGACTAAAGTGACAGAAAGTTTTAGAGCTATAAGAAACGGCATGCCGCCGGTATGCCGTAGCGTACCGTCGGTATGCCGACAATAAATCACAGCATCTATTGTATTGCTAGGAAACGGCATGCCGCCGGTATGCCGCAGCATGCCGTCGGTATGCCGGTAATTCGAGACAGCAACTTTCTGGACACAGAAAGCGGTATGCCGCCGGTATGCCGAAGCATGCCGTCGGTATGCCGCTTATTGTCACAGAAACATTTCTGGACACGAAAACGGTATACCGCCGGTATGCCGTAGCATGCCGTCGGTATGCCGCTTTTTGTCACAGAAACTTTTCTGGACAAAAGAACGGTATACCGCCGGTATGCCGGAGTATACCGCCGGTATGCCGCTCTGAATAACTTGATTTTCGATTTGTGCTTTAAGTTATCATCCATCCTTTAGTGTTTTACAGAAATACCTAGACCAGTACAGACTCGAAAACACTAAGCATGAAGACGCCGACTTTATGCAGGGAATGCCGGTGAACGCCACAGTCTTCAAGAAATCAGAAAGTCCTTGATCTTCTGAGAGAATAAGAATCTGAAGAGCAAAAGACTAAACTACGAAGATGCTGTTAATTACTCAAAATAAAATGTGCCAACAAACTCCCCCATTTTGATAATTGACAAAATAGAGAGATAGCATCTTCAGGGAGTATCTCCCCCGTAGGTAGACAGCTCCCCCTCAATACGATTTCTCCCCCTTTGTCACTTATTCAAAGATGGGGATAACTAAAGTAAACAGTGCACATATAACTGTAAAAATACGAGAAGAGTGATAAAAGCATGCATGAATATATTGAAGGAAAAGTTAAGATACATGCATGACCCATACAAAGCAGAGATAAAGAAAATAAAGACTCTCCATTACGAGAGCCGGACACTTGAGACAAACATGGATAAAGTCCCCGAAGGACTGCAAAAAGCAAGAAACAACCACACCGGTCCCCGAAGGACCACAAAAGACAAACAAGCAACACATAAAAAAACAAGAACCACTAAACCACTGAGACCATCACCAAAGGAGAACCATCCCTAATCCTCTGCCGGATCATCATCACCATCATCATCCTGAGCCTGCTGGAGGGCGCCAAAAGGATCAATGCCGTCCGGGTACATAAACCCGTAGGCATTGGGGTCAGAGAAACGCGGGGCCGTGTACATGGGATCCTGAAGATTAAGATCCAGAAAGGCATCCCGGTCTTGGAGAGTGCGCTGGATGAAGTAGCCCTGATCGTGGAAGCGAGACTGGATGAGGGCGCCAAGTCCACGAGTGTGGGTCCGCATCTGCTCCTCCGCCTGGGCCATCCTCAGATCAAAGTGGTGCTGAGTAAGTGGCATATAGCGGCCCGTAGATGGAGGGGTAGATGCAGGGGCAGCAGGAGTGGAACCCGGTTGCTCCTGGGAGGAGGAAGCACGGGAAGAAGAGCCGCCAGCAAGGGTACGGGAGACGGCCAGAAAAGAGAGGACCCCATCCGAGGAGCAGAGAGACAAGTCAACTTGTTTGGCCTCCATGAGTAAGGTGATGAAGGAACCATAGAGGAGGTTCTGCTTCCCCGCAGGCATGGTACGCCGGAATTGCAGAAGAAGAGTCTTGGGGAAGGAGAAACGCTTCCGGGCATAGAGATGATACATGAGAACAAGAGCGTCACCAGTGATGGCGTCATAGTTCCCGCCCTTTGGAAACAGAGTGTGGCACACGATATGGTGGAGCTCGTAGTAAAACGGCTCCAGCTGGACGGAGAGTGCCGGGATGGCGGGAGGGTTGGGACCCTTGCAGATGATGCGACAGAATTCGTCGAAGGGTGATGCCGCCGAGGAGGTGAGAGCTCCCAAAAGAGGTAACGCATCACCTCTGTCCGGGACGCCCAAGATAGCCCCCACTTCCTTAGAGGTGAGACGGAAGTGGCGGTCATTCACCATAGATTGGATGGCGGAAGGGTCGTCGTCATCCGGTCTCATGTTGCAGTAGAATAGACGGACGGCAGCCGGGTAGACAGGGATTTGGCGCCGAAGAAGAGAGGAGAGACCGGCATCGTCAAACAAAGGGACGTGACCGGGGAAGAGGTTCCAGTTGATGGCCCGTCCTTTGAAGACGTTGTGGTTGGCGAAGTGTTGGAACCAAAGCTCGGCCGCCAAGGCGTTGGAGAAGACGCGTTGGTCATAGCCGGAGGGAAGTGCCACCGGAACGAACGGGTTGAACATGGTGGAGGAGGATCGGGGGCGCTTTGGGTTTGCCATGAGAGAGGAGCAGAGCTATGTAGTGGAGAAGGAAGGAGTAGAGAGGAGGAGGAAGAAAGGATGGTATATAAAGGAGAGAGGGAAGATGAAGAGGTGAGTTTGAAAAAAGGTGGAGGAGGGAACGGTTAAAGAGGAATGGTGATGGGGTAGTTGAAAAGGTGATTAGATGGGTGGAGTAAAAAGATGAGAGAAAAGAGGAAGGGTAATTAATGGGAGGGAAGTTGAGGAGATGGGTAATAAATGATGGATTTGATGGAAGAGAGAGAATAAAGAAGGGATGGAAGGAATAAGAGAGGAGGGAATGAAGAAGGGGCCCGCACAATCAGTTCAGCATTAAAGCCCGCAGTCGTCCGGCATGCCGTCGGTATACCGTAGTATACCGTCGGTATGCCGAAGAACTAAACAGAACGTTATTCTGGTTCGAAAAACGGCATGCCGGCGGTATGCCGTAGTGTACCGACGGTATGCCGAAGATCGAAACAGAACTGAATTCTGCTTCGAAAAACGGCATGCCGCCGGTATACCGCAGTATACCGTCGGTGTGCCGAACGAGAAACGGTTAGGGATCAAAGGATAAAATGCCGAGTTCACGACAAAGGAAAGAGAAGCGGTCTTCCGGGAGAGGTTTAGTGAAAATATCGGCTAATTGATAGGTAGTATCAATAAATTCAAGATGGATATCTCCTTTTTGTTGATGGTCACGAAGAAAATGGTGTCTAATTTCAATGTGCTTCGTGCGTGAGTGACAAATCGGGTTTTTCGTGAGATTGATAGAGCTAGTGTTATCATATTTAATAGGGGTGCAAGAATGAGAAATACCATAATCTAAAAGTGTTTGTGACATCCAAAGAATTTGTGCACAACAACAACCAGCCGCAATATACTCTGCCTCAGTGGTTGAGAGAGCGACAGAGTTTTGCTTCTTACTAAACCACGATACCAAGGACTTCCCGAGGAATTGACATGTGCCACTAGTGCTTTTTCGGTCAATCTTGCATCCGGCAAAATCCGCATCCGAAAAGCCGTGAAGCTCAAAGGATAAGGATTTCGGATACCAAAGACCCATGTTAATGGTGCCTTTGAGATAACGAAAAATGCGCTTGACGGCACTCAAATGTGATTCCTTTGGATTGGCTTGATATCGTGCACACAAACAGACACTAAACATGATATCCGGACGGCTAGCCGTTAAATAAAGTAAGCTACCGATCATACCTCTATACTTACGAATGTCGACCGATGTGCCATCTTCATCATTGTCAAGCTTGGTCGTTGTAGCCATAGGGGTCCTCATTGATTTGGATGAGTCAAGGTCAAAACGCTTGAGGAGGTCCCTTGTATATTTTGCTTGATTGATGAAGGTTCCTTTAGGTCCTTGCTTGATTTGTAACCCCAAGAAGAAGGAGAGTTCTCCCATCATACTCATTTCAAACTCTTCCTGCATAACTTTGGCAAATTCTACACAAAGTGTGTTGTTAGTAGAACCAAAAATAATATCATCCACATAAATTTGAACCAATAAGAGAGTCCCATCATGGGATTTAATGAAAAGTGTGGTGTCAACTTTTCCCTTTGAAAAATTGTGAGAAACAAGAAAAGAGCTAAGACGCTCATACCAAGCACGTGGAGCTTGTTTGAGGCCATAAAGGGCTTTATGAAGTTTGAAAACGTGGTCAGGAAATTGAAAATCTTCAAAACCGGGAGGTTGTTTAACATAAACTTCCTCCTTAATAATACCATTAAGAAAAGCACTCTTAACATCCATTTGAAATAGCTTAAAGTCATTAAAACAAGCAAAGGCACAAAGCATACGAATGGATTCAAGACGTGCAACCGGAGCATAGGTTTCGTCGTAGTCAATGCCTTCCTCTTGGTTATAGCCTTGGGCAACCAATCGGGCTTTGTTACGAGTCACTAACCCATCTTCATTTAGCTTGTTGCGAAACACCCATTTAGTTCCAATAATGGGATGATTGCTAGGTTTTGGGACAAGTTCCCAAACCTTGCTTCGCTCAAATTGATTAAGCTCCTCTTGCATAGCTATCATCCAAAATTCATCGAGAAAAGCATCATTAACATTTTTAGGCTCTATTTGAGAGATAAAAGCCATATTGGCACAAAGATCACGAGTGGCGGATCTTGTGCTAACACTTGAGGAAGGATCCCCAATGATGAGCTCCTTAGGATGATTGGTGACAAATCTCCATTCTCTTGGGAGATCCTTTGGAGGAGGCTCGAGAGGAGGAGACTCTTTTGATGGGGTCACAACTTCATTGTTAGATGAAGAAGGACGATCCTCAATAGAGGAGTTCTCCAATCCAAACGAGATGTCATCAATATCCTCGGAGGAGGAGAATATAGAAGAGTTGAGTTCATTAAAAGAGACATTGATTGACTCTTCGACAACAAGACTTCTTTTATTAAAAACACGAAAACCTTTGCTATGAGTAGAGTATCCAAGAAATATTCCTTCATAGGCTTTTTCTTCAAACTTGCCTAGGTTATCCTTGGTATTCAAAATAAAACAATTGCAACCAAAAACCTTGAAATACTCAATAGAAGGAATTTTGTTAAACCAAAGCTCATAAGGAGTCTTCTTAGTAATAGGTCTAATTAAGACCCTATTAATTACATGACATGCCGTATTGACGGCTTCCGCCCAAAAATATTGAGGGAGCTTATATTGGTTTAACATGACCCGGGCCATATCGCCAAGGGTTCTATTCTTTCTCTCCACAACACCATTTTGTTGAGGAGTACGGGGACAAGCAAAATCATGTCCAAAACCATTCTTTTCACAAAATCTTTTGAAATCAACATTATCAAATTCACCTCCATGATCACTCCTAATTTTGTTAATAGAAAAGCCTTTCTCATTTTGAACACGTTTACAAAAAGCAACAAATTCACGAAAAGTATCACTTTTGCAAGCAAGAAAAATAACCCAAGTAAATCTTGAAAAATCATCAACTAAAACAAAGGCATAGAGTTTGCCACCAAGGCTAGCTACTCTACTAGGCCCGAAAAGATCCATATGAATAAGTTGAAGGGGTCTTGTGGTACTCACAGAGTTGATGGATTTGAAAGATGACTTGGTCAACTTACTTTTCTCGCATTCTTCACAAACCATATCCTTCTTGAAGGGGATGCTAGGAAGTCCTCGTACAAGCTTCTTGGAGGCGAGACGAGAGATGGTATCCATGTTAGCGTGTCCAAGCCTCATGTGCCAAAGCCAACTCTCATCGTTCTTTGCAACTAGGCACCTGTCATTGTTAGTACCTTCAACAAGATAAAGAACATAAATATTGTTTTCTCTAATGCCTTCATACACAATAGTTCCATTGGAGCTATCGGTAATGTAGCATTTGAGTTTAACAAACTTGATATCATAGCCATTATCGGTGAGATGGCTAATACTAAGGAGGTTATGCTTAAGATTAGTAACAAGACATACATTATTGATACAAGGATAAGGAGGAGAACCGATGTTACCATTTCCAATAATATAACCTTTTAGATTGTTACCGAAGGAGACATGTCCTTCCTTCTTCATCGATAGCGTTGTAAAAAGTGAAGCATCACCGGTCATGTGCCGTGAACAACCGCTATCGAGAATCCACTTGCTTCTAGCATGAGAAGGATTCGTCACCTACAACATAAGTTGAAGATAAACATTTTGGTACCCATGATCTTATGGGTCCTTGAGTGTTAGTCTTAGGAACCCATTTAAGAACTCTCATGTCAACTTGTTTTCTTGTATAACAAAAATTAGAAGTATGACCAAGCAACCCACAATAATTGCACATTAAGGAAGATCTAAAAGAAGAAGTGTGAGTGTTGTGCATATGCGAGTCTCTAGTGTGCGATGTTCTACCATGAGTGTTATGATGATAGAAAAATGCATGATGAGAAGTTTTCTTTTTAACAAAAGGTCCTTTTCTAGTGTTAGAAGAGGAGTTGTGTGTAGTGTTCATGTAATGGTTATGCCTAGCATTGTGATGAGTGTGGGGAGGTCTAGGAGCATGCATGTGAGTGGAATTCTTATTACTAGAATTCTTACTCCGTGTAAGAAGATCATTATACTTAATAGAAGTGGAATATTCTCTTCTATTAGCATCTTGACATTTGCGCATGGCAAACTCATAAGAGCTTCTCATGGATTGAATCTCATCATCCTTTTTCTTGATGGTGTCAAGAGATTCTTGAAGTTTTAGTCTCAAAGACTCCACTTCATCCGTGTCGGAAATAGGAGATTTTCCCTTCACATCACTAATGATGCTTGAGAGCCTCTCTACTTCAAGTTGAAGAGCCTCGACCTCCTTAAAAGATTTCTTGTATTTATTCCGAACACCTTTGTGTTCTTCATGTAACTCAAGAATGGCTTTCTCCAAATCATCATAGGTAAGAGTGTTTAAGGAAAAATCATCAAGTACCTCATCGGTTGCCATGAGACAGACGTTGGCATTGTGTTTGCACTCCTTGTCATTGTCGGAGTCGCTTGCGTCGCTTTCACACCAAATGCTAGTGTTGGCGAACTTTCTGGAGGACGAGCTTCCCTTGCTTGGCTTCTCGTACTTGCTTGAATCTTTTCGTACCATCGGACAATCCCTCTTGATGTGTCCGGGTCTTCTGCATTGATAGCATGCCGGGTCATCTTCATTGTCCCGTCTAGAGCGGTTGGCCTTGTTGAACTTTAAGAACTTCCTGAAGTGCTTAGCTGTGAGAGCTATTTCTTCATCGTTGTCCGACTCATTGTCGTCGGAGCTATCCTTGGAGTAGGACCTTGAAGCTTTGAGAGCAAGAGTCTTCTCCTTTTCTTTGGTCTTCTCCTTCTCCTTCTCTTGAATGGAGGATTCCTCTTGATCCTTCATGTCAAGCTCGTGAGTCATCAGCTTACCCATGAGGGTTTCTAGGTTCATGACGGTAAGATCGTTCCCCTCAATGATTGCGGTAGCTTTAGGACTCCAAGCTTTCGTCAAACCTCTAAGAATCTTCCTTATCTTTTCATGAGCGGGATATTCCTTTCCAAGAGAAGAGAGAGGGTTAATAATATCACCAAAGCGAGTAAACATGCTGGCAATAGATTCATCATGCTTCATTTTAAAAGACTCATATTCTTGCGTGAGTCTACTGATCTTAGATTCCTTCACTTGTGAAGTCCCCTCGTGTGTAACTTCAAGCAACTTCCAAATTTCATTGGAAGTCTTGCAAGTAGAGATTCGATTGAATTCACTACTGTCGAGAGCACAGTAAAGAGCGTTCATTGCCTTGGCATCTCGACAAGCAAGCTTCTTGATGTTTTCAGTGAGTGTTTCCCGAAGGGTGTCAGAAGCAATATCCTCTATAGCTCTGGAAGGAGTAGGGATGCCATTTATCACGCAATCCCATAAATCGAAATCTATGGATTTGAGATAAATGCCCATCCTAATCTTCCAATAGTTATAGTTGGTACCATCAAATAGGGGAGGCCTATTTGTGGAGTGTCCCTCATTGTGAAACGTGTTGATGCTAGGGTTAGAGGCCATGGATCACTCAAGGGTGTAAATCCAAATCAAGAGAACAAAGCTCTGATACCAATTGTAGAACCCTAGAGGGGGGGTGAATAGGGAAATAAAAAATAAACTATAACAAATGATGCAATAAAGAGTAAATAGTAGAAAGATCAAACGCAAACACAAGGATGTATCCTGGTATCCTCTTTTGAGGCAATCCAGTCCCGGAACTCTCTCCGGCTTTAATCCACTATTATGCAAATAGTACACACGAGTTTGGATCCGAAGAACTCGCCAACTTCAACACGAGTTTGGATCCGAAGACTCGCCAACTTCTACACACGAGTTTTCTTACGAAGGCTCGCCAACTTCAAACAAAAGAGAATGAGAACTTGCTGATCTTCTAATACGTGAAGATCGAAATGTACAACTCTTTAATACTCTAGCACTTTGGGAGAGGATGACAATGAAAAGCTTTGAGAGAGTATTAATGGTGGAGCTCTTGGTTGTTGGAAAATTTATGGAAGAGTTGGTGAAGAAGCTCAAGAGAGAGAGAGCTTCCTTTTATAAGAAAAACCAAGAGTGGGTGGCATTTAATGCTTCTGAGTGTACGCAGACCGGCATGCCGTCGGTATGCCGCGGCATACCGCCGGTATGCCGGCCAAACAGTAATGGTCATATTTATGACCGTTCAAGAGCATTAAATGCGGCCATTAATGCATGTCAGACCAAATCGAAAAGCAGATTATTCGAAATTCGGTATACCGCCGGTATGCCGGAGCATACCGTCGGTATGCCGACTAAAGTGACAGAAAGTTTTAGAGCTATAAGAAACGGCATGCCGCCGGTATGCCGTAGCGTACCGTCGGTATGCCGACAATAAATCACAGCATCTATTGTGTTGCTAGGAAACGGCATGCCGCCGGTATGCCGCAGCATGCCGTCGGTATGCCGGTAATTCGAGACAGCAACTTTCTGGACACAGAAAGCGGTATGCCGCCGGTATGCCGAAGCATGCCGTCGGTATGCCGCTTATTGTCACAGAAACATTTCTGGACACGAAAACGGTATACCGCCGGTATGCCGTAGCATGCCGTCGGTATGCCGCTTTTTGTCACAGAAACTTTTCTGGACAAAAGAACGGTATACCGCCGGTATGCCGGAGCATACCGCCGGTATGCCGGAGCATACCGCCGGTATGCCGCTCTGAATAACTTGATTTTCGATTTGTGCTTTAAGTTATCATCCATCCTTTAGTGTTTTACAGAAATACCTAGACCAGTACAGACTCGAAAATACTAAGCATGAAGACGCCGACTTTATGCAGAGAATGCCGGTGAACGCCACAGTCTTCAAGAAATCAGAAAGTCCTTGATCTTCTGAGAGAATAAGAATCTGAAGAGCAAAACACTAAACTACGAAGATGCTGTTAATTACTCAAAATAAAATGTGCCAACAGGTTGCACAAGAGGGAAGTCGCTGGACTAGTAGAGCCCAGAACGGTATGCACCTTCTTCATGTCAGGAGCCTCTGTGGCAGAGCTATACGCCCACAGGTGAACTCCATACGCCTACATGGAAGGCATATGCGCCCACATGTCAGAGTTCTTCGGTTGTATATCTTCGACGACACTGGCTAGATATGTACCACGAGCCTTCGGAAGCCAAGTCTTGCGAGACTTGTTTGGCTTCACTGATTTTAAGGGAGTAGAGTCTTCCCTCGAGAGCATCTCTTCGAACGCCTGCTGATCGACCTTTACGATCTACATCTTCTGAGTGCTTCCCAATTTATCGGTATTGGATTGCGTCACCACCTTCTCTTCAGAGAAAAAGGTAGTCCCCATCAGAGTCGCCATTTTTGTGGACACACACAAAAAAGAAGAAGAAACGATATCTTTTCTTATTGGCGCAAGGTACCACAAATCGAGTATGCCAGAGATATCCTGCACCGAGGATCCCCGAGTACAAAAAGAATTCAGGGGAATGGGGTGTAATGACCCGCTCCGCCCTAGCGGAAGGCCGATTCAAACGGCAAGTGCAACGACTCAAACGATCCGTCTACCCGAAGAGTGGGCATCGACCTGATGAAGAATCGATGCAAGGCTTAAATTGGCCCGTTAAGGGGAATCCGGATTTAGACTTTCAAAGGCGCACTCGGAGAACTGCTCGGCCGATGTGAACATCGGTAAGGTGGGTGGCTCCGATGAACCCGTCTTTGCTTAGCCTAGACACATAACAATACGGACACTATGGTTAGAATCGCTAGGCGATAACACCGTACATGCTAATAAATGACTCAACGCACCTAGCTAAGGGAATAATCCCATCTTGTATGCTTGTATAGAACATGGAAAAGAACATGGAAAATGTGAGAACTCATGCACCACGCTCCTCGCTCGTGCTAAGGCATAAACTTACGTTCAAGTCCCTATGCGTTCAACAATGAAACAATAAATGGTTTACAACAATAAAACAGAAAACTATCGATATAGTCGTTCCGAGTAGAGTATAGCAACATTGAAAGACTTCGGGACCGATGGGTCGCCAAGGCGACTCCCGTACGGGGAGTTGCATAATGTATGAATGAAAGAATGAACGAATAAGTGAATAAATGAATGAATGAATGTGTGAATGAATCAATGAACGAACGGACAAGTGAAAGAAAAAAAGGAAGAATGAATAAAAGATAAGAAAGAAAGAAATGGTTAGCGACAGGTATGATGGATACGTGCAACGGGGCTCGCTACCCGCGCTGCAAGGACGCCAACCTGGTCGATAACGCATTATGGCTAAGGGTTAGCCTATGGGTCGAAGACAGCCGTTAAGTTAAAATGATAAACAAAAATGAAATGGTCGTGGATAATCCCATCGTATACAGGAGGTGGGAGAAATAAGGGATTCCAGCGGCATGATCAAAGGGAGGATCGTGGCCGGCCTAGGCGGAATCAAAATAGCTTACTGTCCAGGCTGGGTGCGGGCTTGGCCACCCAGGAGACATAAGTGCGGGGTATTTCAAAAGACTATCAAGGTATTCCAGCCGCACGCTATGATAGGTAAGAAATTACCAAGGGAGAAAGGGTCCAAAATGGCTTGTGGTGCCAGCGACCGGTGCATATAGATTAAGTGGGCTTTGCTGGTGGCAATCCACGTGCAAGTCCTTACATTGAAACAAAGTAGTCTAAGTTAACTAAATAAAGTGCCTTCTGAACAGGCATGAAATGTAACACACCAAAGGATAAAGAGTACTTCGTGAAATCGAGTTAGAAAACACGCCTACGTCGCGCTAGGACCTGAGGCAAGGACACACCCTTAGCTTTGAAAGTTTATATAAATTTTTGACTAACTTGGTTTACTTTGGACAGGAAAGGCCGGACGGTAAGTATGGGTAAGTCGTGCATGTATTTCCACGCAAACACTTAAATTCGGCAACACGAGATAGGCTATGAAATATGCCATGAAACTGATCCTAAGGCAAGATTAGAAAGACAATGAATGATAGATGGTGCACAAAAGTAAATAGAACGTGTTTGGTAATGATAGCATAGTGGGCGAGCTAGCCTTCCCACCAGTGTATAATAATGTACTGATAACCCCACAGTTTCCTTGCAGGTCGCAGAAGATGTCATCGGGTGCGGAGCTTCCCTCGAACGTGCCAAGGCGTGGAGCCAACTCTGGAGCCTTTGAGCATTACAAGGAGCTAAAGCACCATATACAGGACATAATGTTTCATAACATCGCCATGAATCATTCCATGTTGTAAGCCACTTGGCTCGCCTTTTATGTTTCAGAGAGAGAGAGCTTGAGCGATTTGTAATCTCGGTCTAGCGCCGCTTGTAAACTTCTTGAATGTTAATAAAGAGTTTGAATTCGCTTTAATTTGTGTTTATTTACTTTCTGCTGCAAATGGGGACACTCTGTGCAACTCTATGGCCTAGCTCAAATAGGCCGTTTCTGGGATTAGCCTTGCACGGGCGCAACCTAGGCCCATGCGGCATCACACCTTAGCGAGGATGATCGCTCCTGCGGGAGCGGGGCATGACAGATTGGTATCAGAGCACGGCTTTACGTCCTTGGACTTTATTTTGATTCTCTCAGTTTTGAAAGCTCGCTTGGAAACAAAGACGTGTACGTTCTCTCTCGTTGTGCCTTGTGATGTTCCATACAATAAGTCTAATATTTTCAAAAGCTCGTACGAGTACTCGGTTGGATGGGATCGATAGGCGAAGGCCTTTGTGCCAAACCATGACGGACTTGAGTAGAAAGAAAACCAAAATGCTAAAAGTTAGCAAACGCAAGACGTACTTGAATAACCTTATGCTGACAATGGCGAACAAGTTTGCGAGCGAGACCGACTATCGCTCAGACGAGAATAAATGAGACTTAGAATGTATGTTGATAGAGATGCTACTTGACCAACGCTAAAGCGAACACGAGAAGTGGTTCTTAGACTTTGAGGAACGGGCGAACGCGCAATTGAGCATATCGATTGGGAATCGAATGACCTTTTGAGGATTTGTAGAGTGACTTGACCCCGAGTGGTGTATGTGATGGCTTCGAGAATGAATAAGAATGAGTATCGACGACTAGTCGAGTGGCTCGAACCCTAAGTGGTGTATGGACGTTATAGAAATTGTTCGAGCGGAACTAAAAGATTTACGGATAGAACAAGTATGTCGGCAAGCAATGACATCGCGCAAAGACTTAGAACGAGTAACGATTAGTTGGTTGTGACTTTGAAAGTCTCAAACGAGATATCGTTCAGACGAATTAAAAATGCGTAGTGCAATTCGAAACGATAAAGTAAATGGAGGTCTTGGTCGAGGAAATGTAGTGAATCGTACATGCGATTTTGAATGTAGTCGAATGGATTAAAACTTGAGTTAAGACGAAATACTCAGACGAGATCGACGATAGCACGATAGAAAGATAGCGTGCATAGGAAACGTTGATTTGGAGGTACAAGAATCACTAAGAAATTTGAATAGATGTTGCTCAACGAAGAGTTAGCACGAGACAATGCGAATTAAGGAATTTAAGTTGCACGACTCAAAATTCGTTGCAAAAGGAAGGTCGACAGGTTATGTACATCATCGATGGTATTAAGGCGTATTAAAGATCGATGCACGATAACTCGAGGGTACTCTGATTCGATGAATGATGATCGTGTTAGAAGTTATTATTTTAAGGGATGCTATGTTGGAGAATTTGGATAGAAATGAATGTTGGAAATGAAGAAGGAAAGTGACTTGATTGTTCGGTGATAACCACAATGACAACGATCTTGTCTTGCGTGAGCATAACTCCAACCTCGCATATGTATCACGTCGGATTTAGGACGATCATTCCACGTGAGCGTTGGCATGGTGATTCATGTACAGCGGGAATGATCGAACTCGAAATACCTTGACTTGGGAATTTTGATTGCTTTGACTTGTGGTTTGAAGCGAAGGCGAATTGGAGGATTGATCGGACTTATGATGGACGACGAAGTAAAGTTGAGGATTGAGTAGGCCCAATCCGCGTATCAAAAATGAGTAAGTCTAGACGCAACATAAGAGTTACGTCCCGATGAGGACGATTATTCTTCGAGAATGTTGACATGGTGATTCATGTCCGCCGTGGATAATCAGACTTGCATGAGATCAGGGCACGACATATTGCAATACTAGACGACCTTTTGATCGACTACGTGAATTGGATAGGATAGATAGGTGAATTGTATCAAAACATACTTGAAGAAATAGACTACGAAAATTTGTTAGTATGGACATACGATATTAACATGTCGAGAATTTGGTTAAGGATAACCTATCGTATGATGACATTTCTAACGAGCTCGGACTTAAAGCGAAGAATATTTCGATGCGAATAGGATGAACGCTGCTTGATGTTAAGAAATTTGAGTGAAACGAACTTGGATACAAACCCCCGTACAACAAACAAATGGTTTGACCATAGGATTTGGGGCGAGCGTAGTACAATGACTTTGCACAATAAACCGAGAACTTGACTTGTAACTATGACCTGGTGAGATGACCTAGCGGATAGGCAGACGACCCTATGCCGAGTGATTAAACCTTTGTGGTTTACGGTATCGTCTGGACGAACGATAGACTTGGGGCAACAAGACTGAGTAGGACGGGGAATTGGGAGTGTCCGTGAACGATAACAAAATTGGCCCCAAACGAAGTGAACAATAGGAATGGATGATGCATAAGTAAAGTTGGGATAACAAAGTGAGGCGTTGATAGGAAGACGTACTCGATGACAGTACAATACTTGGTTTTGAATCGGACAGAAATTACTTAGACTTGGTCGACCCCGCTAAGAAGAAATCATATTGAGTTCATAGACAAGAACGCTTGAGAAGCGAATCGGGTCATCTCGAGGACCGAGATAAACGATAGTGAGATGCACATGAGTTCGATTTTAAATCAAAGTAAAAGTAAAACGATCGGCAAATCGAAACTATCACAAGTAGCTTGTCCGACTTTGCTAATCGCTAAGCTTAGTTGAAATGTACGTATTCGGAGGACGCCATGAATATGTGCACGATCCAAATTCAACGATATAATGAACTCGAATGCAGCTGCGAGTGGGTGTTGCGATGCGCATGAACGAATGAGGGAGTTTGCCTCATCCTACGACTCTCGTGTTTAATAAACTACAACGCACCTCGTGCGACCATTACAGTCCCATGACACGACAAAATAGCAACCAAGTCGAAGAAACACGACAATTGAATAAGTACCATCTACTCTAAAATGAATGAAAAGTCATTCAATAAAATCGACCAAACGCATGCAACATAAAACTTGGTAGGACAACCAAGCATAGTTCGATGCCATCGAACGATAGAGTCGTTCGATAGAATTGCCTAAGAAACACGATGACACGAGTTAAGGAATGATAGGATGACCTGCACTCAGGAAGTCTCGAGGACGAGACTTTTTTTGAGTAGTGTATTATGTAATGACCCGCTCCGTCCTAGCGAAATGTCGATTCAAACGGCAAGTGCAACGACTCAAACGAGCCGTCTACCCGAAGAGTAGGCATCGACCTGATGAAGAATCGATGCAAGGCTTAAATTGGCCCGTCAAGAGGAATCCAGATTTAGACTTTCAAAGGCGGACTCGGAGTATCGCTCGACCGATACGAATATCGCTAAGGTGGGTGGCTCCGATGAACCCATCTTTGCTTAGACTAGACACATAACAATACGGACACTATGGCTAGAATCGCTAGGCGATAACACCGCGCATGCTAATAAATGACTCAACGTTCCTAGCTAAGGGAATAATCCCATCTTGTATGCTTGTATAGAACATGGAAAAGAACATAGAAAATGTGAGAACTCTCGTACCGCGCTCCACGCTCGTGCTAAGGCACAAGCTTACGTTCAAGTCCCTATGCGTTCAACAATGAAACAATGAATGGTATACAACAATGAAATGGAAGACTATCGACATAGTCGTTCCGAGTAGAGTATAGCAACATTGAAAGACTTTGGGACCAATAGGTCGCCAAGGCGACTCCCGTATGCGGAGTTGCATAATGTATGAATGAAACAATGAACGAATAAGTGAATAAATGAATCAACGAATGAATGTGTGAATGAATCAATGAACGAACGGACAAGTGAAAGAAAGAAAAGGAAGAATGAATAAAAGGTAAAAAAGAAAGGAATGGTTAGCGACAGGTATGACGGGCACGTGCAACGGGGCTTGCTACCCGTGCTGCACGGACGCCAACCTGGTCGATAACGCGTTATGGCTAAGGGTTAGCCTACGGCTCGGAGACAACCATTAAATTAAAATGACAAACAAAAATGAAATGGTCGTGGACAATCCCATCGTATACGGGAGGTGGAAGAAATAAGGGATTCCAGCGGCATGATCAAAGGAAGGATCGTGGCCGGCCTAGGCGGAATCAAAATGGCTTACTGTCCAGGCTGGGTGCGGGCTTGGCCACCCAGGAGACATAAGTGCAGGGTATTTCAAAAGACTATCAGGGTGTTCCAGCCGCACGCTATGATAGGTGAGAAATTACTAAGGGAAAAAGGGTCCAAAATAGCTTTTGGTGCCAGCGACCGGTGCATATAGATTAAGTGGGCTTTGCTGGTGGCAATCTACGTATAAGTCCTTGCATTGAAACAAAGTAGTCTAAGTTAACTAAATGAAGTGCCTTCTGAACAGGCTTGAAATGTAACACACCAAAGGATAAAGAGTACTTTAAATCGAGTTAGAAAACACGCCTACGTCGTGCTAGGACCTGAGGCAAGGACACGCCCTTGGCATTGAAAGTTTATATGAATTATTGACTAACTTGGTTTACTTTGGACAGGAAAGGCCGGACGGTAAGTATGGGTAAGTCGTGCATGTATTTCCATACAAACACTTGAATTCGGCAACACGAGATAGGCTATAAAATATGCCATGAAACTGATCCTAAGGTAAGATTAGAAAGACAATGAATGATAGACGGTGCACAAAAGTAAATAGAACATGTTTGGTAATGATAGCATTGTGGGCGAGCTAGCCTCCCCACCAGTGCATAACAATGTTCTGATAACCCCACAGTTTGCTTGCAGGACGCATGAGACGTCATCTGGTGCGGAGCTTCCCTCGAACGTGCCAAGGCGCAAAGCCAACTCTGGAGCCTTGGAGCGTTGCAAGGAGCTGAAGCACCATATACAGGACATAATGTTTCGGAACATCGCCATGAATTATTCCATGTCGTAAGCCACTTGGCACGCCTTTTATGTTTCAGAGAGAGAGCTTGTGCGATTTGTAATCTCGGCCTAGCGTCGCTTGTAAAATTCCTGAATGTCAATAATGAGTTTGAATTTGCTTTAATTTGTGTTCGTTTACTTTCCGCTGCAAATGGGGACACTATGTACGACTCTGTGGTCTAGCTCAAATCTGCCATTTTTGGGATTAGCCTTACACGGGCGCAACCTAGGCCCGTGCGGCATCACGTCTTAGCGAGGACGATCACTCCTACGGGAGCGGGGCATAACATGGGGCGATGGAGATCGAGCGGCAGTTGCTCCTTTACTCCGTTGACACTCTGATTATAAAAGTGGGAGATAACCTAAGAAAATTGCTAACTCTCGGCTCACTTGCAAGAAGTGCAGCAACTTGGCTCTTAAAATGCTCTTCGTTCTGTCTGTTTTTGAAGAGGTATGAGGCCCCTATTTATAGTCGTTTTGCACTGAAATGACTATTATGCGCCCACAGGCGAAAAATACACTGATTTCACTGTGGGTGCATAACACCCCTTTTGGCGCATAGTGTAGCCCAATAATTATATCATGTTTTTGAATATGGCTAATCAATTAATTTAACATAACGACGTCACTAATATTTATGTAATCACTATCATGTTGCTACTTAAACTTAGCATTTTCCTAATGGTAGCATTGTCCTAAATGTTCTATACCATATTGCTATGCTTGTATCATATTGTTTTGTTCATCTAACATGTTCTTATAGACATGTAGTAAGCATGATCAAGCTTTGTCAAACCAGGACATATGCAATGGAGAATTATTGATGGTCCAAAGACGACGTTATACATGAAGATTTTTTTGAACCGCCTAACGACCTATCCGGGACCTCGCATCGGGGGTTCCGCCACCCGGTCAGCGGATAGGGGTCGAGGGGGCAGCGCCCCCTGTGGGGGTTAGGGGACGAAGCCACCGAAAGGTATTTATATTTCCAGATCTATTTTGGACATATGCCGCCAAAGAAAAAGGCGACTTCAAGTCTGCTCAAATATTTGAAGAAAGGCGTCATCAAAGGGCTCTTGGTTTTCCTATTTTATCAATATAATTTTTCATATTTATTGAGTCTAGGAATACGATGTAAACTACATCGTACTGGCAAATAGGCTATCCAAGAAATATTTTCATAATATCCTTTTATTTTGAAAACAAGCCCACTTACAAAAGCCCAAACTACTTCCTAACTGTTTGACTTTTCAAAAAGCCCAAAAACCAATTTGCAAAAACTCTGACAGAACTCCAGGCGAATTCGGCCCGAGTTCGGTTAGTGAACGTTGGATTTTTAACTTGGTCCTCCTGCAGTTACAGATCTTACTGAGATTTTCTCATAGAATTCTGCCCGAATTCTGTCCGAATTTTGTCAGAATTCTGCCTTTGGAAAAACTATAAATAGAGAAGGATTTCGATCATTTCAACACACCAATTCACTTTCATATCTTTCTCTATAAGCGTACTACTTCTTCCAAAGTGTTCTGAGCTATTCATTTTCAAATCCTAAGCCACTTACAATCCTCTAGTCGATTTGCCAGTGTGGTACGATCTAGAAGCTTCAGAGTGATTGTAATCAGAGGCTTGATTGAAGATAGACACTTCACAATTGAAGTTAGTCAAGTACTTCAGATCAAAGCTCGCGTTGTAGAAGTTGCAAGAACTTTGGATGAAAACTTGTAGTATTTTCCAATAGTGGATTCAGCTGGAAGCTAAAGTTCTTCCGACTGGATTAGTCCTCACAAGAGGGAAACTAGTATACATCCTTGTGTTTGCATTTGCGCTCTGCTATCTATTTTTTATTTACATATCTGTGATATATATTTTGTAATCTTACTGCTAACAAGTTTTTAATTAACAATATTCTGTTGCCTACTCTATTCATCCCCCCTCTAGAGTATTGCGCATTACAACTCGTTCCTACCATCGATCCTACAATTGGTATCAGAGCGGGTTATACAGGTAAAGCGAGGTAATACTGCTATTATATTCTTATTTATTACAGTTGTTACATAGATCACAGTATCACATATGGCAAGTATGTACTTCACAACTGAAGAGCAATCCTCCACTATTTGATGAAACAAACTATAGTTATTGTAAGACACGAATGAGCTTCTACCTAAAGTCTCTAGATTTTGACATATGGTCAATTGTTGTCAATAGCTACAAAAAGCCTACTATCACTTCTATTCTCACGTCCTCTATAATCAACAAGCCTTATTACAGTTACACGGAGGAAGAGAAGAAGTTAGCTAGCCTTGATGCAAAAGCTATGCATATATTTTATTGTGTTATAGACACAAATGTATTCAATCTTATTACTTGCACAACATCTCATAAAATTTAGAAAGTTCTTGAAGCTACTTATGAGTGCAGGTATGAAAGAAAAGCTAGCAACTCCAGAGAGGAGGATAGTCTTCATAATGATGCAAATATGTGCATGATAAAATTGGGATTTAAGGTACAACACAATCCCTTATACGAAGAAGAGCTTGTATGTGACAACTGTAAGAAGATAGACTACATCCAAGAAGATTGTACTACTGCTAGAAAGGAGAGTCACTACGATCAAATGAAGGAAGATCATCGTCTTACAAGTACGCTAGCACGAGCATATGGTGTGAAAGCGAAGCAAGCGATTCCGAAGAAGAAGAGAGACCTCGTCAAGCTACAAATATATGCTCAATGGAATTATCCAACGAGGTACAAAACAACTCTATTCTAGAAGAGAATGAATTCTCTTATGATGAGTTATCTGATGCTTTCAGTGATCTATTATTAGAACACAAGAAAGTATTAGATAAGTATAAGCAAGCTAGAAAGGATATTCTATCCTATAAGCGGGAGAATGAGAAGCTTACTTGCTTATTAGATAATTCTACTAAGATTTCCATACTTGAGTTTAGATTGCAAGAGGCACTTGATTGCATTGAGAAAAGCACTCAAGAAAATGCTAAACTTAAGGAGCAATTAGAATCAGAAAAGAAGAAGTATTATATTGCTTCATGTAGTGTCACGACCTGCACCCTGATTAGGGACACGAGCACGTGGTTACGTCCAGCTTATGACGTAGAATAGGTGGTAGAACGCTGTATATAAGGTCTGTAAATACTACGACTAAACAGTATAAAGATACCTGTACAGTATATACACTCCGAATGGAGGTGACATAGCAATACAGTCTCAATCACAAAATAAAACTAAGATAGATAGCATAGAAAGGAAATATGATAGATGAAAATAGAAAATAAGTTCAAGATCCACACAAGCCCAAAGCTATACACAACATCACAGAGTCACAAAATATAATATAAACACTACAATCTGAAGGTACTAGCTGGATCACAGTCCAGGCAAACCTAACTAAGCTACACTACTCTTGGTGAGCAAAGTCTAGTGGCTCTACTATCAAGCCACGGTCCAGGTCTACTCCATCTAACTCGTCCCCATAATAGGTTGGGCAATCTGCCATATAATCATTTGTAATATATCAACGGTATCCTGTCAGGAAAATCAGCAAGTACAAACACTAATAACAGTTCCATATGAATTGACAAATTCTATAAGATACAGTGTAATAAAATACAAGACAAAGATATATGATGAATTAGAAACTATTCGAAAGCCGAGTTACAACCCTTAAACCAAATAAGGACCGGGGTTGTAACCCTTCTCCCGAACAGAACTTAGTCTCCAATCAAGGTATAGCATAAAGGCATATAGAGCATGTGAGTAAATGAATATCATAGTATGGTGAGAAAAGAACTGAAAGTAGAACTGAGCAGGATATAAGATATGATAAATAAATATAAAATATGACTTGAATTATTAGAGCGCTATGTGATCGGCTTTAGGTAAGTGACAAGACAGGTTATCCACTTGGCCCGACAATCACACAAAAATCTCTGGAAAGGGTCATGCCGGCCAACCTAGATAACAAACACACGGAGGAATCTGCTACACCCTACGTAAGGTGAGAGGGGCGCAAGCAAAATAGTGACAGGAGGCTTTGATCACATAACCCCTAATAATTCCCCCATCTCCGAATAGTATCACGGATCCGGACATGGCACGTCATGACACGGGATTCAAAAGCAGGGAGCCAGCCCACACCCAAATTGATGTCTATATAAGTACACGAAACACGGAAATATCACGTACCAATATACCAAGAAAGTCCAGGAATAACATCTTATGACAGGATCCGACGTATACTAGTCCGTGAACCATCGTGTCGGAAATCAAGTAAGACACTACAACTGAATCAGATATAGTAGATATCAAGACAATAAAAACTATCAGTAAATGTACTCGCCTAGTATCCTGAGTATCTGAAGAGAATCTACTATCCGAGGAGTGGCGTCTGTCTCCTATAGAACAGTACAAGTCACTACAAGTCTAAAATAATATAACGGACTGCTACAATGCATCTACATGATGTTGGGGTCAATCTAGGCTAAAGTCAACCCTCGGACAACTCTAGTGAACTATACTAGTCAAACTAGGTCAACTAGGTCAAGCCTAAGACAAACAAGTCTTACTAAGCCAAACCAGCCTATTCTTGCATACACACACAATATCTAGGCTATACAAGCCAAGAATACCCAATTTCTATGTAACATGTATATATTCACTATAGGCATATACTGACATTAGGGACCATAAGCCATATGACATAGGCCATGTGGTCTACTACACACATTCACACATATTAAATACATTAATATTAATCTAATTAATATAATTAACAAACATTCACTTATAGACCATATTGATGTATATATCACATATATAGAGAGGTAGGAAGAGGCACATGTGTATATGTGTGTGTGTGTGATACACATATAGATATTAGTGAACAGTGATGTGTATATGTGAGGGTGTAGTGTAATGTGTCACATGACAATTAAATAGGGTGTGTGTGAAACTACAAGAGTGTGTGTCCTGTGTACTAGTAAATAGGTGTCAAGTGACAGAAAACTAGTTTTAGATTTAGTGCTAGTGTGTGTGTTGCAAAACTGGTAATAGTGTAGTGTAATGTGTCAAGTGACAGTAGAGTGTATCATGTGAGGTGTTGATGAGTGTGTGTACATGAAATTACATGGCAATGATAGTTTAGTAGTAGGTTGTGTGTTAACAGTTAATAGTTAGGGTGATGTGTCAAATGACAGTTAAGAACAAAGTCAAACCTGATTTCGAAATCCACTTGCTAACAGTTGAACCCAAATGTCCCCAACACCAATTTGGAAATCCATTCTTCCAACACAATCACAAACCCCACATTACAGTAAACTGACACAAATGTATAAGAATTTAACATGGCAATAAACATTCAAAATCAGTTTTAAACATGGGAATTAAAATCAGGATTTCAAAATAGGAATGTATCAGTTGACAGTGCTTACACATAGCCGTTCAACATTCCAAAATCTAATTCGAATCTAAAAACCCTATACCAGTAAATAACCATTCACTGTAGTAATCTAATACACCTGTGTGAGTGATTTAACATGGCAATTAATCATTAAAAATCAGTTTAAACCGAAAATTAAACCTTCAGAAAATCAATTTCAGGAACCCGTATCCGTGAGAATGGGAAAACCAATTTCGAGTACCAAAATCATGCTAAAATTATGAATTAAAGGTTGGTATTCTATGTGTCGAGTGTACACGTGTCACAACACCCATTCGGGTCTAACCAAGTGGACACAGCCGTGTCCAAACCACACAAACACCACACGAGTGCACCCGCAGTACACAGTGTCGTGCACGCGTGCACGCGTGTTTCGTGCGCTACACAGGCCACGTGGTGACATGTGGTGACATGTGGCCTTGCATACACGTGTGCCAGGGTAGGGCTACCCCTAGGACAGCCTGCACCGTGTCCTAGACACATGTCATGTTCGTTCTAGTTGTGTATCAGTCGCGTTCCTGCGCGCGCAACGGCAGGCCGTACGGCCAGTGCGGGGAGGATTTCTCCTCGCACACGCAACCAAATGATCCCACATTTTGGGAGGATGGTGACAGTTGATGCCCCATCACCCTCATCAAAATTGGCGTGTATACGCGTCCTGTGTCGGAAGATATTGACCCCGTGATGCAGGACACAGTGTACAGTGCACGGGCAGCATGTTCGTATCCCAATGTGAACACGACACGAAGCTAAAAATAGGAAAAAATAATAGAAATCCATAAGCAAACCCTAGATCTAGGATTCTATTCAAATACATTTGCAAAAACAGCAAATCAAAATGGTTCGGGCATTTCGTCGAACGCTTAGCCTACACTAGTGATACGTGTCCGATACGGACACAAAACCTAATGCAAATGGCACAAAATTTCTATTGTAGCTAGAGGACACCTATAGATATGCTATCATGCACTAAAATCAGGAATAAAACATAATTTGAGGGTTTTACCTATGAGTGTCAATCCTCCAAGAAAGTCCTAAATGGAAGGATTCCAAATAGCAACTCCCAAGCTCTAAATGACACAAAAACTGAGATAAGCCTCCAGAAATAGTAAACCCACAGAAATTAGATCCTAATACAAAAGACTAGGGTTAAAAGGAATTAAAATGAATTTATTAGGATATTTGGAAGGGGAGAAAATACCTTTTCTTCAAAATCTAGGTCAAGCACTAAAAGAGGCAAGAACAACCAACATGACATTAAATAGGGGTGCTCCTAGTATGGCCGGCCATGGGGGTTCTAATTAGGGTTAGGGTTTCATAATTTGGCCCATGGGCTGAAGTCCTAATCATTTAAGTCATGAAGTCATAAGTCATTTTATAAAACCATAAGTCATGACTTGATTACACTAAACTTAATCCTTCCATTCCAAAACTAATCTCTAATAACTAAAAGTAGGTTAACCTAGGTTAGACTAGGGTCACCAAAGCTAGGGTTAGGTTCTAGGCTAGTCTACTAGTCTCAATGAGTCAAAGTCAAACTAGAATTCACCAATTCAACAAATTAATTAAAATTCAAAATTTTACCAAAAAGACTAAAATACCCTCAAGCTAGAAATGTGGTAGTGACAAATCTACCCTTCTTAAAATAATTTCGTCCTCGAAATTAAAAGGCGAAACTAAACTGATGAGAAGGATAGATAATCATACCTCACGGTGCAAACAGATATGGGTATCGCTCGCGCATCTCATCCTCCCGCTCCCAGGTAGACTCTCCTAGAGAATGATGCCTCCATACGACCCAAACCAAGGGTATCACCTGTTTTTTTAGCACCTTCTCTCGGTGATCCAGAATCTCCACTGGTTGCTCTGGATAACTGAGAGTAGGCCCCACCTCGATCGCTGAATGGTCCAATATATGGCTGGGGTCTGCCACGTATGGCCTTAGATGCGACACATGGGACATGTTGTGCACCCCCTCTAGCGTAGGTGGCAAGTCTAGTCGATAAGCCACAGCACCGACCCTCTCAAGGATAGTGAAAGGCCCGATGTTGCGCGGACTAAGCTTCCCGCCTCTGCCAAAGCGAATCGTACCCCGTGTCGGAGAAATCTTCAAGAACACCAAAGCACCAGCCTAGACATAAAACAAACTCAGCACACAGGACAAACAAAAAATCACAAGCATCACAAATAGGAACTGAAACTAACCTCGAACTCTAACGATCTCCTGTGGCTATCGGCCTAATGTCGTTGCCTATCCTGAGCCACCTGAAGTCTGTCTCTAATCAACCTGACCTTCTCAGCTGCATCTACTACCATCTTCGATCCAAGCAGCACTCTCTAGCCGACATCATCGTATGACAAGGGAGTACGACATCTCCGTCCGTATAGAGCCTTGAATGGCGACATCTCTATACTGGCCTGATAGCTGTTGTTGTAAGCAAACTCTACCAGGTGAAGATGGTCCTCTCAAGAACCCCCGAGATCAAGCACACACGTGCAAAGCATATCCTCCAAAGACTGGATAGTCCTCTCTAACTGCCTGTCTATCTGGGATGATAAGAGGTACTAAACTTGAGCGAGGTGCCCAAGCTAGTCTGCAAACTCCTTCAGAAGTGGGAAGTTCAACAGCTATCCCGATCTGAAACTATGCTCACAGGAACCCCATGCAATCGCACGATATGACGAACGTACAGCTCTGCCAGCCTCTCTATAGATAACCCCACCTTGAAAGGCAAGAAGTGGGCTGATTTGGTCAATCTATCAACTATGACCCAAATCGCATCTTTCCCTCCAGGAGATCGTGGAAGTCCGGACACAAAGTCTATGGTGATGTGCTCCCACTTCCATTTAGGAATGGGTAGTGGCTGTAGCAACCCACCAGGCCTCTATCTCTCGGCCTTCACCTACTGACATACCAAGCAGCGAGATACAAACTGAGCTACTTCGCGCTTCATGTCGTACCACCAAACGTGCTCCCTCAAATCTCTCTACACTTTGTTGGCTCCAGGAAGCATAGAGTACTGAGAGCGATGTGCCTCCTGAAGAACCTCCTCCCGAAGCTCTTCACTCGGAATGCACAGTCTAGCACCGTGCCGCAGCGACCCATCTTTGACAATAGAGAAATCGTCGAACAACCCTGCCGGCACCTGCTCCCTGATGCTCCTCATGGCAACATCATCATACTGTGCTGATCTGATTCTTTCCATCAACTCAGACTGAATCTGTAAGCCCCACATCTGTACCTCTGTGCCCGAAATAATCACCTCGATTCCCAAACTGTCCAGGTCAGCCAAAAGATGATGATCTGTCGTCAGATACATAACTACTGGATACCTGCTCAAGGCATCTGCAACTACGTTGGCCTTTCCTGGACGGTACTGCAAGGCGATATCGAAATCCTTTATCAGCTCGAGCCAACGTCTTTGCCGCATGTTCATCTCCTTCTGAGTGAACACGTACTTCAAGCTCTTGTGATCAGTGAAGATCTCAACCCGCTCTCCATACAAGTAGTGTTTCCATAACTTCAAGACGAAGATAACAGTGGCTAACTCCAGATCGTGAGTCGGGTAGTTCTTCTCATGAGGACGTAACTGCCTAGATGCATAGGCAATTACCTTCTCATGCTGCTGAAGAACACAACCCAAACCCCTGCCAGAAGTGTCGCTGTAGATCGAGAAACCATCGGTCCCAGACGGTAATGTCAAGATCGGAGCTGATGTCAACCTCTTCTTCAGCTCATCGAAGGTGGCCTGACACTCCTCAGTCCAAACGAACTCCACGTCCTTCCTGGTGAGTCTAGTCATCGGCTTCGTAATCTGCGAGAAGTCCTGGACGAACTTCGGATAGTAGCCCGCCAAACCCAGAAAGCTCTGAATCTCGGCAATTGAACTGGGTGTATACCAAGACTCTACCACTGTAATCTTCTTCTGGTCCACTGAGATCCCGTGTTCGGTCACAATATGACCCAAGAACTCGACCTGGTCCAGGAAGAACTCGAACTTCGAAATCTTCTCGTACAACTGCTCCTTTCTCAGAGTCTCGAGCACAATCCTTAGATGCCCCTCGTGCTCCTCGGGCATCTTCGAGTAGACCAAGATGTCATCTATAAAGATTACCACGAACTTGTCAAGGTACTGATGGAATACCTTGTTAATCAAGTTCAAGAATACTGCTGGGGCGTTGGTCAACCCAAATGGCATAACAGTAAACTCGTACTGGCCGTACCGAGTCCGAAAAGCCGTCTTCGGAATGTCTTCCTGCTTTACCTTCAGCTGATGATAATCGAACCTCAGGTCTATCTTCGAAAACATCTTTGTGCCGCTCAACTGACCGAACAAGTCATCAATCCTCGGCAACGGGTACTTGTTCTTGATAGTGAGGTTGTTAAGCGCCCTGTAATCGATAAACATGCGTATCGTACCATCCTTCTTCGGTATAAACAGAACTGGCGCTCCCCAAGGTGATGAACTGGATCTGATGAATCCCTTGTCCTGTAGCTCGTCGACTTGCTTCTTCAGCTCTGCCAACTCGCTATTGTTGACCCTATAGACATGCTGTAAAACAGGCTCAGCGCCCGGCACTAAGTCTATAGAGAACTCAATGTCTCTATCTGGCGGCATCCCAGGCAACTCCTCGAGAAAAACATCCATGAAATCAGTTATCAATGGATGCAACAATGCCTGTCCTGCCAGCAAAGCTCAACAGAACCCATCTTCCAGCTCAGCTGCTCCCTTGGTAAAGCTCTTTCGGTGGCCTAAAAAGAACCCTACCTCCTCTACAGTCTATACTAGCATGGTGCATGCTCAACCAATCCATTTCGAGTACCACGTCGTACCTCGGAAGGGGCATTACGAGCAAGCATGTGCTCAAATCCCGGTCTCCTAAAGTAAATCTCCGCCCCTTGCAGATATTATTAACCAGGATGATGCCTCCTCCGATCATTATCTTACAAGTCCTACCCATATACTCAGCAATAATGTTGTGTCTGAGAGCAAAGGAAACAGACAGAAAACTATGAGTGGCATCGAAATCAAATAAAGCAAAAGCAGGAAATGAATCAAGGAGAACGTGACCTGCCACAACATAACCTACTGGCTCTGCCTCTTCCTTTGCTGTCAAGCCAAACACTCTGCCCGCAGGGGCTCCCTCTGGTGCTGTACAAAGCGCTGCTGCTGGGTCTGAAGTGGAGGACCTCTCTGCTGAACTCCTGGTCCTCTAGCCTGATGCACTCTGTCCTGGCCTCCTCGGACTCCACAAAGATGGCAATCCCTCAACAAGTGGTCGGGCGCCCCACAGTATAGACAGACGTCCAACCTCTTCCTACAGGGCTCTCGAGTGTGCCCTGGCTTCCTGCAGAAGCCGCACGGAGTAGTCTGTCTCTGGCCATGTCCCTGGTGCTGTTGGGCACGCGCTGGTGCCTGCTGAAACTGTAACTGAGGCTGCTGATAAATTTGCCTTTGCTGGAAATGAGGGCACTTCGCTGGCCCCGCGCTCGAGCTCACTCCAAAAATATCGCTGCCCCTCTTCGGCTTGAGGCCGAAATCCTCCTCTGCTATCTGTGCCTCCATCAGAATCTGCTCGAAGGTCGCATAGCGTCGCCCGGAGGTACGAGTGTGAACTGCATGGATAAGACCCCTCTAGAACTTACGGACCTTGTACCCCTCATTCTGTATCAAATCTGGTACGAACCTACTCAGACGAAAGAACTCTGCCGCATACTCATCCAGACGAGTTTCCCTGTACCAAACCGATAAAATATCCCTCCAAAGCTGTCAAGGCCACATCTGGGTAGAACTTCTCCTTAAAGAGCCTCCTGAAGCTCTTCCAAGTCAAACCCCTCACCGACGTACGAGGATCTGTGTGAAACCAAGTCAGCACTGTATCAAAAAACTGGCTCGCTGTAGACATCACCAAAGCCCTTTTGGAACCTTTGCTAACTCCAGGCTCCGTTGGACATCCTTCAACCAGTCATCCGCGTACAGGATATCCTCGATACCCTTGAACTCCCCTGACCCTGCTGCTGAACTGGGGCACCCTGAACTGTACCCTAAACTGTACCCGGTGCAACCCTCTCTACTGTTGCCATCGCCAGCTGGTAGGAGCTCTCCATGCTCTGCCATAACACCTCTGTCTGGCGTGCTGTGTGTCAGCCCCTGATTTTCAATTTTGATTTAATTAGTGTTAATTAATTTCTAATGACATATTTATCCTTAAAATAATTTAATATAATTTTAGGAATTTTTAAAACAATTTTTAAATGAGTTTTAATAACTAAAATACTATTTTATAATTTATTAAAATATTTTAATATAGTTTTGTAATTAATTAAAATGTTTTAATAGCAGTTTGTAAATACTTAAATTATTTCAGTGGTCGTTTGTAATTAACTAATTGTTTTAAGTGCGGAATGCAAATTATTATTTGCATTCAGACATAGTTAGAGACCTATCTGTAATTCCTAAAAGTCTAAGGACCTAACTGTAAAACCTATTTTCTACCCACCCCCAACGACCGGCCAGCTACCCCGCATTTTTCGGCCGACCTAGCCAACCCCGACCAACCTAAGCCCCCTATAAATAACCCCCATCCTAAACCCTAACCCTGGCACAACCCCATGACCACCCCGACCCCCTTTCTTCCCCGACAAGCCTAAGACCTAACCCTAACTCCGGCGAGCCCCAACGCTGCCTTCCCAGCGACCAACAGCCCCATCCACCACCAACATTCGACGCGCCCCGCCAAGACGAACGTGTCGCCACCTGAGCGCCACCTCCCCGACGCTCCTGGCCGCCGTCAACTCACTCAAACCCCCCCCCCCCCCGAAGTCAGAAACACAGGTAACAGACCCTAAACTGTGTCGTGCGTGTCTCATGCACGTGTATATGACTCGCCGTATCCTGACGAACATGATGGTAAGACTGGACATGAAAGACTATACCCGTACGTGTCGTGCTTAGTACGGACACGCGACTCATGTGTCCTTAACTGTCAGGACAAAGAGTTTGTTTTATCGGGTTTAAAACATATTAACTAAAAACCTAAATAAATCTAAACTAAATCCTATCCCTAACACCCAGAGTGGGCTGACCCCCTGGCCAGCCCGACCAAACCTAAGAACCCAACCCTTTGGGCCAAGTTCGAACCCCCCTGTTGTTTGTTTTGTTTTCTTTTTGTTTTTGTTTTGTTTGATTAAGTTATTATATTTTTTATTTTTATTTATATATATGTATATATATGTATATATGTATATGTATTTCTTTATGTATATGTATACTATTACATATATTATATTTACTATTTTATATATATATTATGTATATATGTATATATTATATATTTATTTCTTTATATGTATATTTCCTTATATATATATATATATATATATACAAATATATATATATATATATATATATATATATATATATATATATATATATATATATATATATATATATATATATATATATATATATATATATACATATATATATATTTTTATATATATATATATATACATATATATATATATATATATATATATATATATGTATATGTATGTATACATAACTATTTAGCCTCTATAATTTACGTAATATTGTACATATATTATACTTTAATATTTGTATATACTTGTCATATTTATATGACTACTATGTATAATTTCACATTGTTAAAATATTAGTATTTATTATGTACTTTTACCTCTTTGTATTTTTGTGTATTTTAAGTAATGCAACCATTTGGTGTCCAAGCCTAGCATGGGTTTTTGGGCTCCAATATGTTTTCATACATTCAAGATCTATACAAGTCATATTGGACTTGATTCATGGCCTTGGATCCTGTATTTGAACTCTGGTTCAAATTATGTACATGGACAAAATATGCAGATAATTAATTATTTAATTTCAGATTATGTACCATGCTGTTTTTGAATTTCTAAAAATACTTTAATTGCTGTTAAAATTCTAGAAAAATAGTATTTAGATACTATTTTATTTTATCTAATTTGGCATAATTTTTACAGTATTTAATTTACAATTTTTCTACTGTTTTGGCATATGAAACCAGAACTCACTTTCTGTGTACTTATGAAAACTGATTTTTATAAAATATACGTACTGGTTAATAAATTTCAAAAAAATTATAATAAATTTCTACAATTAACAAGGATCATTTTGGTACTTTTTTAATGTAAAATTAAGCTTTTTGCCTATCTCAAAAATTGTTAGAACACAATGTACAGTTGATTTATTTATTGAATTAATTACGACTTGCAACTTTTTGTGTTATTTTGAGTTATAGCCGTATTGAACCTTACCCCATACTAGTGTAAAGACCCTAGAAAGTTAATTATAGTATTGGGTCACCCAATATTGGTCTCCTATGCTACAGTCACCATTTGGCTAGGTGTCCAATCAGAAAGTCGTGTTGCACCACTAAGTGTCTTAGTGTTTAACATAGTATAAAAACTAAGTTTATGTGTTATTTCTACAGTGACGAGTTACCAGGCATCTATAGCATTTTATCGCTTCCTTGCTTTGCTAGAGGCAAGTACTTTTTATAAACTTTACATACTGTTACAACAAAGAACTGCGAATCCAACTATGTTAAAAGCTGATCCTTGGGTAGCAAGTTAAACCTTCACATGTTGTATTACTTTCAGTCACTACCATATTTAGAACAGTTTTATATCTCTCACATGATTAGAATCTGGGTATGGGAAAACTGTTAGTAGCGTACGTGATCATGCCCCCTCTACAGTACCGAGCAAAGTTTTATTTTATATGTTACTGCGCCGTAGGCCTTTATCTCAAAGCCGTATTTGTGCGTATGTACATCTATCGCCTTTACACTTGTACGAAAGTACATTTCATTATATGCCCCTGTGCAGTATATACTTATTGATGATCATGTACCTGCTACAGTTTTAAATATTATATATATATCTGTCTCTATGACATATGTGTCCTTGCCATGATAGATTATGATATGACATGATTCCAGTTTATCACATTCCTGTTCATTTCATGTTTCGTATATTTAGTTTGCTAGAATTAGTACTAGCTCTCGTCCTGACAGGATAACGTTGTAGGTATTCTTACTGAAGAGGAGTTGCTCTGTGACTCATATTATGGTGTTACTGCCGAGGACCAGGCTTTGTCTTACGAGGATGTACCTACGGGGAACCTCGTCTAGTTGTCTTTTTGCTTTAGACTTTTGAGAGTAGTCATGTATTAGACTATGTATTTTGTTACTGGACCTGTATCCAGTTTTACATTTCAGACTTGTACTTGGACTTATTACTATATGAGACGACTTTTGTGTTTGGGGCATTTATGACTCTTATTTACTTATAGAACTGTTAGCACATTTAGTCTTATCTTGTTATCTCTAGAACAGCTTACTGCGCCTTATCTCAAGCGCAGGCTGGACATAACTCGGCTCGGCCCAACAATTTGGGTAGCAGGTCGTGACATATTTTTAGTGGTGGCCCATGCAAGTCGAGACTAAATTGTTTGGTTACGTTATTGTACCAAGCATACCTGCAATTAGGAACTTAAGGTAATTAGACAACATTAGGAATGATGCTTAGAACACCTAGAGGAATACTAGGATTGCAACATAGGAAATACATCACATGCTTGCTATTATAATTAGATTTTTTTGTCTATGATTGCTTACTTTAACGAGTCCTTATAAGTCTTTTTTATTGTAATTAGATGGTGTTATTCGTTCATCCCAGTATGTCACACCTGAGAATGGCACGCTCCCCATCCAGTCAGCTGACCAGTTGACTGATACACCTCCACCTCCACCTACCATATTCCCCCACTCCACAAATCCACAAACCCAGATGTCTCCACCACCTTCCACATCACAGTCCCAGCAAGACCGGATACTTCTACCACCACCTATCACTATACCTACCTTGGCTTCCGTCACACTCGACAGGAACCAACTGTTCACTCTGATCCAGGGGTTCCTAATGACCCATCAGGAGCAGACTACCCTACTCCGCCAGAGCATGGAGCGTTCTGAGGAACGTACCATGGTTCCACCACTTGTAGAGCCACGGCAGAGAGCGGGGACGATCAAGGACTTCATGGGTTTGAACCCCAAGGAGTTCTCAGGGACTGAGGGCATAGTAATAGCAGATGACTGGCTAGACTAGGTAGAGAGGAATCTCCTTAGAGTTAGGATGCCGGATGACCTCTAGGTCGAGGCAGCGGGATTTCTGCTGATAGACTTGGCAGAAGTTTGGTTCTGAAATGAGCCCTTATTTGCGAGAGGGAGGGCCACTTGGGATCAGTTCAAGACCCAGTTCAAGAAGAAATTCTTCTCGACCACCGCTAGAGTAGCCATGGGACTATGATTCCAGAACATCCAGCAGGGGAACCATTCTTTCGACGAGTATGCGGCAGAGTTTAGTTGCCTGAGCCGTTTCGCTCCTAGTCTAGTTGCAGACCCAGAGGAGATGACGTGTAGGTTTTGCCATGGTCTAGTTCTAGACATTGGCATTCTTATAGTGGTGAACGGTACGACTGACTACTACCAGAGCCTAGAGTTGGCCCGGAGCATTGAGGAGCGTCTTCAGTCTTGCAAGAGGCCGGCTTATGTACACCTCGAGGGACCGTCCAAGCGTCCGACTTTCCAACAGAAAGCACCGACGCTGCACCAGCAGACATACCGTCCCCCTACATCACATTACTGACCCAGCAAGTTAGAGCCCCGGGACCTCAGCAGCAGCAGAAGGGGGCTATGTGTTCTTTCTGTAGAAGGCCAGGGCATGACTTCGCCATCTGCAGGAAGAGGTTGGGGCAGTGCTTAGTGTAGAACCCTAGAGGAGGGGTGAATAGGGAAATAAAATATTAACTACAACAATTAATGCAATAGAGACAATTGAAAGTAAAGAGTAGAAAGATCAAACGTAAGGATGTATCCTGGTATCCTCTTTTGAGGAAGTCCAGTCCCGAAACTCTCTCCGGCTTTAATCCACTATTTAACCAAATAGTACACACGAGTTTGGATCCGAAGAACTCGCCAACTTCAACACGAGTTTGGATCCCAAGACTCGCCAACTTCTACACACGAGTTTTCTTACGAAGGCTCGCCAACTTCAAACAAAAGAGAATGAGAACTTGTTGATCTTCTAACACGTGAAGATCGAAATGTACAACTCTTTAATACTCTAGCACTTTGGGAAAGGATGACAATGAAAAGCTTGGAAGAGTATTAATGGTGGAGCTCTTGGTTGTTGGAAATTTATGGAAGAGTTGGTAAGAAAGCTCAAGAGAGAGAGCTTTCTTTTATAAGAGAACCAAGAGTTGGTGACATTTAATGCTCTGAATACAGACAGACCGGCATGCCGTCAGTATGCAGCGGCATACCATCGGTATACCGGCCAAATAGTAACGGTCATATTAATGACCGTTTGAGAGCATTAAATGCGGCCATTAATGCTAGTCAGAGCAATTCAAAAACCAAATATTTGAAAGTCGGTATACCGTCGGTATGCCGGAGCATGCCGCCGGTATGCCGACAATTTGTCACAGCAAGTTTTGAGTTGCTAAAAATGGTATACCGTCGGTATGCCGGAGCATGCCGTCAGTATGCCGACAATTTTTCACAGCAACTTTTGGGTTGCTAAAAACGGTATACCGTCGGTATGCCGGAGCATGCCGTCGGTATGCCGACAATTTGTCACAGCAACTTTCTGGACATAAAGATCGGTATACCGCCGGTATGCCGGAGCATGCCGTCGGTATGCCGACTATTCGCCACAGCAACTTTCTGGATGCTAAAAACGGTATACCGCCGGTATGCCGAAGCATACCGCCGGTATGCCGCTCTGTAGGTATTTGATTTTTGACTTTGTTCTTTTTACTGTCATCCGTCCTTAGGTGTTTACAGATATACCTAGACTAGTACAGACTCGAAGACTCTAAGCAGAAAGACGCCGTCTTATGCAGGGAACGCCGGTAACTGCTCCAGTCTTCAAAGTGAAAGAGATTGTGCTTGAACGGAAGAACTCCATGTAGTCGATCTTCTAAGAATATTTGAATCTGAAAAACAGAAGACTAAACTACGAAGATGCTGTTAATTAATCAAAATAAAATGTGCCAACAAACTTCCCCATTTTGATAATTGACAAAAGAGAGAGATAGCATCTTCAGGGAGTAGCTCCCCCGTAGGTAGACAGCTCCCCCTCAATACGATTTCTCCCCCTTTGTCACTTAGTCAAAGATGGGGATAACAATAGAAAATGTGCATAATGAAAATGACACGAGTATATAAAGAAAAGCATGCATTAATATATTGAATTAAAAAGTGAATACATGCTTGACCCATACATATCATAGTGAAAAAAATAAAAGACTCTCCACAACGAGAGCCGGACACTAGAGATAACCATAGATAAAGTCCCCGAAGGACAGCAAACAACAAGTACCAACCACACACAGGTCCCGGAAGGACCACAAAAGACAACATAAAAACAAACACATAAAACTAAAACACGCATAACACGAGACCATCACCCAAAAGGGAATCCATCCCTACTTATCAGCCGGATCGTCATCATCACCCTGAGCTTGCTGGAAGGTGCCAAAAGGATCAATGCCGTCAGGGTACATAAACCTATAGGCATTGGGGTCAGAGAAGCGTGGGGCCGTGTACATGGGATCCTGAACATTAAGATCCAGAAAAGCATCACGGTCTTAAAGAGTACGCTGAATAAAGTACCCCTGATCGTAGAAACGGGACTGGATCATGGCTCCAAGTCCACGAGTGTGGGCCCACATCTGCTCCTCCGCCTGGGCTATACGCAAATCAAAGTGATGCTGAGTGAGCGACATATAACGGCCCGAAGCAGGAGGGACAGATGTGGGAGCAGCAGGAGTGGATGTCGGTTGCTCTTGGGAAGATGAGGCACGGGAAGTGGAGGCACCAGCAAGGGTACGGGAGACAGCAAGATATGAGGGGACGCCATCCGAGGAGCAGAGAGATAGGTCAACTTGTTTGGCCTCCAGAAGCAGAGTGATAAGGGAGCCATAGTAGAGGTTCTGCTTCTCCGAAGGTAGGACACGTCGGAAGAGCAGAAGAAGAGTCTTCGGGAAGGAGAATCGCTTCCGGGCATAGAGATAATACATGTAGACGAGGGCATCACCGGTGATTGTGTTATAGTTCCCGTCCTTAGGAAATAGAGTGTGGCACACTATCCGATGGAGCTCGTAGTAAAATGGCTCCAGCTGGACAGAGAGGGCCGGGATGGCAGGAGAGTTGGGACCCTTGCAGATGATACGGCAGAATTCGTCGAAAGGTGACGCCGCCGAGGAGTTGAGAGCACCCAAGGATGGTAACGCTTCCCCTTTGTCCGGGATGCCTAAGATGTTCCCCACTTCCCGAGATGTTAGACGGAAGTGACGGTCATTGACCATAGATTGAATGGCGGATGGATCGTCGTCGTCCCCTCTCAAGTTGCAATAGAAAAGTCGGACAGAAGCGGGGTAGACGGGGATTTGGCGCCGAAGTAGAGATGAGAGTCCGGCGTCGTCAAACAAGGAGACGTGACCGGGGAAGAGGTTCCAGTTGATCGCCCATCCCTTGAACATGTTGTGATGGACGAAGTGCTGGAACCAAAGCTCGGCCGCTAGAGAGTTGGAGAAGACGCGTTGGTCATAGCCGGTAGGTAGCGCAACCGGGACGAAGGGGTTGAACATGGAGGAGGAGGAGGATCGGGGGCGCTTAGGGTTAGCCATGAAGAGAGATTAGGTTTTGGTTCTTTGGAGTGGATGAAGGAGGAGTAGGAGAAGTGAGGGAAGAAGGAAGATTTTAAAAAGGAGGAGGAAGATGAAGAGATGATTTGAAAGGGGAGAAGGGAGGAAACGGTTGTAGAGGAGGAGTAAAGAGGGGATATGAAAAGGTAATGGGTTTGAATTAATGAGAGTGGAGTAAAAAGAGAAGAGAAAGGGGGAAAGTGATTTGAAGAGTAATAAATAAGATGGGAGTTGAGGAGATGGGTAGTTATGAGGGATGGGATGGATGAGAGGGAATAAAGGTAGGATAAAAAAAAATAAAGGAAGAGAGATAAAAAGTGGGCCCGAATCCTGAGTAGGTGTCCTGTCCGCCTCCATCCGGCATACCGGCGGTATACCGACGTGTACCGACGGTATGCCGAGTTTCGAAACAGAACCTAATTCTGATTAAAAAACGGCATGCCGCCGGTATACCGCTGTATACCGTCGGTGTGCCGGCCATGAGGGATTATGGATCGAAAGATAAAATGCCTAGTTCACGGCAAAGAAAAGTGAAGCGATCTTCCGGGAGTGGTTTAGTGAAAATATCGGCTAATTTATAGGTAGTATCAATAAATTCAAGACGAATATCTCCTTTTTGTTGATGGTCACGAAGAAAATGGTGTCTAATTTCAATATGCTTCGTACGTGAGTGACAAATCGGGTTTTTCGTGAGACTGATAGAGCTAGTGTTATCACATTTAATAGGGGTACATGAATAAAAAATGCCATAATCTAAAAGTGTTTGTGACATCCAAAGAATTTGTGCACAACAACAACCAGCCGCAATATATTCTGCCTCAGTGGTAGAAAGAGCAACAGAATTTTGCTTCTTACTAAACCACGATACCAAAGACTTCCCTAGGAATTGACATGTGCCACTAGTGCTTTTCCGGTCAATCTTGCATCCGGCAAAATCCGCGTCCGAAAAGCCATAAAGCTCAAAGGATGAGGATTTCGGATACCAAAGACCCATGTTAATGGTGCCTTTGAGATGACAAAAAATGCGCTTAACGGCACTCAAATGTGATTCCTTTGGGTTGGCTTGATATCGTGCACACAAGCAAACACTAAACATGATATCCGGACGGCTAGCAGTTAAATAAAGTAAGCTACCGATCATACCTCTATACTTACGAATGTCGACCGATGTGCCATCTTCATCATTGTCAAGCTTTGTCGTTTTGGCCATAGGAGTCCTCATTGATTTGGATGAGTCGAGGTCGAAACGCTTGAGGAGGTCCTTTGTATATTTTGCTTGATTGATGAAGGTTCTTTTTGGTCCTTGTTTGATTTGTAACCCCAAGAAGAAAGAAAGTTCACCCATCATACTCATTTCAAGCTCTTCCTGCATAACTTTGGCAAATTCTACACAAAGTGTGTTGTTAGTAGAACCAAAAATAATATCATCAACGTAAATTTGAACCAATAAGAGAGTCCCATCATGGGATTTAATAAAAAGTGTGGTGTCAACTTTCCCCTTTGAAAAATTGTGAGAAACAAGAAAAGAGCTAAGACGCTCATACCAAGCACGGGGAGCTTGTTTGAGGCCATAAAGGGCTTTATGAAGTTTGAACACGTGATTAGAAAATTGAAAGTCTTCAAAACCGGGAGGTTGTTTAACATAAACTTCCTCCTTAATAATACCATTTAGAAAAGCACTCTTAACATCCATTTGAAATAGCTTAAAGTCATTAAAACAAGAAAAAGCACAAAGCATACGAATGGATTCAAGACGTGCAATCGGAGCATAGGTTTCGTCGTAGTCAATGCCTTCCTCTTGGTTATAGCCTTGAGCAACCAATCGGGCTTTGTTACGAGTCACTAACCCATCTTCATTAAGTTTGTTACGAAACACCCATTTAGTTCCAATAATGGGATAATTGCTAGGTTTTGGGACAAGTTCCCAAACCTTGCTTCGCTCAAATTGATTTAGCTCCTCTTGCATAGCTATCATCCAAAACTCATCAAGAAAAGCATCATTAACATTTTTAGGCTCTATTTGAGAGATAAAAGCCACATTTGTACAAAGATCACGAGTGGCGGATCTTGTGCTAACACTTGAGGAAGGATCCCCAATGATAAGCTCCTTAGGATGATTGGTGACAAATCTCTATTCTTTTGGGAGATCCTTTTGAGGAGGCTCGAGAGGAGGAGACTCTTTTGATGGGGTCACAACTTCATTGTTAGATAAAGAAGGACGATCCTCAATAGAGGAGTTCTCCAACCCAAACGAGATGTCATCAATGTCCTCGGAAGAGGAGAATGTAGAAGAGTTGAGTTCATTAAAAGAGACATTTATTGACTCTTCGACAACAAGACTTCTTTTGTTAAAAACACGAAAACCTTTACTATGAGTAGAGTATCCAAGGAATATTCCTTCATAGGCTTTTTCTTCAAACTTGCCTAGGTTATCCTTGGTATTCAAAATAAAACAATTGCAACCAAAAACTTTGAAATAATCATTAGAGGGAATTTTGTCAAACCAAAGCTCATAAGGAGTCTTTTTAGAAATAGGTCTAATCAAGACCCTATTAATAACATGACATGCCGTATTAACGGCTTCCGCCCAAAAATATTGGGGGAGCTTATATTGGTTTAACATAACCCAGGCCATATCGCCAAGGGTTCTATTCTTTCTCCCCACAACACCATTTTGTTGAGGAGTACGTGGATAAGCAAAATCATGTCCAAAACCATTCTTTTCACAAAATCTTTTGAAATCAGCATTATCAAATTCTCTTCCATGATCACTCCTAATTTTGTTGATAGAAAACCCTTTCTCATTTTGAACACGTTTACAAAAAGCAACAAATTCACGAAAAGTATCACTTTTGCAAGCAAGAAAAATAACCCAAGTAAATCTCGAAAAATCATCAACTAAAACGAAAGCATAAAGTTTGCCACCAAGGCTAGCTACTCTACTAGGCCCAAAAAGATCCATATGGATAAGTTGAAGGGGTCTGGAAGTACTCACAGAGTTGATTGACTTGAAGGATGACTTGGTCAACTTACTTTTCTCGCATTCTTCACACACCATATCCTTTTTGAATGGGATACTTGGGAGACCTCGTACAAGCTTCTTGGAGGCGAGGCGAGAGATGGTGTCCATGTTGGCGTGTCCAAGCCTCATGTGCAAAGCCAACTCTCATCGTTCTTTGCAACTACGCATCTGTCATTGTTAGTGCCTTCAACAAGATAAAGAACATAAATATTGTTTTCTATAATGCCTTCATAAATAATAGTTTCATTAGAACTATCGTTAATGTAGCATTTGAGTTTAACAAACTTGATATCATAGCCAATATCTGTAAGATGTATAATACTAAGGAGATTATGCTTGAGATTAGTAACAAGATATACATTATTAATACAAGGATAAGGAGGAGAGCCGATATTACCATTTCCAATAATATAACCTTTAAGATTGTTACCGAAGGAGACGTGTCCTTCCTTCTTCATCGATAGCATTGTAAAAAGTAAAGCATCACTGGTCATGTGCCATGAACAACCGCTATCGAGAATCCACTTGCTTCTAGCATGGGAAGGATTCGTCACCTACAACATAAGTTGAAGATGAACATTTTGGTACCCATGATCTTATGGGTCCATGAGTGTTAGTCTTAGGAACCCATTTAAGAACTCTCATGTCAACTTGTTTTCTTGTATAACAAAAATGGGAAGTGTGATCGACCAAACCACAATAATTGTACATCAAAGAGGATTTAGAAGAAGAAGTGTGAGTGTTGTGCATATGTGAGTTTCTAGTGTGAGAAGTTCTACCATGAGTGTTATGATGATAGTAAAAAGCATGACGTGAGGTGTTCTTCTTAACAAAAGGTCCTTTTCTTGTGTTAGAAAAGGAGTTGTGTGTAGTGTTCATGTAAGAGTTATGCCTAGCATTGTGATGAGTGTGGGGGTGTCTTGGAGCATGCATGTGAGTGGTATTCTTATTACCTACATTCTTGCTCCGTGTAAGAAGATCATTATACTTAATAGAAGTGTCATATTCTCTTCTATTAGCATCTTGACATTTGCGCATAGCAAATTCATAAGAGCTTCTCATGGATAGAATCTCATCATCCATTTTCTTGATGGTGTCAAGAGATTCTTGAAACTTGAGTCGCAAAGACTCTATTTTATCCGTGTCAGAAATAGGAGATTTTCCCTTCACATCAGTAATAATGCTTGAGAGCCTCTCTACTTCAAGTTGAAGAGCCTCAACCTCTTTAAGAGATTTCTTGTATTTATTTCGAACACCTTTGTGTTCTTCATGTAATTCAAGAATAGCTTTCTCCAAATCATCATAGGTAAGAGTGTTTAAGAAAAGATCATCAAGTACCTCATCAGTAGCCATGAGGCAAACATTAGCATTGTGTTTGCACTCCTTGTCATTGTCGGAGTCACTAGCATCACTCTCGCACCAAATGCTAGTATTGGCAAATTTTCTAGAGGACGAGCTTCCTCTGCTTGGCTTCTCGTACTTGCTTGAATCTCTTCTTATTATCGGACAGTCCCGCTTGATATGTCCGGGTCTTCTACATTGATAGCACGCCGGATCTTCCTTATTTTCCCGTCTGGAGCGATTGGCTTTGTTGAATTTGAGGAATTTTTGGAAGTGCTTAGCTGTGAGAGCTATTTCTTCATCATCATCCGACTCATTGTCGTCGGAGCTCTCCTTGGAGTAAGACTTTGAAGCTTTGAGAGCAAGAGTCTTCTCCTTCTCTTTGGTCTTCTCCTTCTTCTTCTCTTGTGTAGAGGATTCCTCTTGATCCTTCATGTCGAGCTCGTGAGTCATAAGCTTACCCATGAGGGTCTCAAGGTTCATGACAGTTAGATCGTTCCCCTTAATAATTGCGGTAGCTTTAGGACTCCACACTTTCGTCAATCCTCTAAGGATTTTTCTGATCTTTTCATGAGCCGGATATTCCTTACCAAGAGAGGAGAGAGGATTAATAATATCACCAAATTGAGTAAACATAGAAGTAATAGATTCATCATGCTTCATTTTAAAAGACTCGTATTCTTGAGTGAGTCTACTAATCTTAGACTCCTTCACTTGTGAAGTTCCTTCGTGTGTGACTTCAAGTAATTTCCAAATCTCATTAGAAGTCTTGCAAGTAGAGATTCAGTTGAATTTACTACTGTCGAGAGCACAATAAAGAGCATTCATTGCCTTGGCATCTCGACTTGCAAGCTTCTTAATGTTTTCAGAAAGAGTATCCCGAAGGGTGTCAGAAGCAATATCCTCAATAGCTCTGGAAAGAGTAGAAAGACCATTTATCATGCAATCCCATAAGTCGAAATCTATAGACTTTAGATAAATGCTCATCCTAATCTTCAAGTAGTTATAGTTGGTACCATCAAATAGGGGAGGCCTATTTGTGGAGTGCCCCTCATTGTGAAACGTGTTGATACTAGGGTTAGAGGCCATGGATCACTCAAGGGTGTAAATCCAAATCAAGAGAACAAAGCTCTGATACCAATTGTAGAACCCTAGAGGGGGGTGAATAGGGAAATAAAATATTACCTACAACAATTGATGCAATAGAGACAATTGAAAGTAAAGAGTTGAAAGATCAAACGCAAGGATGTATCCTGGTATCCTCTTTTGAGGCAGTCCAGTCCCGGAACTCTCTCCGGCTTTAATCCACTATTTAACCAAATAGTACACACGAGTTTGGATCCAAAGAACTCGCCAACTTCAACACGAGTTTGGATTCGAAGACTCGCCAACTTCTACACACGAGTTTTCTTACGAAGGCTCGCCAACTTCAAACAAAAGAGAATGGGAACTTGTTGATCTTCTAACACGTGAAGATCAAAATGTACAACTCTTTAATAAACTAGCACTTTGGGAAAGGATGACAATGAAAAGCATGGAAGAGTATTAATGGTGGAGCTCTTGGTTGTTAGAAAATTTATGGAAGAGTTGGTAAGAAAGCTCAAGAGAGAGAGCTTTCTTTTATAAGAGAACCAAGAGTTGGTGACATTTAATGCTCTGAATACAAACAGACCGGCATGCCGTCGGTATGCAGCGGCATACCGTCGGTATACTAGCCAAATAGTAACGGTCATATTAATGATCGTTTGAGAGCATTAAATACGGCCATTAATGCTAGTCAGAGCAATTCAAAAACTAAATATTTGAAACTCGGTATACTGCCGGTATGCTGGACCATGTCGCCGGTATGTCGACAATTTGTCACATCAAGTTTTGAGTTGCTGAAAACGGTATACCGCCGGTATGCCGGAGCATGCCATCGGTATGCCGACAATTTCTTACAGCAACTTTTGGGTTGCTAAAAATGGTATACCGCCGGTATGCCGGAGCATGTCGTCGGTATGCCGACAATTTGTCACAGCAACTTTCTGGACATAAAGATCGGTATGCCGGAGCATGCCGTCGGTATGCCGACTATTCGTCACAGCAACTTTCTGGATGCTAAAAACGGTATACCGCCGGTATGCCGAAGCATACCGCCGGTATGCCGAAGCATACCGCCGGTATGCCGCTCTGTAGGTATTTGATTTTTGACTTTGTTCTTTTTACTGTCATCCGTCCTTAGGTGTTTACAGATATACCTAGACTAGTACAGACTCGAAGACTCTAAGCAGGAAGACGCCGTCTTATGCAGAGAACGTCGGTAACTGCTCCAGTCTTCAAAGTGAAAGAGATTGCGCTTGACCGGAAGAACTCCATATAGTCGATCTTCTAAGAATATTTGAATCTGAAGAACAGAAGACTAAACTATGAAGATGCTGTTAATTAATCAAAATAAAATATGCCAACACTTAGTTTGTGGGTCTGCCACCCATCAGATTCGGAACTGCCCAGCAGCCAAGGGACCTAGAGGGCCGCTTTCGACTCTGCAGCAGAGGTTTAGGCAACATCTGCAGCAGCCTATGGGACCCCAGGGGAAGGCTTATAGTCTAGCCCTTGAGCCGGAGCCGGAGCAGGTTTTGGAGCTAGATTATTTGGCTGACGTCATCACATGTCATATTTATTTGCATACTTTTCTAGCTCTATGCTTGTTTGATTCTGGTGCATCTCATAGCTTCCTGTCATTAGAATTTTTGCATAAACACCACTTAGTAGCTACACCTACCGAGAAGATTAGTAAAGTAATGACGGAAGGCGAACCAGTGTCCATTAGAGCTATCTATAGATGCTCTATTTCTATAGCCCGAAGAGAGTTCAAGGGACGATTCTTTGTGATGCCACTCCCCGGTTATGATATCATATTGGGGATGGACTGGCTTAGCTATGTCCATACAGCTATAGACTGTCATGAGGATAGTATTCTGTTCAGTCCCCCAGGCACAGCACCGTTCAGTGTCAGGAGGACATGGCCGGAGATCAGCCTAGAGCTGAACTGTTGTGCGACAGTTGGGGAGTTAGCACCGCCACACCGTATCATTAGGGGGTTTATGGATATATTCCCAGAGGATCTTCCAGGACTTTCGCCTGACAGAGATGTGGCATTCACTATAGATTTATTATCGGGTTTATCACCAGTATCTCGGGCTTGCTATAGAGTGAACCCCAAGGAGGCAGTAGAGATGAAGGAGCAGATTGATGACCTGTTGAAAAAGGGTTTCATTCGATCTAGTGCTTCTCTATAGGGAGCGCTAGTGCTCTTTGTGCCTAAAAAGGATGGTACGGTTCGGTTGTGTATTGACTACCGGGCATTGAATGCCATCACCATCAAGAACAAATATCCTCTGCCCAAGATAGATGATTTATTCGACCAGTTGAGTGGGGTGAAGGTATTTTCCAGGATAGACTTGAGATCCGGGTACCACCAGGTGAAGGTCAGGGCAGCAAACATCCAGAAGACGGTATTCAACACGAAGTACGGGCAGTACAAGTTTTTGGTGATGCCATTTGGTCTCACAAATATGCCAGCTGTCTTTATAAATTTGATGAATAAGAAATTTTACCAGTATCTAGATAAGTTCCTCGTAGTGTTCATCGACGACATCCTGATATACTCGAAGACGCCGGAGGAACACGTAGAGCACTTGCGGACAGTTTTAGGAATTCTGAGGCAGGAGAGATTGTTTGCCAAGTTGTTGAAGTACAAGTTCTTTTTAAATCGAGTGGAGTTTCTCGGCCATGTAGTTACTGGAGAGGGGATCTCGATGGATCCCAAGAAGATTGCTGCAGTTGAGACATGGAAGGCTCTGACGTCAGCTTCAGAGATCAGGAGCTTTATGGGTTTAGCCGGCTATTATAGGAAGTTTTTCCAGGACTTTGCTTGGATAGCTGAACCCATGGCGAAGCTGACACGGAAGGACGCAGAGTACATCTGGTCAGAGGACTGCCAGACAGCATTTGAGGAGCTGAAGAGGAGGCTGACAACCGCTCCAGTTCTGAATTTACCTTCAGGATCTGGAGGTTTAACCATATACAGCGATGCTTCAGGAAAGGGGCTAGTATGTGTCCTATAGCAGCATAGGAAAGTGATTGCTTATGCATTTAGGCAATTGCGGACTCATGAGCGGAACTATCCTACCCATGACCTAGAGTTAGCTGCGGTGATCTTTGCACTCAAGTTATGGAAACATTACTTATACGGAGAGCGTATGGAAATCTTTACTGATCACAAGAGCTTCAAGTATGTGTTCACGCAGAAAGAGCTGAACATGAGGCAAAGACGATAGTTGGAGTTGATGAAGGACTTCGACATTGATTTACAGTATCACCCCGGGAAGGCAAATGTGGTAGCGGATGCGCTGAGCAGGCATCCGATGGCATGGTATCTGATGATAGATCGATATTTATGGGAAGATTTGGAGAAGCTCGGTATCGAGATAGTTCGGGCAGGATCAGTGATACAGATGATGGTGCTTGACATTCAGTCAGGTTTGATAGAGCAGATCAGGGAGGCACAGTCTATAGATGAGAGCCTTCGCAGACTTCGGGACCAGGCTTTAGCTGGATTGCTGGATGACTTCACTGTAGCAGAGGATGGATCCTTGAGGTATGGCAGCCGATTGTGCGTGCCAAAGGGAGAGCTGGTAGAGGCAATCTTGTAGGAGGCACACCGATCAAGATATTCTATTCACCTTGGTACTAACAAGATGTACAGTGACTTGCGAGAACATCTTTGGTGGCACGGGATGAAAAGGGATGTATCACGTTTCATCTCGAGATGCCTAGTTTGCCAGCAGGTCAAGGCGGAGCGCCAGAGGCCAACTGGTCTTTTACAGCCATTACTGTTTGCCATGAAATATAAAAGAACAGAACAATTATCGAAGGACTGGACTTTTACTTTATAATACAAACTCACTTGTACAAAGAAAGCCTAGGGACGAAAACCTAGGTATAGCAGTCTAAGTACAATTGTTTATTTTAGATTCTAGGGGGTGACGGTAGAGGCTCGGGAAAGCGACGGCAGCTCTGCCTTACTCCTTGGACGATCGGATGCAGCCTTGGCTCCGGGAAAAAAATGCTCTCAGGATGCTCGCTGTGCGTGCCTTTGTCTCTCTACTCTCTCTCTCTTCAAGTCTCTCCAGGTGCTCTGGTGCTCTTCAAAAAAAGTCCTCCTCACAAGGGAATGGCACCTTGCTATTTATAGGAGTAGGATACAATCATTAGGGTTTGCAATGATTGTCTCCTTGATAAGTCGACGGTTAAGGATTAATTAATCTGGGCCCTTCATTCTGATTGTAGCAAATCAAGGTAATTAATATAGATTACATCAAATATCTGTGGGTAATTAATGATTATTGCTATAAATCTTCATGATTTGTTATGCCAAGCTCGGATCTCCCGCCATATGTTCAATTTGTATAATTGTAAATGATCTGATTTGATCTCAGTAATTATGAGGATGGCACTAAATCTGTTTATTGGGATTTGTTGATGAATCTTGATCGATTTGATGCCACATGTCCCATTATTATTATGCTGCTAGCTGTAGGGCCGTGGGAAAAACTAATCTTCTGCCACGTGTCTTAACCGCGAGCCACTTAGGAAATCCGAACTGCATGAGGATTGTTCCCTACTGAGCCGCATAAGATTGGCCACGTAATGATCTGAGCCGCATGAGCGTAGGCGACCGCATGATGGGTGGCTTCTCAGTAAGCCGCATGAAGATAGTCTTCGTGAGCCATATAGGGTAGACTCTGCCTGAGCCGCATGAGGTGGCCTCTCTCTGAGCCGTATGGGGTGGCCTCTACCTAAGCCGCATGGGGTAGCCTCTTCCTGAGCCGCATATGACTGTCCACGTGTCAAGGCCGCATGAAGGATTTTGGAGTTTGATGGATCAGTGTCAGAGATTTCCTTCGTTTCCCTAGGAGTCTACCATCATGACAAAGTCATTGTTACAGCTTTATGTCAGAGCCGTCAGAGCCGTCAGTTCTTCTTTATGTCAGAGCATTAAATAGAGCCTTTGCTTAATGGCCAATTGTAGAAGCGAACCGCAGACGGCCACGTGGTGTTGCTTGAGCCGCATGTCCAAGTTGGTGAATTTTGAACCGCATGATGTTCCTGAGCCGCATGAAGCTCGTCTGTTTTTGAACCGCATAGGCTTTTCTGTTTTGAGCCGCATGGACAATCATGCTCTTTTCCATGCTTCTACAAGACCCCCTTCAAAGTTTTCAATTTGCAAAATTGAAACACTTTGAATAAGAAGTATGGCTATGTGAAAATTCTTCGAACTGCTTGGATATCTCAGCCACATGGCCTCCTTAGCCACATGGATTTTTGAGCCGCATGGCCTCCTTGCCCCATGGCATGTCTAGCCGCATACATTTCCTAGCCGCATGGGCTTCCTGCCACGTGTGTGTGTTATTAATAGCCTTTAATTCGTTTTAGAGCCATCTTTAGGGGAATCCTACGGGTCGGTTCGTTAAATCTTTGGATTTTATGCCCTGGGTGAATCCCTTTTATGAGAGAGGGAGAAAAATCCGAGGAGTCGGTTTTTGATTTGCCTGCAGCACACGACCCGAAGCGATTATTGGTCTACGTGTCCCCCTCTTTTGTCCTCCTATAAATAAGAGGAATTAAGAGAAGAAACTTCTTTACTCTCTCCTTCAATTCAAACCTTCCCTGCCCCGATTGTTATCCTCTTCTTCGATCACCGATGGCTCCCAAGAAGACTGTTGCGGCGAAGGGTAAGAAGGCGGCGTCTTCGTCGGCTTCGGCTGTGAAGGGCAAGAAAGCTGCTTCTACTTCGACTGCGGCCACTCCTCCGCCAGCCGACGTGTCCGCAGTTCACCCTGACGTCCACCCCCCTATTGCTGGTAAGGAAGTTATGTGAGCTTAAAACCCTAACTGCTGTGGCTACGTCGCATGCTTTATGCATGAGCCTTCATCTTCATGTATGTCGTATGTACGTCTCATGGTCGAGCCGCGAGTCGCATGAGAATCGTTACTGTGGCCGCATAAGCACTTCGCCATCGGGGCCGCATGAACTGTGCTGAGCCGCATAGGCTCGCACAAATTTTTTTATCGTGTGAACCACATGAACTTATCTGAACTCTGAGAGCCATGTGAGAGCACTGTCGCATGAACCTTCGCTGGACGGAGTCGCATAAGTGTTTTTCTGAGTTAAGCCGCATGAGGCTCCATTAAGTTGGAGCTGCATAAGCTTGAAAACACCCATCAGTTCTCTTTGTCCATCTTTTTAACTTATTTTCTTTTGTCTTCTTTTTCAGTGAATTTTCCAGTTAATGCTGCGGGGGAACCTCTAGTGGGTCGTGCTCAAGCCGCTATGGGCTACAGGTAAGACCAGATAGTTCGGTATGTGGCGGACCAGCTTCCTAGTGACGAGCCTTTGACAAGGTTAAATGCCCTCAAGAACCAACCCTTCTACTTCCTATGTGCCATGATAAATTCGGGGAAATTGGAAGGGGAATACCTGAAACCTGTATTCTTCTTCGGAGACACTTTGACTGTGAAGAACAGTCAATTTCTGGATATATCGGAGAACTGGAGCTTCATTTCTAACGGGATGGCGATCCATATCCCTCAAATGGAGCGTCACTTCCCACTATCTTGGTTCAATATGCTCCCGCTGGACAGGAAGATGGAAGAGTCTTTGACTCCTACCCGGAATGGGATGTTTGTGGGCGACATCCATTACAACAACAGCATGAAGTCAGTTTGTGCGGGCAAGGTGCATGTCAGCCATTATTTAATAGGATTGGCCCTGGGTACTTTCTTGAATGTGCCGGGTCCCAATTTCACGTTTTCTTCAGCCGATACTTTCCTGAACAAACTAGCTCGGAAAGGCTCCTATCCAATTGGCCGGTTGGCGCTCCCAAGTTGGGTACACCCATCCCCTCATGGATCAATATGTCTATATGGATCTCGCAAAAGTATGAGACTTTTCTGCGTGAGATTGGTCTTTATCACGCTATTCGGGGCACCAGCCATGGTTTACCTGTAAACAAGAAATTATTTATTACTTTGCTGGAGATGTACAACTGTCGTACGGGAACCTTCTATACCCCTGTAGGGGAAATGGGGCTTGCACTCCATGAGATGCACGTGATTTCCAAACTTTCTTGGGGGATGAAGCTTTTGAAGTATACACTCCTACGAATGAGGAGTTCGAAGAGCTGGAAGAACGATATCCGGGCTTCGTGGCTACTTATCAGGAAATATTGTGCCACTATAGTACGTGCCAGCAGATAGCCAAGAAGGAAAGCAGCTCAGAAGGGAATGCTCCCCACACTAAGGACTGGGTAAGCTATCTCTTCTCGACGGGAGCCTCAGGCCGAGTTACTTCCCGAAGTCCTCCATCCCGGGAGGCGGTTCAGGCCTTGATGTCGTCGACAAAAAGGGTAGCCACCACCAGCGACAAATTTGGGAGTAAGACCTACTCTTTTGTTATTTTTATGAGGATACCCAAGAGCTGTCAGAGAAGGCGCTCCTAGCAGGATTTTTGATGGTATGGCTGCGGAATTGCGTAGTCTCGGGAGGAGCTGGTTCTATTGAAAGGATCAGCCGTAATTTTATTCTCCCTGCTGTGAAGCTAGTTTTTAGAGTAAAACTAGCTCTTCTCCCGGCCATGGTGTGCAGCATACACCGTGGCCTCCGTATATTTACGTCTAAGTTCATCGCCCGTGATGTGACAAAAGACTTTGAATGGACTGAGCTGCCCTATCATTATCTGATGGGGTGGCTATTAATGCACTATCGATCTTTGATGAGACCGGGTTCTGAAGATGGCGTGATTGCTGATGACGCTTTTATCTTCCGTTATCACAACGAGCCTTAGGAGTACGATACCATGCGTGCCTGCCGGATAGCGCTGGCGATAGCAGATAGGTACGACTTTTTCGTATCCGTCCCTCGTTTTACTGCTGAGGAAATAGCGGACGTATATCTCGACGGTATTGGTCCTCCTCAACTTCTAGACGGCCAGATGCTTTTGTGGTTGCGTAACATCCACCCCGTCCACCTGGTATACCGCAACCATAATGCTGTCTTCCTGGAACCTTACCTGTCCAGCAGGTTTGCTCGTCAGTTTAGGTACAACCAACTTTTTCTGGACAGTCCCAGCTCTTGTCTGATTTTGAAGGTAGCCTCCTTGACGGCATCAGGGCCTAGCATTACTATGATACATTCCATACTCGTGCCACTTTTTCGGTTCCTGCCATTGAGGCGTCGGTAGAGATTTTGTATATAGCAGCCTTGTACCATGTCATAGCAAACAAGCTCCCTATCAGTTTTAGCCCGGGTACCAGTTTTATTGTTGGTACTGGCTTGGATGAGAAGCCCCAAGGGGCCAAGACGAGGAAGAAGAAGAAGAATAGAATCGAAGTGCCAGACTCAGACTCCACCAATACGGATGATGAGGACGAGGAGCGTGATATAGATAACACTTTCTTCCCGGTGGAAGATGTTGGGGCGGATCAGCCGCCTGTTTCGTTAAATGCGATGGTGGCGGATCATCCACCTGTCATACCTGGTTCTGTACGGAAGCGTAGCAGACAAATCTTCCCTGTTGGCGGTTTTTTTCACTCCCGAAAATTGGCTGCGACCAGAAGTCGCAGGCTAACTATAAGGGAGAGAAGCGAGGAGGTCGACCCCGCTTCGGAGGTAAAGCGAGTTACTACTATTTTTTATTCAGTTCTTCTTTTCTTCCAGTTTTGATCTTAATCATTTTCCTTCCCTCCCGTAGGTGTCAGAAGAAGAGGAATCTCAAGTTGCCGAAGTCGTGACCCAAGATGACGGGGGCTTCGATGAACCTGTCCCTAAAATTGCTGAATTTTATCAAGTTGATGTTGATCGAGTCGTACCTCCCTCCGGGGTGGCTGGGACAGAAGAGTCATCCAAATTTAACTTGGAGGTCGCGGGCGAGGAGACCACGTCAGCTGCGAGCGAACTGCAACCTCCATGCTCCTCCCTTTGTAAGATAAGCCAAATCTTAACTTGTGATGAGGCCTGTCTGCTCTATCATCACATCCTTCGGGTTACGTCGATTGATTGTTGCTCTGGACATACAGGTCCTGCCTCTCCAGTGACGATGATAGACATTGTTGAGACAGGCTCTGCCGAAGGGGTACTGGCGGAGAGGAGAGCACCCCTTCCCCTTCCGACTCGTCTTAAGGGGCCTCCCGCGGGCTCGAGTTCGTAAAGTCAGGTGGTGGGACAGCTGGGGCAGGGGACAATGGTCCTTGCGTCCTCTTCTGCTCAGGCAGGCTCCGAGAGTCGACCTCTCTGCCCTGCCGAGTGTCCAGACTCTTCGGGTGGCGGAGGAAGAGTTAGCCGCTATCCGTGCATCGTTCCGCTCGGAATTTGTCTCCTTGGTGGCAAGTTCTAGTGCGCCTCCTTCGGCGTTGCCGGCCACGCTTCCTTTGACGCCGTCCTCTACAAAAGTTCTAGGCGAAGCGTCACAGGACGTGGTTGACAGCTTTTATCGCCACGTAAAGAGGGGGGTAGCGGCTGCTGTGGAAAGAGGGACTTCTTTTGTCTTAGCCCGACAATGCGCCCAAGGTCATATTGATATCCTTAAGACTCTTCCGATGGGACAGGGACAGCTGCGCTTCTGGAGGCAAAATTACTGGAGGCTGATCAGCTGGTGGCCCAGCTTCAGGTGCTGCGGCAGGCTGACTATCTGATGCTATAGATCAGGAGCGCAGTTTCCTCACAGCTGCTATCGAGAAGATAAGGGCTACTCAGGATAAGACCAGGCCGGCCATACTGAAGGACCTCCGTGATATGTCTGATCGATATGATCAGTTGAGCCGCGAGAGTGAAGATATTATGGCTCGAGAAGTGACTGCCTCCCGTGGGGTCATTGATACGCAGGAGCAGATCCTTGAGCTTCAGAGGAAGTTAGCTTTCCTGGAGTCTGAGCTTGAGGCTGCTCGTACCGAAAGGGGGCTAATTATCCAGGAGGCTGACAGAGTCAATCGAGCTTCTGCTAGCCTGGAGCTCGCCCTGAAGATATTGGAGGATGGCTGGCGGACACACATGTACTTGGACGATGCGGAGCAGTTGTCCCAGGAGGCTGAGCGCCGAGCTAAGCAGCGGCTTGAGCGGGGGACCGCCTTGGTGAAGAGACGTCTCCTGGAATTATGTACCGCCGAACCATAGACGACTTTTTTCCTTCTTTTTTCGTTCTTTTCCTTTCTTTGAGTGGGACGTTATCCCTAGAACATGTAGTACTTTCGCTTTTCGAATAAAAGAGTATGCTTTATTCTACCCTTTATTTGTACTGCTTGTTGTGCTTGTAGTAATTTGGCAGGTGTTTGCCCTGCTTGTGGGGCTTATTTGTGGACCTGTTACCCTTCGCATACCTGGGTTTTAGGTATGGATAACAAGTTTGATGGGGGTACCTAGGACAATTCCATAATAAGGTGGTCATGGATGTTCCAGGTATCGGGAGAAAGAATGCCATGGAGCAGCTGGGTTCCCGGGGCATGATGAGGAATGATGTGCATGTACTAGGAAAATTAGCATAGCGTTTGTAGTCAGCAGAGGACATTTGTGGGCCTATTATCCTTGGCGTGCCCTGGTTCAGGATACAGATAACAAGACGAGAGAGAACCAACATACTTACTCAGAGGTAATGAGGACATGGCAAGTATGGGGTTTTACCGCAGAGTCTTCCTACTCAGAGGTAATGAGGACATGGTAGGAGTGAACTCAACGGAGGATATTTGTGGTCAACAGAGGATATTTGTGGACCTATTATCCTTGGCGTACCCTGGGGTTTTTTTTGTATAGATAATAAGTCGAGGGAGGACCAACATATTTACTCAGAGGTAATAAGGACATGGCAAATATGAGGGTTTCTTCGATGGAGCCTTCCCACTCAGAGGTAATGAGGACATGGCAGGAGTGGGCTCCATGAAGGGGTACATAGGACGACTCAGAGGTAATGAGGACATGGAAGTTCTATGCAGAGGGGTGATTTATTTTTGGCGGAAGTGAAACAACTCAGAGGTAACATCGACGTGGTCATTTTGGAAATTTTGTAGATCTGTTACCCTTTTTGTGTAGTGAGAGCGCGGGTAGTGGATCATGAGGGAGGAGCTCTTTCAGAGAAATAAGTTCAGAGGTATGGTCATACATGACTTACTATCTGAAAGAGTGACCGGAATGTAAGTTCAGAGGCACCTGCGGGTACATAACTCGATAATCTGGGAGATTGTGAATGTGAGTTCAGCAGTACTGGAAGGTACATAACTCGGCAATCTAGAATTTGGAGAATGTGAGTTCAGCAGTACCGGCGGGTACATGACTCAATAATCTGGGATTTTGTGAATGTGAGTTCAGCGGTACCGGCGGGTACATAACTCGGCAATCTAGAATTTAGAGAATGTGAGTTCAGTGGTACCGACAGGTACAAGACTCAATAATCTGGGATTTAGAATATGAGTTCAGTGGTACCGGCGGGTACATAACTCGATAATCTGGAATTTGGAATATGAGTTCAGCGGTATCGGCGGGTACATAACTCAATAATCTAGAATTTGGAAGAATGTCTTTTAGACATAATATTTCTTCAGGAACTTACCGTTGACGGGTAACATGAGCAAGTCTCTGTTTTGTTTTGCGAGGCGGTAAGCACCGTTGGAGAATACAGCCTCAATGATAAATGGACCTTTCCATTTTAGCTGAAATTTGTCGGCGGTTTTGTGAGTCATGACCATCGGCCTCCGAACTGCCAGAACGAGATCGCCCACTTAGAATGTTCTGATTTTAACCTTCTTGTTTAAGGCTCCGGAGATGCGTGCTTGGTAAAGTTTGATTCCTTGCTGAGCCAAGAGGCACTTTTCATCTAAGGCCTCCAACTCTTGTAACCGGCGATGATAGTTATCATCTGTCGTCAATTGGTAAATGAGAGTGATGCAGAGCGAGGGTATTTGAGTCTCCAATGGGAGAACTACCTCACTCCCGTATACCAGGGAGAATGGTGTGGTCCCTGTGGCTGTTCGAACTGTGGTACGGTACGTCCATAAGCATTTACCAAGCTTTTATTTTCAGTCGTATTTGTTGGACGATACAAACTTCTTGAGAAGTTTGATGATTGTTTTTTTGAATGCTTCTGCCAACCCATTTGCTGCTGGGTTGTATGGCGTTGAAGCAATATTCTGGATGTAGGTGCTTGTCGCAGAACCGATAGAAGACGTGGCTTACGAACTGTGGACCATTATCGTGGATGATCCTTCGGGGCAGTCCAAAGCGATAGATGACGTGATGCTTGAAGAAGCTGATCACGTTTGAAGTCTTTACTTCTGCAAGCGGAACAGCTTCCGCCCATTTGGAGAAGTAATCTGTGATGGCAAGTATGAAGCGATGTCCTCGGAAAGAAGGTGGAGCGATCGGACCGATGATATCCATTCCCCAAGCTTCGAATGGCCAGGACGCTACTGTCGGATATAAAAATTTGGATGGCTGGTGGATGAAGTCCGCAGTGGACTTGGACAGGCTTTGCACTTTTTTGCGTAGTCTATCGTATCTGCTACCATCGTGAGCCAATAGTAGCCCATTCGGCGAAGACGGTCTTGCAGTTTTGGGCCAGGCTGATGGGCCCCACAGACACCGTCATGAGCTTCGCGTACGGCTTTTTTGGCTTCTACATTTGACAGACATCGAGGTAATAATCCATCGTAGGATGGACGATACAGCATTTTCGTCTCTATATCGTAGAAGAATCTGAGAGAATGCCTTCTGATAGAGGTGGCTTCCTTTGGGTCCTCCGGCAGAATATCGTAGACTATGAAGTCAATGAATGGTTGTCTCCAGTCTTGTGCTTTGTCGATCGTCTGAGCGAAATAACTTGCCATGAATTAAACATTATTCTTGGGACATACCAGTTTATGGCCTACCACATCCACCGATTGATGAGCATAGTTTGGAACTGCTAGGGAAGCGGTAAGTCCAGCTAAGGCATCGGCTTCAATATTTTGGAGTCTGGGGATGTGTTCGATGAAGAACCCTTCAAATGACGAGATGATGTTGATCGCTATTTGGTGATAGGGGATCATGTCTTCATGGCGAACCTCGTATGATCCCAGGATCTGATTGACGATTAACTGTGAATAGCCGTATGCTTTAAGATATTCTACCCCCAGCTCTCTTGCAAGTTGGAGACCAATGACTAAAGTGTTGTACTCGGCCATATTGTTAGAGCAGGGTTCTGTGAGGGAGTAAGCGCGATTAATCACCAATCCGGAAGGAGAAACCAGCACCACCCCGACTCCGACGACGATGTTGCCCTTAGGTCCGGTCCTTGAGGCGCCGTCGAAGAACATTCACCATATATGATCGTGAGAGGTTGCATGTGAGTCGGCGACCTCATCTGGGATGTCTTCGTATATTCTGGCCGACTCCGGGCCCGGGTGGGCTGCTAAAAAGTCTGCCAGAGCTTGGCCTTTAACAGCCTTTTGCGGGAAGAAGATCATATGGTAGGGGGACAGTAATATTGCCTATGTAGCGAGGCGAGAGCTGAGTGCCCCTGGTTTTGTCATGAGGACCCTGAGGGGGTTGACTCGTGATATTACATGTTTGGTTTGCCCCGTGACATAGTATCGCATCTTTTAAATGGCGAACACCAGGGCGAGGCATTCCTTCTCTATGGCGGTATATCGGTGCTCTGGCCCGATCATCATTCGACTGAGGTAATATATAGCTTGCTCATGGCATGCATCATTGTTTTGTGCTAGTAGAGCGTCGAGGGAATGCTCTATTGCTCATACATAGAATAGGAATGGTTATCCAGCAACCGGAGCCACCAGGACTGGAGGGTTCGACAAATATTCTTTGATGCTGTCGAAGGCACGCTGGCATTCTTCATCTCATACGAATGAGACGCCCTTCTTCATGAGATGGGTGAATGGCTGACATCGCCCGAAGAGGTTGGAAATGAACATCCTGATGTAAGCTAACCTCCCTTGGAGGCCTCGGAGTTCTCAGAAATTTCTCGAGGGACCCATCTCCATGATTACCTTTGTCTTCTCAGGGTCTACGTGGATACCCTGGGAGGTGATGATGAAACCCAAGAACTTCCTGCTGGATACGCCCAAGAAGGATTTCGTAGGGTTTATTTTCAAATTGTGCGCTCGCATTAGGTCGAACACTGTCCTTAGATCATGCAGATGATCTTCCTTAGAGCGGCTTTTGACAGCGATGTCGTCAACATAGCACTCCACGGTCTTACGTAAGTGATCCCTGAAGATGATACTCATGGCTCTCTGATAGGTAGGCGCCAACGTTCTTTAAACCGAAAGGCACGTCTGTGTAGCAGAACGTGCCTATTGGTGTTCGGAATGATGTATGCTTTTCATCGTCGGGAGACATCTTAATTTGGTTGTACCCTGAGAAGCCATCCATGAATGACATACGTTCGAAGCCGCAGGTGTTGTCAATCATGATATCTGTGATAGGGAGGGGAAACTCATCTTTGGGACACGCCTCGTTCAAATTACGAAAGTCGATGCAGATTCGAATCTTTCCATTCTTCTTGAGGAACGGTACTATGTTGGCGACCCAATCTGGATGTTGTTCCTTACAAATGAAGCCGCTGGTTATCAGTTTGTTGACTTCGGCTTCGATCGCATCCATGATGCCTGGGCGGAAGCGTCGTTGTTGTTGTTTGATTGGCTTTGCATCTGGCCGAATATTGAGCTTGTGAAGAGCAATATCATGATTTAACCCTGGCATGTCTTCATAGTTCCAGGCAAACACATCAATATATTCTTTGACGAGTTCCAGTAGCGATTCTCGCTCTTCGTCTGTCAGGCTTTTACTAACGAAGATCAGTTTTGGAGAAGAGTCGCTGCCTAGATCCACTTGCATGACCTCATCTTCAGTAGGAGGCTCTCTTTTTTCAAACCGCTTCTCCCATTGTGTATCCAGCTGTTGGGCCCACGGCTCTACTTTGAGGAATTCAGGAAAGTCTTCACCTTCTTCGTAAGCATTAGCGAACGCCTTGTTGACAGACAAGACCTGCCTGAATACATCCCCGAGGCTGATATCCGAATCATAAGTTGGTGATCCGGTTGATTGTGACTACCAGTCGCATTCCTCATCTGAACTTTCAGGGGTCATTGTAGGCGTAACATATCTCAGTCCGCATCGGGTCTTGTTGTAGTAGTCCTGTGGTTTGCCAGCTGGGACTAGCGACTTTAAAGGTAATCGTCGACCAGTGTCGTACTTCAAACCTGACGTAGTCTCCAAATCATACCCCTGTTTTTGCATGAGATATTTGGATTGGGAGATATATAGATAGAGAGGCAGCCTCCAGGCATCTGATTCGAGATCGACTTCTTCTATGGTGAAGGGTTGTGGATTATTCTTCCGACCGAAGATGATTGGACGATCCCCTCCCTCGATTATGCAGTAAGCATCTTCCGCGGGAGTGAGCTGATTTACGGTGTAAACATTTGTCACTTGTGTGTGTAGGTGAGCGCCTATACCGTATTCCATAGCATACATTGTACAAAGCTTATTAAGCTCGGTGTAGTTCAAAGATAGTCCTTTATTTATGAAGTAAGGTACCTTTTCTAGCGGGATTCATCATCTGCGGATGGAATATCGGTGTGAGCAGCCACATACATGGCAAGTTCTGGTTCTTCTTCGGCCATCTCCTGTATAAATAAAGACTGAGAGGATGACTTGGGCAACTTGATCATCAGAAGTTCTGCTGGTGGAGCAGAACATGGAGTTGTTGGCAGACTAGCGACCCCCAGTTTGGTACTCGATGCTGGGCGGGGAGTGGTTGGCTTGCTGGACGCCCCCGAATTTGCATCGGGGTGACGATTCTTCTTGGAAAGACGTATCATCATTGGTTTGTCGGAGGGATTGAGCTTCTCCGTTTGTTGTTGGCCGACTCTAGGCATTCTGATTGTCAGTGGCTCCGTTGTGGGTCTTGGCGCTTGGCCGGACCTTGGCAGCCGGATTATCATTTGCTCTTCTTGTGCCGAGAGGCTGATTGCGTCCTTATGCAGAGCGGCCGTAAGGGATGCGGACTTGCCAAGTTTGCGAGCTTGGAGGTGGATCGTCAGAGGTTCTTCTGATCCTGTGGCCGTCTCAGTGCAAGCTTGCACATCTCTTTCACTAAGGTGCCTCTTCGACTTTTCGTATAGGCAGGAGTCTGAGTAGTAGGATTCGACCCCTTTGAAGGGATCGATGTCGGCAAATTCTGTCCTCACGAAGCCGTGTTTGTCGACATACTTGAAGCATTGGTGCAGCATGGAAGGCACGATCATGTAATCGTGTATCCAAGGGCGTCCCAAGAGGATATTATAGGAAGTGTCCGCATCTATGACGTAACAGGTTACTTCTGACTGAAGATCACCAATTTGGCACTTCAAGCGGATCTTCCCAATCGGGTAGCTCCTGCCCGAATTGAAACTGCTGATGGCGGTACTTGTTAGCGTCAGGCGATGCATAGGAATGCGGAGATGATGTAACAGACCCTTCGGGATGATGCTTATGGAAGAACCAGGATTAATGTACATCCGATCCACCTTTACGTCGCCGATGTATCCAGCAGGTTGGTTTTGATGAGCATGTCTTATGGAGTGAAGACAATGTTGGGCATCGCTCCTGTACAAGCGTTGTCTTGGAGATCTGCAGGCGAGCTCTCTCCCGTGAGGTTGACCTGAGCTAGATATGCGTCGGCGTTCTGGAGTGCATCGCTCAAGGCCACACGAACATCCTTGGAGATTCTTAGGAGCTCTTATAATGATAATTTGGCCTGTGTATTGGCCAATTGTGCCAGGATGTCAAAGTTGTAGGGCCTTTCCAGCCCATAAGGTGCCTCTTTTCAGAGGAATTTGTCAAAGCGAGTCTCCTTCGGCCTAGGCTTGTCGGTCGCTGGAGGTTGGAAAGGTCCCGGAGTGTCAGCAGTGGCCGGCTGATGCTCTTTAGCGGAGTTATCTGGCGTGGGTTGGGATTGAGCACCAGACCGAGTGACGACAGTTATGGCTTCTTTGACATCTACCGAAATTGTGCGGCAGGATCTGACCTTTCCACCCTTCTTCCTGCCAATGGGGAGTGGTATGGACTGAGTTACTTCTGGTACCAAATCTGGATGGACCCACATGACCTCCCCTCGTGACGTGGTGAGAGGTACCAGACCAGTAGCATGATCTCGAGGAGGTGGAAGATTAGTAATCTCCATTGTCGCCCGAGGGATGGGTACCACGCCGTCTTGAGCCTCTGTTGGAGGAAAGCTGTCAAACTGTACAGACACCATGTTGGCTGCCACGGTTACCTCCTCGAAGTCAATGGCCAGAGCCTTTGAATCGATGAGATGTTGGATGTATCGCTTCAGTTGGTAGCAGTCGTGTGTAGCATGGTCGACGTAGCGGTGGTAATGGCAGTACTTTGGGCTCTTTATTTCTGCCGGCCGAGGTTTCCGTCTTGGTGGAGGAAGCTGAATTCTATTCCCTTGTATGAGCATATCCAAGATGGGCTTGACATGGCCGTCTTCGAAGGAGTAGGTCATTTGTGGCCATTGCTTGTCTGCCGGTTTTGACTCAGGTTTCTGGGCTGTGTCGGCCACCATAGCCTGCTTGCCCTTGTTGTCCCGATTGTTGGAGGAGCTACCCCCATTGTTGTTGTTGGTATTAGGGCGCTTGCCCATGTCCTCTCCCTCTGAGATGTGCAATCCCAGTTGGCGAGCCTTCTTCAACCTGTCCTCGGTGCTAGTGGCACTGATGATAAACGTCTTCTAGTCCTTAAATTGACTTTCACCCATCCAGAGGTTGATTGTTGGAAGCAGTCTCTTTTGGCAAATTTCAATTAAGAAGGAATTCGGATTACCGGACGGCAACTTCATGGTGGTTTGGCAAAACCGTTCAATATAGTTCCTTATCAGCTCTTTCTCCCCTTGAACGACATCCATGAGGGTGGACATTGTGATATCCTGTCCTACTTTATAGAATCTCTCCAAAAATATGTGCTTAAAGCTGGAGAAGGAGTGGATGCAGTTGTCTGGCAGGTTACGGTACCAGTCGAAGGTGACCCTTTCCAATGCCCCGATGAATAATCGTGTAAGGATGGCATCATCATGGGGTAGATGGTCGGTAGTGACCTCGAAGTAAGTGATGTACCGACTTACGGAGGTCTTCCCATCATATGAATTGATGTGGAATGGTTTATACTTTGGTGGGAAGGGAAAATCTCTCCATGCAGCAGGATACGGTTGTCGTATCCTGAGGTCTTGGCAGTTTTCTCAGGCGTGGAACATGGCCCGAAGCTTCTGGACCTCTCTTCTTGCCTCCCTGGCTTCGTCTGCAGCGGTAGAAGCCGACATTTCAGGAGAAATATTGCCCGGGTTTGGTGTCGCTGAGTTTGAGTCTGTATTGACCGCGGGACCCAAGTTTGTTTGGCCAGGCGTCCCTCCTTGCAGAGTAGGAAGGGCTGCTTTGATCTCGTCCACAGATTTGACCAAAAGTGCGCAGTATGGCCTCCAGAGTGTCGATGCATTGGCGATCACTAGGACCATCATGTTCGTCGTTTGTCATGAATGTCGTCCTGACATGAGTAGAAGTAGATGGGACGATGGATGACGTACACTCCGAATCATACCCCTGTAACGAGAAGTCATCGGGGTATGTGGGAATGTCTTCCTCTGGTTCGGACTCAGAAGGAACAGTACCCCCAGCTTCCGAGTTTGCCTCGTCTTGGGAATTGTGGACGTCCTCGAGGACGTCAGGATTTGCTGCATCTAATGGGAGAGTTGTTTCCCCCAGCTCGTCTCTTTGGAACATCGAATTGTCATGGAGATTCAGAGGAGTGCTACCCCAGTTCCAGCAACCCTCAGTGATGTGGACGATAAATCTCCCACTGTAGCAGCTTTCGTCTTTGAACAGGTACCTTGGAAAACTTCGATTGTGGGCAACCGTGTAGACGACAGTCTCTTAGTCATAGTGGTTGAAATCTTCGGGCTGGAAACGTTTGTCTTCTTCCCTCTTTCATCGGCGAGGATTTTCTGAGCAGAGTTGCAGGAGACGACGGGAGGTGCCTCATCCTCTGAACATGGTTGTTGCAGTCTTTGGAAGACGGACTGCCGGTCTTCTAGTACCATCGCGTTATTGTGACAGCAGTTGACGATGACCTGGGTACAGTGACGTCCGTGGGAGGACTCTTTGCACCCAGAGGCCTCTTCTCTTTCCTTGCGCTTGTGGAGGATGGCCTCACGCAAGTCAGATGGGTCTGGATTGACCATGTTTGCTCCCTGGGTTTTGGGAGACTTTTTGGAACCACTTTGTCTGTTTGCCGCCGGGGGCTGGACTCGAGTGGTTCTGTACAACTTCTCATCGGAGGCCCGTATAACAGTATGTGGAGTGCTTGGATGGTCAGAGGTCGGGTCAGCGGACTGATCTTGCCAAGCTCGTGCTGCCCTAGACTTCTTCACACTGGTGCATGAGGGCACATAATAGGAAGAGTCTAAGTGGTGCTGGAGAGAGTCAGACATGTTTTCTTGAGAGCACGAGAGATCAGGACCATAGGAGAGGCGGTCGAAAACCAAGCCGCACGGAGCAGGCGGCATGCTGCTGGAATCAACGGTCTTCATGCGGCTGGCAGTCGTAGCCGTATAGGCTTTCTTCATGCGGTTGGAAGTCTCAGCCGTATAGGTCTTCTCCATACGGCTGGAAATCCTGGCCGCATTAGTGTTATGCATTTGGCTGGTAGTTTCGGCCACATGGACATCATTCATGCGGCTGGCAATCTTGGCCGCATGAGTCTTCGTTGGCGGCCAGTGCCTTTGTTCGACTTCTTCCTGGAGGACATAGAATCACTCTTTGCCCCTGCAAGTCCAGTATCGTAGTGCTTTTCTTTACCGAACTTGGGGACAGCAGAGTCCTCTATGGCTTGAAGTGGGGCCGCATGAGAGTTGCCTTCACCGTCGTGGGCAGCAGAGAGTACTCCGTCCAGAGCTTGGGAAGGAGCAAATGACTTTGGCCCCCACTCCCTGCGAGCCTTCTTTGCGTGGGTTCGCTTCTGGTCCGGGCCAGCGTTTCCGTCGGAGAGCATTTCTTCAAACGCCTGTTGGTCGAAGCGGACGACCATCTTCTGTTGTGTGGAGCCAAGTTTGGATGCATCCGATTGCTTCACCAACTCCTCAGCCATGGAGAAGTTTGTCCCCAGCAGAGTCGCCATCGTGTTTGCCATAAAATATAAAAGAACAGAACAATTATTGGAGGACTGGACTTTTACTTCACAATACAAACTCGTTTGTACAAAGAAAGCCTAGGGACGAAATCCTAGGTACAGCAATCTAAGTACAATTATTTATTTTAGATTCTGGGAGGTGACGGTAGAGGCTCGGAAAAGCGACGGCAGCTCTGCCTTACTCCTTGGACGATCGGATACAGCCTTGGCTCCGGGGAAGAAATGCTCTCAGGATGCTCTCTGTGCGTTCCTTTGTTTCTCTGCTCTTCTCTCTCTCTCTTCAAGTCTCTCCAGGTGCTCTGGTGCTCTTCAAAAAAAGTCCTCCTCGCAAGGGAATGGCACCTTGCTATTTATAGGAGTGGGATGCAATCATTAGGGTTTGCAATGATTGCCTCCTTGATAAGTCGGTGGTTAAGGATCAATTAATCTGGGCCCTTCATTCTGATTGTAGCAAATCTAGGTAATTAATGTAGATTGCATCAAATCTCTGTAGGCAATTAATGATTATTGTCATAAATCTTCATGATTTATTATGCCAAGTTCGGATCTCCCGCCACGTGTTCAATTTGCATGATTGTAAATGATCTGATTTGATCCCAGTAATTATGAGGATGGCACTAAATCTGTTTATTGGGATTTGTTGATAAATCTTGATCGATTTGATGCCACGTGTCCCATTATTATTATGCTGCTAGCTGTAGGGCTGTGGAAAAAACTAATCTTCTGCCACGTGTCTTAACCGCGAGCCACTTAGGAAATCCGAACCGCATGAGAATTGTTCCCTACTGAGCCGCATAAGACTGGCCACGTAATGATCTGAGCTGCATGAGCGTAGGCGATCCCATGATGGGTGGCTTCTCCGTAAGTCGCATGAAGATAGTCTTCGTGAGCCGCATAGGGTAGACTCTGCCTGAGCCGCATGAGGTGGCCTCTCTCTGAGCCGTATGAGATAGCCTCTGCCTGAGCCGCATGGGGTGGCCTCTACCTGAGCCGCATGCGACTGGCCACGTGTCAAGGCCGTATGAAGGATTTTGGAGTTTGATGGATCGTGTCAGAGATTTTCTTCGTTTCCCTAGGAGTCTATCATCATGACAAAGTCATTATTGCAGCTTTATGTCAGAGCCGTCAGTTCTCCTTTATGTCAGAGCATTAAATAGGGCCTTTGCTTAATGGCCAATTGTAGAAGCGAACCGCAGACGGCCACATGGTGTTGCTTGAGCCGCATGTCCAAGTTGGTGACTTTTGAACCGCATGATGTTCCTAAGCCACATGAAGCTCGTCTGTTTTTGAAACGCATGGGTTTTCCTGTTTTGAGCCGCATGGACAATCATGTTCTTTTCTATGCTTCTACAGTGTCACTCCCCGATCCTGGAATACGTATTTTAATACGTAAACCGATAAAATTGTATTTACCTTATATTTATACTATATTTATTATGCTGTGTTTCTTCTTGCATTTCCTAAAAATATTTGACAAAATATTATTTCCTAATTTATTTTTCTGCATTTGGGCCTACAGTTTTGGCTCATTTGGATAACCCATTCTTGGTTCACCAATGGTTCATCATGAACCCTTTGGTTCATCATGAACCCATGGGTCCAAGATCTATATATATAACTCATCTCATTCTCTCTCCTCTCATTTTACTCCCTCTCATTTATTTTCTCCACCAACCAAGGCAAGTACGAACTTGCTCAAGAGATGGATCCATAATTTTGTCAATGATTTCTTACAAAACAATTTGCCAAAACATGTTCTTCTCCTCAATCTATACTAGTTTAGAACTTGAAAATTTCCATTTTGAAGCTTTGATTTTTGTAGATCTAGGTTTTAATCATTTTCGGATTTTGCATGGTTTGATCTACTTTAGTTGGATTTTATAGGTTTTTGATGCTTCCATGTGGAAGAGCATTCAGTTTCACCCAAGTTGGAACTTTGGAAATCTGGATTTGGAGTTCGGATGGCCAAGTTATGATGCTTTAAAGTTTGGGTTCAGTCATGGTGTTCTTGCTGTTTTGAGAAGACAGTGAACAGTGTGCTCCGTTTGATCACGCTTCCTGTTGGAAGCGTGTCTCTCCTTGAGCCTGCGTGACTTTTCACGCAGCTCTCTCTCCTTGAGCTTGCGTGACTTTTCACGCAGCTCTCTCTCCTTGAGCCTGCGTGACTTTTCACGCAACTCTCTCTCCCTGAGCTTGCGTGACTTTTCACGCAGCTCTCTCCTTGAGCCTGCGTGACTTTTTACGCAGCTCTCTCTCCCTGAGCTTGCGTGACTTTTCACGCAGCTCTCTCTCCCTGAGCCTGCGTGACTTTTCACGCAGCTCTTCCCTTGAGTCTGCGTGACTTTTCACGCACGCTGCCTTGAGTGAGCCTGAGTGAGCCTGCGTGACTTTTTATCCCTTGAGCGTGCGTGCTTTTGCGCGTACGCTTTTTGATATTTTATTAGATATTATATGCCCATTTTATATCCTTACGCCTTTTGTCCCGAGCATGATATGAGCACTAATGTGACCCCGGAGAACAAAGTGTTCCTACCTGATACATGTACCTGAATGTCCCAGTTCTTGTTCATGCTCGACAAAAGACTCGTAACTCCACGTGGCGTATTTGCAATGATACATTACACTAAGGAGGGTAGAACATGTTGACATATTGATTGACATGGATCCTCTTTGGGGTACTCGTACTAAAGTACGACTTTATGAGGATAATCATGCAGGCCACAGCATGTGAGTCCAAGATTTCACCTAGGGTTAAACTAGGCAACTAAATATACTAGATGCATGGGGAGGGCAGAATCCCGAGATCGTGTTACACCAGCCGCCTTGAGATATTGTCTTGACGCGCCGGCTGGTCTCCACGGATACTGTGTCATCTACAATGAGTGGATGACTGTATCCGATTAATTCCTGCTATATAATATATGTTTTGGCAAGGTAGCCTTACGAGGGACCTGTGCTCAATCATACCTGTCTACGCGAGCCCCTAGGTTGGCTAGCCTTGCTGGAAAGATACGATCTGAGGATTTCCTATTAACATGATGCGAGGATAACCTCGTCCCACTAGAAACTCGTAGACTTGATTGGCCGTGAAAATGACTTGCATGTATTCTATTTACCTTCCGTGAATAACTGAGGAAAGCGGACTGTCATGGTACATGATCCAACCCATGTTCTTGTTTGATTGTTGGGTTGGTTATCGTACTATGACAGGCTGTGGACCGAAGTTATGAATGGAAGACTTATTCTGATTGTGGAGTGCTACTTCTGTGAATGACTGAGGAACGTGGTCTATCATGGTACATGATCCAACCTATGTTCTTGTTTGATTGTTGGGTTGGTTATTGTGCTGCGATAGGCTATCGACCGAAGTCACGATCAGGAGATTTTATGGCTTATACCTTTTTTAACTTATGTGAATGTTATAGAGTACGACACGTCCCGACTCCATGCGGCACCTTTTGTCCTTGTTTGGTTGTAAGGGTGCCATATGGGTTCGAAGATGTTGTGCTACCCTATAATAGTAGCATAAGTATTACTATTATCAATCATTCTATTAACTGGGTTTTTAATCTTAACTCTTGTGCCCCTTTGGCGGTACTTGCTATTTCGGGGCTGACCCCGCTGGTTTTGTTTGGCCAGATCCCGTAGCAGAGCCTGAGGACACGATCTTCCTCCCTGACATCCATGGTGCATACTAGGAGCATGGCGGTTCGGGGACTCGAGTGGGTTTCTTCTCCACCACTCCTGCTTATACTTTTGCAGCGTTTAGCCACCAGCACCTGTTAGCCGGATTACTTGATATTTTGTGTCAGTACATTATTGTAATTAAACAGACTGAAGCTGTGTATAATTTTTTACTCCTGACTCTCTGAGATAGCTAAATTATAAAGCTAGTCTCTCGTGACCATTTTGATGAAGCGTCGGGGATGCCTTACTGCTTTATCTTTAATGTTTATTTAATTGCTGATGTGGTTTGAGTGATTGAGACATAGAACTCTGTGGGACCATAGGAGACTTGATTGTAGCATGTACCCCCTAGTCTCTCGACAGCCACGATCGTCGTATGACGTTACGTACCTCATATGGAGTAGCTGGCCTAGTCCGTCTCCGTATTTCGGTACTGGGGCGTGACAAGGTTTTAGTGGTAGCCCATGCAGGTCTGATTTTCAGACTTGTGGGGTATTGCGAATTATTAGGAGTCTCAATCAAAACTTGGTCCCCTTGAAATTCGGTTTCGAATTCTCTGTCCTTGCCTTTATCTCTAACCTGACTTGCATCCTCGAAATCTTCCTTGTCCGGACTTGATAATCTTATATTCTTCTCTATAGGGGTGCTTCATTCTCAGTAGCGGGTGAGGCCCATGAGGAAGAGCAGCAAGAGCATGGCTCGACTGGGCAGCAATAGGGGAGAGAACCTTCTCCAGTGCAGGCATGAGCAGAAATGGAACCAGAGGCAGTACAGCCGCAGGTTATTAAAACCCCTGCAGCACCAGCAGTGACGGCAGTACCAGACACCATAGCACTCCTGGAGATCATCCGGGGGTTTCTTGTCACTAACCAACAGCAACAGACTCGGCAGCAGGAGCAGAACGTGTTGCTGAACCAAGGGATTCAGTTAGCTATTGAGAGGAGTGTCGGGGCTGACTCGGGAGCATCAGGAAGGTTTCGTCGCTTGAACCCGAGATATTTTGATGGCACGGAGGATGCCATCACTGCGGATGCCTGGATTCAAGACATCGAAGCCATTCTTGTGGCAGCCAAGGTTCCAGATGATGAGAAGGTTGATCAGGTCAAACTGGTACTTCAGGATCTTGCCCGCGACTGGTGGGCATCAGAAGAAGTTGGTATAAGACGCCCTGTTCGTTGGACCACCTTCAGTGACAGATTCAAGGCCAAGTATTTTGGCGTAGTAGCTCGATATGAGCTCCAGCAGAAGTTCATCAGTCTCAAGCAAGCAGGCAAGACAGTAGATGGGTATGCAGCAGAGTTCTGCAGATTGTGCCGTTTCGCACCAGCAATGGTGGCAACGGAGCCAGAGAAAGCTATGAGGTTCCAGCAGGGACTTCATTTGGAACTATTACAGCTTGTGGAAGGACACGACTACCAGACGTTTGACGCTGTTTTGACGGCCGCTCGGAGGTACGAGCTTACCCAGCAGAGGTTGGCATCGAGGACAGGAGGTCAGAAGAGATCTCATTCCCAGGTTGGAGGAGGAGCAATGCAGCGAACGTCGGCACCAGCACCCGGTGTACGTATTCATGATGCAGGAGCGCCGCGGAGGACGGCCGTGTCAACTAATACAGCGCCAGTTCGGCATCAGCAGCCGAGGAACCAACAACAGCGTCTGGGAGCACCCTAGGGCTGTACATTCTGTGGGAAGGCAGGGCACACGAAGGAGGTGTGCCGGTCAGCGAATGGCTTATGCTTGAGGTGTGGTAGTTCAGACCACCGTATCTCCACTTGTCCTGTGATGCAGAGGCCAGGAGGGCCAGCTCAGCAGTTTCCAGCATTGCCAGCTCCGGTGGCAACCCCGAGTGGAGGGCCAGTATTAGCAGTAAGGCCCCTGGCCCAGCGTCTACCAACGCAGGCTCAGATGTTCCGCCAGGCATAGGAAGTCGAAGGCCCTCAGAGGCAGCAACAGCATGGTCGAGGAAGGCCGCAACAAGGGGCTCCGCGGGGCCAGGCTCTCACATTGACCTTGGGAGAGGCTCTAGCGTCTAGTGACGTGGTGGCAGGTAAAATTCTCGTCACCTCATTTCCCGCTGTAGCATTATTTGATTCAGGCGCTACTCATTCATTCATCTCTGCACAATATGCTACACGAATTGGATTAGAGTTTGAGGCATTGCCGGAGAGGATGGATATACTCACCGGCAATGGGCTCGTAGAAGTTAGCAGAGTGCGCTTTTCATATCCGGTGGAGGTGTGTGGGCATTTACTGCCCGCATCATTGATTGAATTCCCTATGGGGAATTTTGATATCGTTCTTGGCATGGACTGGTTGAGAGACAGTCATGCGACAATTGATTGTAGAGGAGGTAGGGTCATATTCAGCGTTTCTGGGATGGAGCAGTTCATCTTTACTCGAACCTTGAAGAATCAGGCCGGAGGCGTCATCTCAGCAGCAGTGTCAGAGCCAGGACAGATTTCGAGAGTGGTCGAAGATTTTCTCGACGTCTTCCCTGATGAGCTCCCAGGAATACCCCCAGTCAGAAAGGTAGAATTTAGCATTGAGTTGAACCCTGGAATGAGGCCTATAGCAGACAGAGTTTACAGAATGTCGCCGTCAGAACAGGATAAGTTGTATCAGCATGAAGAAGAGTTGAAGTCTAAGGGATTCATCCGAGACAGTAAATCGCCCTGGGCCGCGCCAGTGATTCTAGTTCCCAAGAAGGATGGGTCGACGAGGATGTGCATCGACTTACCGTAAGCTGAATGCAGTAACAATGAAGAATAAGTACCCACTACCAAGGATTGATGACCTGTTTGACCAGTTGAGCAAGGCCAGCGTCTTTTCCAAGATCGAACTTCGGTCAGGATACTATCAAGTAAGAGTCCGGGAGCAAGACATACCGATGACAGCATTCAGATCTAGATATGGGTATTATGAGTTTTTAGTAATGCCCTTTGGACTAACCAACGCCCCCGCAGTATTCATGGATTTAATGAACCGCATCTTTCTGCCGTATTTGGATAAATTTGTGGTGGTGTTCATAGATGACATTCTTGTCTATTCCAGCAGTGAAGAGGAGCATGAGAAACATCTTAGGACTGTCTTACAGACATTGAGGGAGCATCAACTTTATGCGAAGCTTGACAAGTGTGAATTCTGGTTAGATCATATTTCGTTCCTGGGGCATATAATTTCTGGGGCAGGAGTGTTAGTGGATCCGAAGAAGATTGAGGCCGTAGAGCATTGGCCAGTCCCGAGAACGGTTGCAGAAGTGCAAAGTTTCTTAGGATTAGCTGGTTACTACAGAAGGTTCGTGGCGGACTTTGCCAAGATCTCTGCGCCCTTAACGCGTTTGACGCACAAGGACGTAGAGTTTGTTTGGTCAGCTAGCTGTCAGGCATCATTTGAAGAATTAAAGAAGAGATTGATCTCAGCCCCGATCTTGACGCTTCCAGTAGGAGCGGGAGGCTTTACAGTATATTGTGACGCATCTGGGAAGGGTCTTGGATGTGTATTGATGCAGCACGGAAAGGTGATAGCATATGCGTCTCGACAGCTTCGAGACCATGAGAAGAATTATCCGACTCACGATTTGGAGTTAGCAGCTGTGGTGTTTTCACTCAAGTTGCAGAGGCATTATTTATACGGAGATCGGATAGAGATCTATACTGATCATAAGAGTTTGAAATACGTATTCACACAGCGAGATTTGAACATGAGGCAAAGAAGATGGTTAGAACTACTGAAGGATTTTGACTTAGATCTTCAGTATCATCCAGGCAAGACGAATATAGTTGCAGATGTACTGAGTAGGAGAGACAGTGCCTTTATCTTGACCTCGCAGAAGCATATTTTAGAAGACCTTCAGAGTATGGAAATCGAAGTAGTTTTGCCAAGGGATATAGGAAGAATGACCAGTATGCAGATTCAGTCAAGCTTAGTAGAGAGGATAAGGGCAGCACAAGCAGGAGATCCACAGATTCAGAAGTTGCGGTCGGAGTGTGAATCAGACCGTAGGAAGGAGTTAGTGATTCATGAAGATGGTACGCTCAGGTTTGGAAACAGACTCTGTGTACCGAGTGGAGACCTTCGGCAAGAAGTTATGTCCGAAGCTCATAGTTCCATTTACTTCATTCATCCTGGAGGGACGAAGATGTATCGAGATATCAGGCAGTACTTTTGGTGGAATGGCATGAAAAGAGAGAGAGCAAAATTTGTATCCAAGTGTCTGGTATGTCAGCAGGTGAAAGCCGAGCAGCAGAGACCAGCAGGGTTGCTACAGCCGCTTCCTATCCCAGAATGGAAATGGGAGCACATCACGATGGATTTCGTGACCGGTTTACCTAGATCTCCGGCTGGCAAGAATGCAGTCTGGGTAATAGTAGATCGACTCACGAAGGTCGCTCATTTCCTTCCCTTCCGAGTTGGACAGACTACTGAGCAGTTAGCAGAAATGTACATGAAGCAGATAGTAAGGCAGCACGGTGTTCCAGTTAGTATAGTATCAGATCGGGATACGCGATTTACTTTCTATTTTTTGCGGAGCTTACACCAAAGTTTGGGAACCAAGTTAAGATTCAGTACTGCTTATCATCCACAAACCGACGGGCAATCAGAAAGAACCATCCAAACGTTAGAGGATATGCTACGGGCGTGTACCTTGGATTTTGGCGGATCTTGGGAGGATCACCTTTATCTAGTGGAGTTCTCCTATAACAACAGCTATCAGGCTAGTATTCAGATGGTCCCGTTCGAAGCATTGTATGGAAGGAAGTGCAGGTCCCCTTTGGCATGGGACGACGTCGGAGAACGGAAGTTGTTGGGACCAGAGATGATCACGCAGACTGTGGAGATAGTTAAGTTGGTCAGAGAGCGCCTTCGAGTTGCACAGGACCGACATCGTCATTGGGCAGATCAGCATCGCAGGCCCCTAGAGTTCAGAGTTGGCGACCAAGTGTTTCTGCGAATTTCGCCTACTCGGGGTATCATCAGATTTGGAACCCGAGGAAAGCTTAGTCCAAGATACAATTGGTCCTTTTAAGATTCTCGCTCGGGTAGGCGATGTGGCTTATCGACTTGCCCTTCCGCCTTCGTTAACTGGCATACATGATGTGTTTCATGTATCCCAATTACGTGGGTATGTCTCGGATCCGAGTCATGTCCTCGATCATTCTGAGTTAGTCGTTGGTACCGACCTAACTTACGAGGAACAACCCGTATCTATTTTAGACCGGCGAGAGAAGGTACTCAAGAATCGGACGATAAGCCTTGTCCGTGTTTCTTGGAACCACCACTCTCCGAGAGAGTCAACCTGGGAGCGCGAGGACGAGATCAGATCTCGGTATCTGCATTTGTTTGACTGATAAGGTATATTTTTGCACCTTTTTGACACAATTCCATGCTTATCTGCACCTGCTTGTTTTGCACTTTGTGATGTATGATAATAACTGCTATGATAGTTAACTTATATATGATTGTGTCCTGCTTGCCCTGATTTCACTATCCTGTCTTGGCTGGAATTTCGAGGACGAAATTTTTCTAAGAAGGGTAGAGATGTCACTCCCCGATCCTGGAATACGTATTTTAATACGTAAACCGATAAAATTGTATTTACCTTGTATTTATACTATATTTATTATGCTGTGTTTCTTCATGCATTTCCCAAAAATATTTGACAAAATATTATTTCCTAATTTATTTTTCTGCATTTGGGCCTACAGTTTTGGCTCATTTGGGTAACCCATTCTTGGTTCACCAATGGTTCATCATGAACCCTTTGGTTCATCATGAACCCTTTGGTTCATCATGAACCCATGGGTCCAAGATCTATATATATAACTCATCTCATTCTCTCTCCTCTCATTTTACTCCCTCTCATTTACTTCCTCCACCAACCAAGGCAAGTACCAACTTGCTCAAGAGATGGATCCATAATTTTGTCAATGATTTCTTACAAAACTATTTGCCAAAACATGTTCTTCTCCTCAATCTATACTAGTTTAGAACTTGAAAATTTTCATTTTGAAGCTTTGATTTTTGTAGATCTAGGTTTTAATCATTTTCGGATTTTGCGTGGTTTGATCTACTTTAGTTGGATTTTATGGGTTTTTGATGCTTCCATGTGGAAGAGCATTCAGTTTCACCCAAGTTGGAACTTTGGAAATCTGGATTTGGAGTTCGGATGGCCAAGTTATGATGCTTTGAAGTTTGGGTTCAGTCATGGTGTTCTTGCTGTTTGGAGAAGACAGTGAACAGTATGCTCCGTTTGAGCACGCTTTCTGTTGGAAGCGTGTCTCTCCTTGAGCCTGCGTGACTTTTCACGCAGCTCTCTCTCCTTGAGCTTGCGTGACTTTTCATGCAGCTCTCTCTCATTGAGCCTGCGTGACTTTTCACGCAGCTCTCTCTCCTTGAGCATGCGTGACTTTTCACGCAGCTCTTTCTCCCTGAGCTTGCGTGACTTTTCATGCAGCTCTCTCCTTGAGCCTGCGTGACTTTTCATGCAGCTCTCTCTCCCTGAGCTTGCGTGACTTTTCACGCAGCTCTCTCTCCCTGAGCCTGCGTGACTTTTCACGCAGCTCTTCCCTTGAGTCTGCGTGACTTTTCACGCACGCTGCCTTGAGTGAGCCTGAGTGAGCCTGCGTGACTTTTCACCCCTTGAGCGTGCGTGCTTTTGCGCGTACGCTTTTTGATATTTTATTAGATATTATATGTCCATTTTATATCCTTACGCCTTTTGTCCCGAGCATGATATGAGCACTAATGTGACCCCGGAGAACAAAGTGTTCCTACCTGATACATGTACCTGAATGTCCCAGTTCTTGTTCATGCTCGACAAAAGATTCGTAACTCCACGTGGCGTATTTGCAATGATGCATTACACTAAGGAGGGTAGAACATGTTGACATACTGATTGACATGGATCCTCTTTGGGGTACTCGTACTAAAGTACGACTTTAGGAGGATAATCATACAGGCCACAGCATGTGAGTCCAAGATTTTACCTAGGGTTAAACTAGGCAACTAAATATACTAGATGCATGGGGAGGGCAGAATCCCGAGATCGTGTTACACCAGCCGCCTTGAGATATTGTCTTGATGCGCCGGCTGGTCTCCACGGATACTGTGTCATCTGCAACGAGTGGATGACTGTATCCGATTAATTCCTGCTATATAATATATGTTTTGGCAAGGTGGCCTTACGAGGGACCTGTGCTCAATCATACCTGTCTACGCGAACCCCTGGGTTGGCTAGCCTTGCTGGAAAGATACGATCTGAGGATTTCCTATTAACATGATGCGAGGATAACCTCGTCCTACTAGAAACTCGTAGACTTGATTGGTCGTGAAAACGACTTGCATGTATCCTATTTACCTTCCGTGAATAACTGAGGAAAGCGGACTGTCATGGTACGTGATCCAACCCATGTTCTTGTTTGATTGTTGGGTTGGTTATCGTACTATGACAGGCTGTGGACCGAAGTTATGAACGGAAGACTTATTCTGATTGTGGAGTGCTACTTCTGTGAATGACTGAGGAACGTGGTCTATCATGGTACATGATCCAACCCATGTTCTTGTTTGATTGTTGGGTTGGTTATTGTGCTGCGATAGGCTATCGACCGAAGTCACGATCAGGAGATTTTATGGCTTATACCCTTTTTAACTTATGTGAATGTTATAGAGTACGACACGTCCCGACTCCATACGGCACCTTTTGTCCTTGTTTGGTTGTAAGGGTGCCATATGGGTTCGAAGATGTTGCGCTACCCTATAATAGTAGCATAAGTATTACTATTATTAATCATTCTATTAACTGGGTTTTTAATCTTAACTCTTGTGCCCCTTTGGCGGTACTTGCTATTTCGGGGCTGACCCCGCTGGTTTTGTTTGGCCAGATCCCGTAGCAGAGCCTGAGGACACGATCTTCCTCCGTGACATCCATGGTGCATACTAGGAGCATGGCGGTTCGGGGACTCGAGTGGGTTTCTTCTCTACCACTCCTGCTTATACTTTTGCAGCGTTTAGCCACCGGCACCTGTTAGCCGGATTACTTGATATTTTGTGTCAGTACATTATTGTAATTAAACAGACTGCAGCTGTGTATAATTTTGTACTCCTGACTCTCTAAGATAGCTAAATTATAAAGCTAGTCTCTCATGACCATTTTGATGAAGCGTCGGGGACGCCTTACTACTTTATCTTTAATGTTCATTTAATTGCTGATGTGGTTTGAGTGATTGAGACATAGAACTCTGTGGGACCATAGGAGACTTGATTGTAGCATGTACCCCCTAGTCTCTCGACAGCCACGATCGTCGTATGACGTTACGTACCTCATATGGAGTAGCTGGCCTAGTCCGTCTCCGTATTTCGGTATTGGGGCGTGACATACAGTTACCCATTTCCGATTGGAAATGGAAACACATTACGATAGACTTCATCTCAGGGCTTCCTCATTCCCAAGGAGGGAAGGATGCCATTTGGTTCATCATGGATAGGCTGACGAAGTGTGTGCACTTCATACCCTTCAAGGTGGGGCTTTCCACCGAGAAGTTGGCGGAGCTATACATGTAGCAGATAGTGTGCTTGCACGGAGTACCAGTGAGCATCGTGTCAGAAATAGACAGCAGATTCATGTCCCACTACTGGAGGAGCTTGCAGGAGGAGTTAGGCAGTCGGCTGAAGTTCAGTACGGCGTACCACCCGCAGACAGATAGGCAGTCCGAGAGGATGATACAGACGCTGGAGGACATGCTGAGGACTTGTGTGCTGGACTTTGGCGGATCATGGGAGAGCCATCTGCACTTGGTAGAGTTTTCATACAACAACAGCTACCAAGCCAGTATCGGTATGTCTCCTTTCGAGGCACTATATGGACGACGATGCCGTACACCGCTCTTTTGGGATGATGTTGGGGACAGAGTTATGCTTGGGCCAGAGATGATCACGGATACAGCTGAGAAGGTCGGGATGATCAGAGACAGGCTCAGAGTAGCTCAGGACAGGCAGAAACACTGGGCCGATACTAGTCGCAGACCGATGGAGTTTGCAGACGGTGATATGGTGCTAGTGAAGATATCACCTACTAGAGGGATAATCCGGTTCGGACGAGGAGGCAAGCTGAGCCCCAGATACATCAGGACGTTCGAGATACTTGGCAAGATCGGAGGGGTAGCTTACAGGATTGCACTTCCACCCAACCTAGCAGGAGTTCACGATGTCTTTCATGTATCCCAGCTGAAGAGATATGTTCTGGACCCCAGCCATGTGCTAGATCATTCAGAGTTGGAGATCGGACCGAGCCTTGCAGTTTCTGAGCAGCCAGTGGAGATATTAGATAGAAGGGAGAAGAGGCTGAGGAACAAGGTTATACTCTTAGTACGAGTAGCTTGGAGCCGTCACTCTCCGGGTGAATCTACTTGGGAGAGGGAGTCGGACATGAGGGAGAGATACCCTTACTTGTTCGATCCAACCGCTGCGAGGGAACCACCCGTTCCCGCTTGACACCCTAGAGGTTAGTTTCGATCATAGCCTTAGTCATTTGTTGCATTGCCTGTTATGTTAGAAAATTGTAGGGTCTTCAATCCTTGTGAATTTCGAGGACAAAATTTTTCAAGGAGGAAAGATTTGTCAGCCCCTGATTTTCAATTTTGATTTAGTTAGTGTTAATTAATTTCTAATGACATATTTAGCCTTAAAATAATTTAATATGATTTTAGGAATTTTTCTACAATTTTTAAAATAATTTTTAAATGAGTTTTAATAACTAAATACCATTTTATAATTTATTAAAATATTTTAATATAGTTTTGTAATTAATTAAAATGTTTTAATAGCAGTTTGTAAATACTTAAATTGTTTCAGGGGTAGTTTGTCATTAACTAATTGTTTTAAGTGCGGGATGAAAATTATTATTTGCAATCAAACATAGTTAGGGACCTATCTATAATTCCTAAAAGTCTAAGGACCTAACTGTAAAACCTATTTTCTACCCACCCCCGACGACCGGCCAGCTGCCGACGACCGGCCAGCTGCCCCGCGTTTCTCGGCCGACCTAGCCAACCCCGACCGACCTAAGCCCCCTATTAATAACCCCCGTCCTAAACCCTAACCCTAGCACAACCCCACGACCACCCCGACCCCCTTTCTTCCCCGACAAGCCTAAGACCTAACCCTAACTCCGGCGAGCCCTAACGTCACCTCCCCAGCGACCAACAGCCCCATCCACCACCACCATTCGACGTGCCCCGCCAAGACGAACGCGTCGCCACCTGAGCGCCACCGCCCCGACGCTCCTGGACGCCGTCAGCTCACTCGAACCTTCCCTCCCCCCGAAGTCGGACACACAGGTAACAGACCCTAAACTGTGTCGTGCGTCTCTCGTGCATGTGTATATGACTCCCCGTGTCCTGACGAGCATGATGGTAAGACTGGACACGAAAGACTAGACTCGTACGTGTCGTACTTAGCACGGACACGCGACTCATGTGTCCTTAACTGTCAGGACACAGAGTTAGTTTTATCGGGTTTAAAACATATTAACTAAAAACCTAAATAAATCTAAACTAAATCCTATCCCTAACACCCAGAACGGGCTGACCCCCTGGCCAGCCCGACCAAACCCGAGAACCCGACCATTTGGGCCAAGTTCGAATACCCCCCTGTTGTTTGTTTTGCTTTCTTTTTGTTTTTGTTTTATTAAGTTATTATATATATATATATATATATATATATATATATTATGTATATGTATGTATACATAATTATTTAGCCTCTATAATTTACGTAATATTGTACATATATTATACTTTAATATATGTAAATATACTTGTCATATTTATATGACTACTATGTATAATTTCATATTGTTAAAATATTAGTATTTATTATGTACTTTTACCTTTTTGTATTTTGTGTATTTTAAATACTGCAACCATTTGGTGTCCAAGCCTAGCATGGATTTTTGGGCTCCAATGTGTTTTCACACATTCAAGACCTGTACAAGTCATATTGGACTTGATTCATGGCCTTGGGTCTTGTATTTGAACTCTGGTTCAAATTATGTACATGGACAAAATACGCAGATAATTAATTATTTAATTTCAGATTGTGGACCATGTTATTTTTGAATTTCTAAAAATACTTTAATTGCTGTTAAAATTCTGGAAAAATATTATTTAGATACTATATTAATTTAGCTATTTAACATAATTTTTACAGTATTTAATTTATAGTTTTGCCACTGTTTTGGCATATGAAACCAGAACTCACTTTCTGTGTACTTATGAAAACTGATTTTTATAAAATACATGTATTGGTTAATAAATTCCAAAAAATTATAATAAATTTCTATAATTAACAAGGATCATTTTGGTACATATGTAAAATTGAGCTTTTGCCTATCTCAAAAATTGTTGGAACACAATGTACAGTTGATTTATTTATTGAATAATTACGACTTGCAACTTTTGTGTTATTTTGAGTTATAGCCGTATTGAACCTCACCCCACACTAGTGTAAAGACCCTAGAAAGTTAGTTATAGTATTGTGTCATTCCACATTGGTCTCCTATGCTACAGTCACCATTTGGCTAGGTGTCCAATCAGAAAGTCGTGTTGCACCACTAAGTGTCTCAGTGTTTAACTTAGTATAAAAACTAAGTTTATGTGTTATTTATACAGTGACGAGTTACCAGGCATCTATAGCATTTTATCGCTGCTTTGCTTTGCTAGAGGCAAGTACTTTCTACAAACTTTACATACTTTTACAACAATGAACTGCGAATACAACCATGTTAAATGCTGATCCTTGGGGTAGCAAGTTAAACCTTCACATGTTGTATTACTTTCAGTCACTACCATGTTTAGAACAGTTTTATATCTCTCACATGATTAGAATCTGGGTATGGGGAAACAGTTATTAGCGTACGTGATCATGCCCCCTCTACAGTACCGAGAAAAGTTTTATTTTATATGTTACTGCGCCGTAGGCCTTTATCTCAAAGCTGTATTTGTGCGTATGTACATCTATCGCCTTTACACTTGTACGGAAGTACATTTCATTATGTGCCCCTACACATTGTACACCTATTGACGATCACATACCTGTTACAGTTTTAAACATGATATATACATCTGTCTCTATGACATATGTGTCCTTGCCATGATAGATTATGATATGCCATGATTCCAGTTTATCACATTCCTGTTCATTTCATGTTTCGTATATTTAGTTTGCTAGAATCAGTACTTGCTTCCGTCCTGACAGGATAACGTTGTAGGTATTCTTACTGAGGAGGAGTTGCTCTGTGACTCATATTATGGAGTTACTGCCGAGGACCAGGCTTTGCCTTACGAGGATGTACCTGCGGGGAACCTCGTCTAGTTGTCTTTTTGCTTTAGACTTTTGAGAGTAGTCATGTATTAGACTATGTATTTTGTAACTGGACCTGTATCCAGTTTTATATTTCAGACTTGTACTTGGACTTATTACTATATGAGACGACTTTTGTGTTTGGGGCATTTATGACTCTTATGTACTTATAGAACTATTAGCACATTTAGTCTTATCTTCTTATCTCTAGAACAGCTTACTGCGCCTTATCTCAAGCGCAGGCTGGACATGACTCGGCCCGGCCCAACAATTTGGATAGCGAGTCGTGACACTGTGCCTCGGCTTGGGCCCTCTGGGTCTGCAACATCTGCTGTAGAAGGGCCATCATCTGCTGAGTATCAGTCGGTAGCGGAGGCAGCGGTGGAAGAGTCTCAGGAATGACTATGGATGGTCCCGCTGCTAGAGGTGGAAGACCTCCTGGAACCGTCACTGCTACTCTCGCCTGAGGGGCAGGAACTGAGGTGGCATATCCCACAACTGCAGCTCCCGCAGCCGGAGGTAGAAGTCCTACCGGATCGGGCCTCTCTGAAACAGAACTAGATCCTGCTGCCTGAGAGCGAGTAATCGCCATCCTGAAGATAGATTGAGACAAGGAATCAATATGGTACATGATAGGGAATATAAAAGAAGGACGATCAAATTTAATGCAAAAGAGTTGTCATGGTAATCAAAAGATCAGAAATTTCCTAAAATGTGATTGAGTAACTCCTATCATATCCTAGATCCCACGTTCTAATCGCATGCTCGTAATTAGTACTCTAAGTCGAGCACCATTATGAGATCGCACTAATTGCGATACAGACCTACATGGTCCATCATAAAAATATGTCACGACCCGCACCCTGATTAGGGGCACGAGCACGTGGTTATGTCCAGCCTACGCCGCAGAATCGACGGTAGAACGTTGTATATAAGGTCTCTAAATACTACGACTACACAGTATAAAGGTACATGTACAGTATATATACTCCAAATGAAGGTAACATAGCAATACAGTCTCAATCACAAAATAAAACTAAGGTAGATAGCATGGAAAAAAAATATGATAGATAAAAATAGGAAATAAGTTCAAGATCCACACAAGCCCAAAGCTATACACAACATCACAGAGTCACAGAATATAATATAAATACTACAATCTGAAGGTACTAGCTGGATCGCAGTCCAGGCAAACTAATTAAGCTACACTACTCTGGGTGAGCAAAGTCTAGTGGCTCTACTATTAAGCCACGGTCCAGGTCTACTCCATCTAACCCGTCCCCATAATAGGTCGGGCAATCTGCCTCAGAATCATCTGTAATATATCAACGGTATCCTGTCAGGAAAAAGAGCAAGTACAAACACTAACAGCAGTTCCATATGAATTGACAAATTCTATAAGAGACGGTATAATGAAATACAAGACAAAGATATAGGATGACTTGGAAACTATTCGAAAGCCGAGTTACAACCCTTAAACCAAACAAGAACTGGGGTTGTAACCCTTCTCCCGAACAGAACTTTGTCTCCAATCAAGGTATAGCATAAAGGCATGTAGAGCATGTGAGTAAATGAATATCATAGCATGGTGAGAAAAGTACTGAAAGTAGAACTGAGCAGGATATAAGATACGATAAATAAATATAAAATATGACTTAAATTATTAGAGCGATATGTGATCGTCTTTAGGTTAGTGACAAGACAGGTTATCCACTTGGCCCGACAATCACACGAAAATCTCTGGAAAGGGTCATGCCGACCAACTTGGATAACAAGCACGCGGAGGAAACTGCTACACCCTACGTGAGGTGAGAGTGGCACAAGCAAAATAGTAACAGGAGGCTTTGATCACATAACCCCTAATAATTCCTCCATCCCCGAATAGTATCACGGATCCGGACATGGCACGTCATGACACGGGATTCAAAAGCAGGGGGCCAGCCCACTCCCAAATCGATATCTATATAAGTACACGAAACACGGAAATATCACGTACCAATATACCAAGAAAGTCCAGGAATACTATCTTATGACAGGATCCAACGTATACTAGTCCGTGAACCATCGTATCGGGAATCAAGTAAGATACTACAACTGAATCAGATATAGTAGATATCAAAACAATGAATACTGTCAGTAAATATACTCGCCTGGTATCCTTAGTATCTGAAGAGAATCTACTGTCCGAGGAGTGGTGTCTATCTCCTATAGAATAGTACAAGTCACTACAAGTCTAAAATAATATAACAGACTGCTACAAGACATCTACATGATGTTGGGGTCAATCTAGGCTAAAGTCAACCCTCGGTCAACTCTAGTCAACTATACTAGTCAAACTAGGTCAAGCCTAAGCCAAACAAGTCTCACTAAGCCTAACCAGCCTATTCTAGCATACACACACAATATCTAGGCTATACAAGCCAACAACACCCAATTTCTATGTAACATGTATATATTCACTATAGGCATATACTCACATTAGGGACCATAGGCCATATGCCATAAGCCATGTGGTCTACTACACACATTCACATATATTGCATACATTAATATTTATCTAATTAATATAATTAACACACATTCACTTATAGGCCACATTGATGTATATATCACATATATAGAGAGGTAGGGAGAGGCACATGTGTATATGTGTGTGTGTGTGATACACATATAGATATTAGTGAACAGTGATGTGTATATGTGAGGGTGTAGTGTAATGTGTCACATGACAATTAAATAGGGTGTGTGTGAAACTACAAGAGTGTGTGTCATGTGTACTAGTAAATAGGTGTCAAGTGACAGAAAACAGTTTTAGATTTAGTGCTAGTGTGTGTGTGGCAAAACTGGTAACAGTGTAGTGTAATGTGTCAAGTGACAGTAGAGTGTATCATGTGAGGTGTTGATGAGTGTGTGTACAGGAAATTACATGGCAATGACAGTTTAGTAATAGGTTGTGTGTTAACAGTTAATAGTTAGGGTGATGTGTCAAATGACAGTTAAGAACAAAATCAAACCCGATTTCGAAATCCACTTGCTAACAGTTGAACCCAAATGTTTCCAACACCAATTTGGAAATCCATTCTTCCAACACAATCACAAACCCCATATTACAGTAAACTGACACAAATGTATAAGAATTTAACATGGCAATAAACATTCAAAATCAGTTTTAAACATGGGAATTAAAATCAGGATTTCAAAACAGGAATGTATCAGTTGACAATGCTTACACATAGCCGTTCAACATTCCAAAATCCAATTCGAATTTAAAAACCCTAGACCAGTAAATAACCATTCACTGAAGTAATCTAATACACCTGTGTGAGCGATTTAACATGGCAATTATTCATTAAAAATCAGTTTAAACTGGAAATTAAACCTTCAGAAATTCAATTTCAGGAACCCATATCAGTGAGAATGGAAAAACCAATTTCGAGTACCAAATCATGCTAAAATTATGAATTAAAGGTTGGTAATCTATGTGTCGAGTGTACACGTGTCACAACACCCATTCGTGTCCAACCATGTGGACACAGCCGTGTCCAAACCACACAAACACCACACGAGTGCACCCGCAGTCCACAGCGTCGTGCACGCGTGCACGCATGTCCCGCGCGCTACACAGGCCACGTGGTGACACATGTCCTTGCATACATGTACGCCAGGGGTAGGGATACCCTTTGGACAGCCTGTACCGTATCCTAGATATGTGTCGTGTCCATTCTAGTTGTGTATCAGTCGCGTTCCTGCGCGCACAACGGCAGGCCGCACGGCCAGTGCGGGGAGGATTTCTCCTTGCACACGCAATCAAATGATCCTATCTTTTGGGAGGATGGTGATAGTCGATGCCCCATCACCCTCACCAAAATTTGCGTGTCCACGTGTCCTGTGTCAAGAGATATTGACCCCGTGATGCAGGACACTGTATACAATGCACGAGCAGCGTGTTCGTGTCCCCGTATGGACACGACACGAAGCTAAAACTAGAAAGAATAACAGAAATCCATAAGCAAACCTAGATCTAGGATTATATTCAAATACATTTGCAAAAACAGCAAATCAAAATGGTTCGAGCATTTCGTCGAACGCTTAGCCTACACTAGTGATACGTGTCCGATACGGACACGAAACCTAATACAAATGACACAAAATTTCTACTGTAGCTAGGGGACACCTATGCCTAAGCTATCATGCATTAAAATCTAGAATAAACATAATTTGAGGGTTTTACCTATGAGTGTCAATCCTCCAAGAAAGCCCCAAATGGAAGGATTCCAAATAGCAACTCCCAAGCTCCAAATGACACAAAAATTGAGATGAACCTCCAGAAATAGTAAACACACAGATATTAGATCCTAATACAAAAGATTAGGGTCAAAAAAGAATTAAAATGAATTTATTAGGATTTTTGGAAGGGAAGAAAATACCTTTTCTTCAAAATCTAGGTCAAGCACTAAAAGAGGCAAGAACAACCAACATGACATTAAATAGGGGTGCTCCTAGTGTGGCCGGCCATGGGGGTTCTAATTTTGGTTAAGGTTTCATAATTTGTCCCATGGGCTGAAGTCCTAATCATTTAAGTCATGAAGTCATAAGTCATTTCATAAAACCATAAGTCATGACTTGATTACACTAAACTTAATCCTTCCATACCAAAACTAATCTCTAATGACTAAAACTAGGTTAACCTAGGTTAGACTAGGGTCGCCATAGCTAGGGTTAGGTTCTAGGCTAGTCTACTAGTCTCAATGAGTCAAAGTCAAACTAGAATTCACCAATTCAACAAATTAATTAAAATTCAAAATTTTACCAAAAAGACTAAAATACCCTCAAGCTAGAAATGTGGTAGTGACATGTAGAATTGATGCTCTTTCTGTTAAATATGATGAGATTTGTGCTAACTCTAAAAATTTAGAGATTAGACTTGGAAAGAAGGTAGTACAACATATGACTCAGTCTAACACAAGACACTTAGCACATCACCAAGTCACACACGACAGATCATCTAGAAAGGAAGCAAGCAAAGATAAAGCTTCACATAACCATGCTTTCTATTACAAGTATCCACGCACATCATATCACACTATTGTACGTTCTCATACTGCTGTACATAGTACTAATGTTAATTCTTTCTGTCATTATTATGGTATGAATGGACATATTTCTAATCATTGTCAGATTAGAAAACTTGTTGATATAAACTTGTGCAAATGGGTTTCCAAAGCTAGCAAATATGGATCCAAGTATTGGATACAAAAGTCTTCACCTAATATTGCAGGTGAAGCTTCTCATATCAAATAGAACCATGGAACATGTTGGTGATTGCAAAGCTACAAAAATTATCTTCCAAGCAATTGCACCAACATAAGTATGGTCACTATAATCACTTCGGTAACATGCTTCCAAAATAATTTTTAATATCTAGCATGTTCTTATTGATTTTTTGCTATTAGATCGCATTGATATCTTTTAATTATTTATTGTTTAAATTAATATAAGATATAATCCTAGCATGACTAGTTGTTTAGCTTAAATTATAAATTCATACTATATAGTGTTTATTTTCTATTAGTGTGACACATTTGTCTATGTATGCTCTTTACTTTTAATCTTTATTCTTGAAGCATGCATAGGAGCTTTTTTTTTGAGTTAATATGTTTTTGACTCTATGTATTTAATATTTTTTTAATGGTCACTTCTTATCGATTTGTCTTTAACATGTCACATTTACTTTGATCGGTATTTTGTGAGTATGTATGTTTAGCACAAGTCTCCTATTTACTTGAAGATTATATACATATACTTTTATGTTAACCTTGTGCTTGCATAATATATTCACTATTGATTCTCAAATTTTATTGTGATTAACTTCTTATGAATCAATTAAATCTTTGTCTGACAAAGCATATTTATGCATGTTTTTTATCTTGTGATATTTTTTTATACTTATTAAGGATACATGAATAATTTATTTTCATTTATATATTGCTCATGTTTCTTATATTTTTGTATAAATATCTTTATGGGATATATGAGTTAAGTTCAAGTTCTATATTATTTTAAAAAGTAGTTTTTAAACCTGTGCTTATCTCATACTTAAACTATTGATTTTTTTCAACAAATTTATGTTCTTATCTTTATTAGCTTCTTCATCAAAGCCTCTTTTTCTTGGCATTTTTGTTGATATTTTGGATACATGATATTTTTAATATCTTGATCTTGATAAACCATTATTTGGATATTTACTTCTTTTATATTTAGGGATTCTGGATTTCGATGTTGTTCGATGATACTTCATATATTCCTTTGAATCTAAGTTCTTAACAGTAGAGATCATTTTAGAAACAAGCCAAAAGGGTCCTTCTGTCATACAGGTGTAAATAACTTGAAGTGACACGATGTACTACTCTTCGGACTACCGCTAGCTGGAAATCGGCCCCTACAGCTAACCCGAAGTGATCAATACATTATAGACTTAAGATTTATTAAGGTCTACTTGCAACTATCGTCTAGTTCTGGATCCAAGGTACTGCACCTAGTCCCCTAGGTTCCAAAATACATCAGCGTATCTAGGTCCTACATTTTTATTTACAATTGTTTTATATTTTATTGTTACCCAATGATTTTGCAAACATATGGATAAATGTAATTGATACATCTTATACCGTATGCTACATTGTTCTAAGATTTTTTTAAGTCCATAGAATATAATTGATTTCATATTGCACAAATTCTTCTTAAATCCTCGGTTATTAAAGAAGAGATTTTTTTGGGTACAAGCCTACAAAGGGTCTATCTGTCACTACGACTATGGCTAAAGCGAAGCGATACTTAAGTGTTCCCAGGTGAACCTCCGTTAGCTGGGATAGTACCCCTACAGCTAACCCCAAGATTGATTAATACTTTATAAACTAAAGATTTATTGAGATCTAGTTACAATTGTTATCTGATAGATTTTGGATTTAGATTTGATGGATAATATTATTTAATGATTTTTTTACAAAAAGTAACATACATTGATCTTCCATAGGTTAATTTTTGTCATCTTTTGATATATTCTTTTCTGTCACACTTTTCGCTATTCAGACTTAATTATTTTGTGACTACTCAGTGAATATTATGATCTTGTGATTTCGTCTTTAACTTGTGTAATATTCAATGATTTAACTTGTGTAATATTCAATGATTTTGAGCTTTATATTATCATCTTCTTATTCAAGTAACTTACTGTCTACAACAGTAACTCTTTGCAGGGGAGAAGTCATGCAAATTGAATCTCTCTCTCAAAGTTTTTCTTTTCTTTAAACCTCCGGTTATCAGATGGACACCGTGCAACGACTTTAAAAATGGAAGAAATGAACTTTGATAAGAAGACCTAATATTTTTTTCTTATTTCTGGAAATATATCTATGAAATTCTTAAATTTTATCTATACTATTATTTTTTTGATATAACCATGTAAAGGTGGAGTAGTTAATTGTTTCAAATCAATTATCCCCTTAACATACCTTATATCTAGAATATATTTTTTATTTGGACATTTATCTAGTTACGTTTTCAAAATGGGTTTATTTATGATTTATGGATTCGAATCGCCAGCTTTCAGTCTAAGGACTAAATAGACGCATTCGAACATTTTTTTCTTATGCAACTTCTCATAATAAATTCTGCATTTCAAAAGTCTTTCTGATTTCTCTCTGATTTATTGAATATGTCCATTATTCGCATTAAAGACAGCTTTCGAAAATCTTTTACTTACATGAAATAATTTGTGCTATATTTTTTATTAAAGACATATTCTCTTCATCTTTAAGCGTTTATTTATTGGATATTTCTTTTTCTTGCCTAAAGATGAGATTTGTTTTGAGTTTGGAATTTTATATGCATTTGATCAAAGGAAAGAAAAGATGCATATCTTAGATATCCCTTAGATCTTGTGATTATTTATTTTATCTATTTTTGCATATAAATTACTTCGGAACTAGATACTCATATTTTAAGGAGGAGCAAAATTAATTGTTTTAATTTTTTTTATGCCCTTAATATGTGGTATACCTAGTTCACCATGGACTTATATTATCTTAGTTAAATATCTTGCTGAGTTATTCATGATATTTGGATTTTTATTGGTTTTATGAGAGAATATATGATTTTAATATTTATTTTTAATTCTCTTTTTTTAGTTTCTAAAAGTTATCCTGCCAAAATTAATTTAATTTATTGATAATACTTTTGAGTTTAAACTGATTTGGCATTTCTTATTGAGATTTTATCTCAAAGTTCATGATTATCTATATTTAGACTGATCATACTTTGTGGGGGAGCATTCAAGTCGACTGAATTTCTCTTTCTCAAGTATTTTGCCTTCATTACCTTCATGTTTATCTAATGGATATTCATATATCATGCTAAGGTAATTGAATTCAAATGCATGAACTTTGATATAGATTTTGCATAGATTCTAGTATACTTATTTTGATTTCTTTTTCAATGATTATACTATTTATGGAATTGATTTACTACTTTGTATGGGCAAATTATGAATCATATTATTATTTTTTTGTGATCATTGTTAAAAGTCTCATTATTGTTTTTGGTATATACTTGATCTGCAAATTTCTATTCCTCATGATTTATTTATGACCAATGATTGATTCCTACTATATTGATATATTTTGTTTGGTCTATTTCAAAACACAATATGATGAACAAAATGTGTTTTGAATGTCATTTTTGGATTTCTAGTTGGTAAACTATGTATTGATTGATTTCAATGTTTACGTTCAACCAACTATATTGTATTTTTTGACAAGTTTTTCTACTTTAGTTATGCAATTTTCTAAACTTGTCGTTACACTGTTCTCCTAATCCTTGATCATGATTATTTTTGCTTTCCTCCTTTACTTATGCTTGAATTCACTTTAGCTCTAATTACGGGGGAGCTTATTTTTGATCATGTCAAATGGGGAGATTGTTAGCCCAATGATCAAAAAGGGAGAGATTGTTAGCCTAATGGTTATATCATGTTTTTGAATATGGCTAATCAATTAAGTTTAACATAACGACGTCACTAATATTCATGTAATCACTATCATGTTGCTACTTAAACTTAGCATTTTCCTAATGTTAGCATTGTCATAAATGTTCTATACCATATTGCTATGCTTGTATCATATTGTTTTGTTCATCTAACATGTTCTTATAGACATGCAGTAAGCATGATCAAGCTTTGTCAAACCAGGACATATGCAATGGAGAATTATTGATGGGCCAAAGACGGCGTTATATAAGAAGATTTCTCTAAACCGCCTAATAAACTATCCGGGGCCTCGCATCAAGGGTTTCGTTCCCCGGTCAGTGGACAGGGGTCGAGGGGGGCAGCGCTTCCAGTGGGGGTTCGGGGGCGAAGCCACCGAAAGGTATTCAGATTTCTAAATCTGTTTTGGACATATGCCGTCAAGGAAAAGGCGACTTCAAGTCTGCTCAAATATTTAAAGCAAGGCGTCATCAAAGGGCTCTTGGTTTTTCTATTTTATCAATATAATTTTCCATGTTTATTGAGTCTAGGAATACGACGTAAACTACATCGTACTGGCAAATAGGCTATCCAAGAAACGTTTTCAAAATACCCTTTCATTTTGAAAACAAGCACACTTACAAAAGTCCAAACTACTTCCTAACTATTTGACTTTTCAAAAAGCCCAAAAACCAATTTGCAAAAACCCTGACAGAACTCCAGGTGAATTCGGCCCGAGTTCGGTCCGAATTCGGCCAGAGTTCGGTTAGTTGACGTTGAATTTTGAACTTGGTCCTCCTGTAGTTACGGATCTTACCAAGATTTTCTCATAGAGTTCTGCCCGAATTCTGCTAAAATTCTATCAGAATTCTGCCTTTGGAAAAACTATAAATATAGAAGGATTTCGATCATTTCAACACACCAATTCACTTTCATGTCTCTTTTCTATAAGCCTACTACTTCTTCCAAAGTGTTCTGAGCTATTCTTTTTCAAATCCCAAGCCAGTTACAATCCTCTAGTCGATTTGCCAGTACGATACGGTCTAGAAGCTTCAGAGTGATTGTAATCAGAGACTTGATTGAAGAATGATTCTTCACAATTGAAGTTGGTCGAGTTCTTCGGATCATAGCTCGCTTTGTAGAAGTTGCAAGAACTTCGGATAAAAACTTGTGGTATTTTCTAATAGTGGATTCAACTAGAAGCTAGAGTTCTTTCGACTGGACTAGTCCTCACAAGAGGAAAATCAGTATACATCCTTGTGTTTGTGTTTGCTCTCTGCTCTCTATTTTTTCATTTACATATCTGTAATATATATTCTGTGATCTTATTGCTAACAAGTTTTTAATTAGCAATATTCCGCTACCTACTCTATTCACCCCCTAGAGTATTACGCTTTACAACTCGTTCCTACAATCGATCCTACAAGGGTGTATGCACATGGACACTGGATGATCGTGGATAGATCGTGGGGTTGACATGGCCGCATTCTTCGGTGCATGATTGATCATGGAGTTTGACTGAGTCGTAGGGATCTGCTGCCTTGGGTGCATAGTGTGGGAGTAACTTTATGTGCCCACACTTGGGTGCATGTTTTATCTGTATGAAAATAATGTGGACGCATAGCTCATTTTCGATCATGTCGGCGCATAGCTCCTCATCGGTCATGTGGGCGCATAGCCCCTCTTCGACCATGTGGGCGCATAGACTCCCTTTTGGTTCTATGGGTGCTCCATTTTGGTTATGTGGGCGCATAGCTTCTTTTGTCTTCTTCATGTGGGATACATAGTCTTGTATTTTTATGCTTCTACAATGGATATGGGTAAAAATGTGCTCAGAGTTACAGATTTGTGATCCTAACATATATGGCTATAAACCTACTCAAATAGAATTTAAAATAATAAAAAAAACAAATCCTTTGAGGCATTTCATCAAACACCAAGAACAATACTCCGATACGCATATCTAATGGACACAAATTCCTATAAAACTTGGTCTACAACTAGGGTATACCTAAATGAATGCATCTATGGAAAGAAATCAGGAATTTAAATGAGTTTAAAGGGTTTTACCTATTGAAAGTTAGATCTCAATGCACAAAGCTAGAATGATGACTCCCTTCCAATTTGCTATGGTCCAAAGCTCCCAAAACCTTGCTAGCAAGCCTCCACTAGCCTTCTCTACTGTTGGGGATGATGATGCAAGGGTCTAGGATCAATTTGGATAAAGGGGTAGAAATTGGGGAAGAACTAATTTAGGGTTTGATGTAGGTATTAAAAAGAGGCAAGATGAACAAGTATTGATACTTATAGGGGGATTTCTTGTGTGGCCGGCCAAGGCTAGTTAGGTTAGGGTTTGGAGTAGATATTTAGTCATGGGTAGGCTTTAGCAATTCAATTTAAGCTTTCTAAGGAAAGGCCCAAAGGAATTAGGGTTTTAGCTAAAATATCTTAACAAATATCTTAATAAAGGTAATATCTAGATATTTCTAATCTTGGCACTTAGTAGAAGGTTCTAATATAATATCTAGTCTCATGATCATATCTAGATTAGGTTAACTTCTAGGTTAAGTCTCAATTAAATAATTAGCACATATTTAATTAATAAAAATATAATTGGATAATTTGCACATATTTAGCATATATTTAGCACATATTTAATTAAATAATTAGCACATAACTTCTAGGTTTTTCTCGAGATGACGAACGTACACGAAGTAATTGGATAATTTGCAAATAGGTCGAGCCAGTAGATACAGTAGAGCCAGCTGGAGTAGCTCTTGACTTAGAGGCTGCTGAAGCCTAGTGCATTAACTTAGTAGTTTCTATATTTTCCTTGTATTGAGACTATCAGACTTATTTTAGGTGGATGAATGTAATAACTTGTAGACTTGTACTTTACTTTGATTCTGGGATACGTTTATAGATGCTGTGATTTGTGCTTGTCATGATTATCTGGTTAGATTTCCCTAAATTCGTACAACTTACTTCTTCGTGTCTAACGACGAAGGCTGGGCATGTCCGAATCGTATCCGATTATTCGGGAGCGGGTCGTGACAATACGTCTCATAGTCCTACGTATTTTGGGACTGGTATGTTACATCTACATATTCCTTTGGCCAATCAACTATCCCGATATATTGTCCAGTACATGTCCAAAGTGTTAGCCCAATGATTACATCATATTTTTGAATATGGCTAATCAATTAAGTTTAACTATTGAAGTCACTAATATTCATATAATCACTATCTTGTTGCTACTTAAACATAGCATTGTCCTTATGTTCACTATATCAATATTGCTATGCTTGTATCATATTACTTTATTCGTCTAACATGTTCTTGCAAGATATGCAGTAAGCATGTTCAGGCTTTGTCAAAGTAGGACATATGCAATGAAGAATTAATTATGGCCCAAAGACGACGTTATACAAGAAGATTTCTCTGTTTATCTTTGGACGATTGTCGTCAAGGAAAAATGCTTCTTCAATGTCAAGAAAAAGGCATCATCATATGGGCTATTAGTTTTCATATTTATTCTATATTTTTCTATTTATTGAGTCTAGATTATTTGTGAGTCGGGATCACTGGCAATTAAAAGTCTATCTCAACCTATCTTGATTCATTCCTTAAACCGAACCAAAAACCAACTTAGGTTGAACCAGAACCAAAGGAACCGAACTCGGCCAGAGTTCTGCCCGAACTCGGTCCACTTGAATTTCTCTTGGTCAACAGCAAATTCCTATTCCTTTGGATCTGCAACGTTCAAAATTATGAACGTTAACCCTACCGAGTTCTGCCCGAACTCTGTCTTAAAAATTCCTATAAATAGAGAAGATTTTGTCATTTCTAAACATTCAATCCTTCTTCATCTTCTCTATCTATTCTAAAGTCTTCCTATTTACCAAGATCTTTAAATCTTCCTATTCCTAAGACAACTCCTATTCTTCTAAGTGCTGGTGGTTTTCGATTAGGAGTATTTGAGTTGTACAAGCTTGGAGTATAAAAGCTTTCTTCAGAAAGGTGTTGAAGTTTGTTCGTGAGCTTCGAATTAAAACACGACGGTGTTGAAGTTTGTTCGTGGGCTTCGGATAAAAATACGACGGTGTTAAAGTTGACGTGTTCTTCGGAGCAAAACACGTGGTGTAATCTCTATTTCAAATAGTAGATTCAATATCGGGTTGAGTACTCGAGACTGGACTAGTACTCTCAGAGGAAAACCAGTATAAACCTTGGTGTTTACGTTTGCTCTTCTCAACTTATTTACTTTACGCATTTACTTATATACTGCATGCTTCATATTTATTTAGTCACTGCCATAAATATTTTTAAGTGGTGATTATTATTCCGCTGCACACACGCACTCTATTCACCCCCTCTAGAGGTGCTCAACGGTCCTACAATTGGTATCAGAGCGGGTGCTTGTTGTCATGCCCCAGAACCAGAATACTGGAGAGCGGGGGAATGACTCAGCCAGCTACGTATTACGGGTAGATGAATACCGTATAATACGATCAATGCTGTCTAACCAGACGAGGGGGTGCATACTACATGAAAGTCTTACTATGGTCACTTCACATCTATTGTCTCAATCATTCAAAACAAGAAACAGAAATAGAGAACATGTAAGGTAAAGCAGTAAGACGTCCCAAACACTTAGTCAAAATGTTCTTGAGATCTGGCTTTACAAAACATAGCCAGATGGTATAGTCAGTATATACACAATTGTTATCAGCTGCAGTCTGACTTAGTTACAATTATGCAAAAGTAAGTACAAGACAATCCGACTAACATGTCGGTGCCAAACGGCTAAGTATAAAGTAAATAACAAAACGAGCGGTGAAGTAAGGAACCCACTCGAGTCCTCCTGCGATCATTCCCCTAGTATTGACCATCTTGGAGGTAGAAGTAAGCTGGATCCTCGGGGACCGGCTCTAAATCTGGCCATGCAAAACCAGAGATGTTAGACCTCTAATAGCAAGTACCACAAGGGAGCAAGATATGAAGGACTAAACCAGTAAGTAAGAGAATATAATAATAATAGGTCTCTGCTTTCCACTAGGATTCACATAACATCACGACACTTCGAACCAACCTTCCAACCAAACAAGGACAGAAGTTGGCCCGTCATGTCCTGACATTCTGATCATCTCAGTTAGGCAACAGAGTAGGTACAGTACATAAACAAATTATCTTGAACGGCCAATCAACTATTACGGCTTGCTATTGTGAGTCCCAAGTTATTCTAGAATTATGCAAATAGGGATTCCTCAGTTCTTACTATGTGCAAACAAGGCTAGTTTATCCAATCAATCAATTGCGCCAATCATGTATTTAGACGAGTCCCAGCGGGACGCCCGCCGTTATATAGCACGTACAATAATATAAGCAGATACCGTTCCCTGCCCGTGTGACAGATTTACAGTATCTGTTGGAACCAGCCGGCCTGTCGGGCAATTAATAGTCCCAAACAGGGCTGCCATGTAAGAACTCGAGAATCCATTCTCTCCATGCCATTATTATTTTATTTAACTTAATAGTCCCTACGTTGAGTGAAGTTCCATGCCGTGGATCATGGTCATTCAAATGAGTACTTCCGTACGGGGTACGATATGCGCAACTCTACAACGATACCCGTGCGGCTAGGTTGTAGGTTTTACATAGCGTGATGCAACAATCAAATCTAACCACGGAGTAATCATGCCTTGACCATAAAGTACACATGTTGTTTTTGTAAAAATAGATAAATAATAATTTGAAGCCTGCATGTGCTTGTATGCCAATATTCGGATTTGGCTAATTGAGTACAATAGTTCATTACATGAACGTGTCTCATTCATTTCATTCAACAAGACGACTAGCCAGTCTCTTAGTTCCAACTAGGAACGCATGATCAATTATTAGTCAATGTCACAATCATTATCAATGGTGACAAGGCATGAAAGTCAATTAGTATTAAATGGGGTCGAGTCTATAACTCCTCAGAGTTAAGTTCCAGCCTTACTGGGTATCCATGGATCAATCAGGACTCAGGACGTATTCCACATAACCATTTGTATTAACCATATTAATATATCATGATTTATCAAGTTCATGCCAAAAGGCATAAGGGTATAATAGAAGAATTGCCATGCCATCATTAAATGAATAAGTTATAGAGCAAATAGAAACACCATGTTTAATAGTCACGCCAGCAAGTCTAAGCTAAGGCCAAAAGTCACGCCAACAAGTCTAGTAGGAGTGAGCGTGAAAAGTGGTTCACGTTGGCATGCACAGTGTGAGTGTGAAGGAAAATTCACGCACTCACAAGTGAGCGTAACTCAAAATTCACGCCGACACGTACAGACGTGTGCGTGACTAAAATCCATGCTGATACGTAAGAACGTGAGCGTGACTCAAAACCCACACACGCACAAGTAAGGACGTGTGCGTGACTGAAAATTCACGCAGACACGTAAGAACGTGAGCGTGACTCAAAATCCATGCACGCACAAGTAAGAACGTGAGCGTGACTGAAAATCTACGCTAACATGTAAGGACATGAGCGTGACTAAAAATCCACGCACGCACAAGTAAAGACGGGTGCGTGACTAAATCCACGCACGCACAAGTAAAGACGTGTGCATGACTAAAATCCACGTACGCACAAGTAAAGACGTGTGCGTGACTAAAATCCACGCAGACACGTAAAGATGTGTGCGTGACTAAAATCCACGCTAACATGTAAGAACATGAGCGTGACTAAAATCCACGCTAAGTTGGGAGATTCAAAACCCATGAACAGCCGAGAATATAACAACTTAGATCTAGCAAAAACCAGCCAAAGAAATCAAAAATGCCAAGTAGTAAACTCTCTCAGAATCATGAGAGGAAGAGAAATAAACCATAAAAATGGTTCTCCAAGCAAGAAGCAAGATTGCACTTGCCTGCTACTACTGCTGGTAGGTGGAGAAGTGATGAGAGGAAGAAGAAGAAGTAATGGTGAAGAATGAGAGTTATGAGGAGAGAGAAGGGAATGGGAGCTTAAATAGGAAGGGTAGTGGTAGGTGGGAGTTTGTGGGTCGGGTTATACGTGTCCAACCAAGGCCAACCCGAAAGCAAGGTAGAGCGGCTAAAAGCAGAAAATAACATGCAGATAATTAATTAACATGAAATTAATGGAATTTAAATACAGGATAATACATGATAAATACTAAATAAATATACATGAGTTGTACATGAATAAAAATACGCATTCTGGGAACGGGGAGTGACATCTCTACCCTCCTTAGAAAAATTCCATCCTCGAAATTTCAAATCCAAGTAGGTTAGAAATATCGGAGCTAAATTAATACAAGCAATTCTAGTGAGCAAGCAATCATTATTACCATATAAAAAGCAAGTACTATACATATAAATCCATCAATCCACGATATCAAGTAGCTCTACCCATAAGACGATAAGCATGAAGAATCAGGACAATTAAGGTATACAGAAAGAGATATACCTTGTGAGTCAAACAGGTGTGGATACCGTGATCGGATATCATCCTCACGTTCCCACGTTGACTCTCCCAATGAGTGATGACCCCAAGCAACACGGACAAGTCTAATTGTTCGGTTCTTGAGTATCTTCTCTCTTCGGTCTAAAATGGACACAGGCTGTTCCTCGTAAGACAGGTTGGTACCAACAACCAGCTCAGAATGATCGAGGATATGACTTGGGTCCGATACATACCTACGTAATTGAGATACATGAAACACGTCATGCACCACTCGTAACGAAGGTGGGAGGGATAAACGATAAGCAACATCGCCTACCCGATCAAGGATAACAAATGGGCCCACGTACCGCAGAATCAATTTCCCGCGAACGCCAAATCTAATGACCCCACGAGTAGGTGAGATCCGTAAGAATACGTGGTCCCCAACAGAGAACTCTAACGGCCTACGATGTTGGTCTGCCCAATGACGATGCCGATCCTGCGCAACTCGAAGTCGCTCTCTAATTCCCTTAACCACTTCAACCGTCTGAATAATCATTTCTGGGCCTAACATCTTCCTCTCTCCGATATCGTCCCATGCAAGCGGTGACCTGCACTTCTTACCATATAGTGCTTCAAATGGTGCCATCTGGATACTGGCTTGATAACTATTGTTGTATGAGAATTCGACTAAGTGCAGGTGACTCTCCCAAGACCCTCCAAAATCTAAAGTGCAAGCTCGTAACATGTCTTCTAAAGTCTGAATCATTCTTTCTGATTGTCCATCCGTCTGCGGATGGTAAGCCGTGCTAAATCTTAACTTGGTACCCAGACTATGATGTAAGCTCTTCCAGAAATGTGATGTAAAGCGGGTATCTCGATCCGACACAATACTGACAGGGACTCCATGCTGCCTGACTATCTGTTGCATATACAACTCTGCCAACTTTTCTGTAGATTGTCCTACTCTGAAAGGAAGAAAGTGTGCTACCTTCGTAAGTTGATCCACTATTACCCAAATAGCGTCCTTACCACTTGGTGATCTCGATAAACCGGTCACAAAGTCCATTGTAATATGCTCCCATTTCCATTCCGGGATAGGAAGCGGTTGCAATAATCCAGCTGGCCTCTGCTGTTCTGCCTTCACTTGCTGACATACCAAGCAACGGAAAACAAATCTAGCTATCTCCCTCTTCATTTCGTTCCACCAGAAATGCTGCTTGATATCTTGGTACATCTTGGTCCCTCCAGGATGAATAGAATACTGAGAACTGTGAGCTTCTGCCATAACTTCCTGTCGAATATCTCCACTAGGCACACATAGACGTGATCCAAACCTAAGTGTACCATCTTCATGAATCCTTATCTCCTTTCTGAGTCCTGACTCACATTCTGCCCTAAGCTTCTGAATCCTTGGGTCTTGTGCCTGAGCTGTCTTGATCCTGCCTACCAAGTCGGATTGAACTTGCAGACTTGTTAGTACTCCTACATCACTAGGAAGTATAACTTCGATGCCCATCTCCTGAAGGTCTTCTAAGATATGCCTCTGCGTTGTCAATATAAATGCGCCGCCCCTCCTGCTGAGAGCGTCTGCTACTACATTAGCCTTGCATGGATGATACTGAAGCTCTACGTCATAATCCTTAATCAACTCCAACCATCTTCTCTGCCTCATGTTCAGCTCCTTCTGAGTAAAGATGTACTTCAGACTTTTATGATCTGTGTACATATCCACTCGATCACCATATAAGTAATGCCTCCATAGCTTCAGAGCAAACACTACTGCCGCTAACTCCAAATCATGAGTTGGGTAATTCTTTTCGTGGTCCCGAAGCTGCCTAGATGCATATGCTATCACCTTCCCATGCTGCATAAGGACACATCCAAGTCCTTTACCTGACGTATCACAATATACTGTAAAACCTCCGGGTCCAACTGGCAATGTAAGGATAGGTGCTGATATCAACTTCTGCTTCAAAGTCTCGAATGATGCCTGACTTTCTGCCGACCAAATGAATGGTACATCCTTCCGGGTCAAGCGGGTCATGGGTGCTGAAAGCCTTGCAAAGTCTGACACAAACCTTCTGTAATATCCTGCCAATCCCAAGAAACTCCGTACATCTGCTACGGTCTTGGGTACTGGCCAACTTTCTACTGCTTCTATCTTCTTAGGATCTACTGCTACTCCAGCTCCTGATATGATGTGACCCAAAAATAAAATATAATCCGACCAAAACTCACACTTACTGAGCTTTGGCATACAACTGGTTCTCTCTCAGAACCTGCAACACTCTCCTGAGGTGGTCTTCATGCTCCTCTTTACTAGCAGAGTATACAAGAATGTCGTCAAGAAACACCACGACAAACTGGTCTAAGTATGGCATAAAGATGCGATTCATCAAATCCATAAATATAGCTGGAGCATTGGTCAAACCAAACGGCATTACTAAGAATTCATAATGCCCATACTTCGACCTGAATGCTGTCTTGGGAATATCTTCCTTCCGAACCCTCACCTGATGATACCCTGAACGAAGATCTACCTTGGAGAAAACTCTAGCTTTGCTCAACTGATCAGATAAGTCGTCGATCCTGGGTAATGGGTACTTGTTCTTCACTGTTGCCGCGTTAAGCTTCCTGTAGTCAATGCATAATCTGGATGACCCATCCTTCTTTCCCATAAGTACCACTGGTGCTGCCCATGGTGATACGCTAGCTTGGATGAACTTCTTCTCCTTCAGTTCCTCTATATGCTGATATACCTTGGCCTGCTCTGAATCCGCCATTCTGTAAACTCGATCTGATATCGGTTTAGTTCCTGGTGCCAATTCTATACTGAACTCAAAATCTCTAACCGGTGGTAGACCTGGAAGTTCTTCGGGAAACACGTCTAGAAACTCTTCAACTACCTTCGGAATCTGAACTTCTTCCATTGCCGTTACTACTCCCTGCTCCTGCTGAGTTACCTCTGATCTGACTAAGGTGAACCGCTTCATGCCTGGAATATCAAAAGATACACTCCCTCTACGACAATCTATTGTCGCATGACTGTCTTTCAGCCAGTCCATGCCTAAGATAACGTCGAAATTTCCAACAGGAAATTCTATCAACCGGGCGGGTAAGGAATGCCCGCAAACTACAACGCTATATGCTAAAATAACTCTACTAACTCCTACGAGCCCATTACCAGTGAGTATATTCAACCTCCCTGGCAATGCCTCGAACTTCATTCCTAGTCGTGTCGCAAATTGTGCAGATATAAATGAATGGGATGCTCCCGAATCAAACAATGCTACTGCGGGATATGAGGCGACGAGAATGTTACCTGCCACAACATCTTCCGATGCCAATGCCTCTTCCAAGGACAGAGTGAATGCTTGCCCTCGACCTCCTTGCTGGTTTCCATGCTGCGGCTTAGCCTGGTGCTGCTGCTGGCCCCTTCCTTGATGATGCTGGGGTGGTCTATGCTGGTGTTGCTGCATTGGCGGTCCCTGCTGCCGAAACATCTGAGCCTGCGGATGCTGTGCCAACAACCTTACTGCCATTGCTGGTCCTCGATACTGGCCGGTCCCTGGTACTGGCAGAGCAGGAAACTGCTGCCCTGGTCCTCCTGACCTCGAATTTATGGGACATGTGGTAACCCGATGGTCTGGATTTCCACATAACACAGTCCATTCAATGTCCGACACACATCTCTAGTGTGCCCCATCTTCCCACAATAAGTACAGCCCACCGGGGGTTGCTGGTTCTTCCTCTGTTGCTGTTGTTGCTGCCTGGGTGGTGGTGCTGGTCCTCGTATCGCCACATCGTGGATACGAATGCCAGTGGATGGTGCTGTTGTTCGGGGCGCTGCTCCCCCTCCTCCTTCAATCTGACTGTGGGACCTCTTCTGACCCCCAGTCCTTACTGCAAGCCTCTGAATGGTGATCTCATGCCTTCGAGTTGCCGTCAATATCTCATCAAAAGTCTGGTAATTGTGCCCCTCTATCAATTGCAAGAGTTCAAGATGAAACCCTTGCTGAAACCTCATAGCCCTCTGGCTCTCTGTCGCTACCATCTCTGGGGCGAATCTACTCAATCTGCAGAACTCTGCTGCATAAGCATCTACAGTCTTGCCGGCCTGTCTGAGGCTGATAAACTTTTGTTGTAGCTCAAACCGTGCCACAACTCCATAATACTTAGTCTTGAATCTTGCAGTAAAATCGTCCCAAGCCACAGGACGTCTGATGCCCACTTCCTCTTATTCCTACCAATCACGTGCGAGATCCTGAAGTAACAACTTCACTAGATCCACACGTTCTTCTGCCGGTACCTTAGCTGCCGTCAGAATAGCCTCAATATCTTTAAGCCATGCATCTGCTGAGATGGCATCCTCCGTGCCCTCGAAACGGCGGGGGTTGTACTTGTAAAACCTGGCTGATGCTCCTGAATCAGTCCTCACTCCTCTTTCCAAAGCCGTCCGTAATCCTTGGTTGAGCAACACATTCTGCTCTTGTAACTGAGTGTGCATGCGCTGCTGGGCTAACATCTGATGTTGCTGAGTAGCCATCATTCCTCTCATGATCTCCAGAAGGGCTGGTGTGTCCACTTGGGTAGGTGGAACTGTTGGTGGTGGTGGAACATCCGGATACTGCGATCCAGCTGCTGGTTCCACTATCACTTCTTCCTGGGTAGCCTCTTGAGTTAGTACTGGCCCTTGTTGCTGACCAACAGGGTCAGGTTGTCCATGTTGCTCCTGCTGTTGTCCAGCTCTGACCGATGCGGACGAAGTGCCCCTAAGAAAAGGGACAAGAGAACAATCAAACAACCGGACATGAAGGATCAATGAAGTCAAAGGACACCGGAATGTCAAGCAAGGGTTGAGAATAACGAATCATGAGATCAAGGGGAACATGTGTGATTGAGACATCCTATAAATCAAAACACCCCACAAGTCTGAAATCAGACCTGCATGGGCCACCACTAAAATCTTGTCATGCCCCAGAACCAGAATACTGGAGAGCGGGGGAATGACTCAGCCATCTACGTATTACGGGTAGATGAATACCGTATAATACGATCAATGCTGTCTAACCAGACGAGTGGGTGCATACTACATGAAAGTCTTACTATGGTCACTTCACATCTATTGTCTCAATCATTCAAAACAAGAAACAGAAATAGAGAACATGTAAGGTAAAGCAGTAAGGCGTCCCAAACGCTTAGTCAAAATGTTCTTGAGATCTGGCTTTGCAAAATATAGCCAAATGGTATAGTCAGTATATACACAATTGTTATCAGCTGCAGTCTGACTTAGTTACAATTATGCAAAAGTAAGTACAAGACAATCCGACTAACATGTCGGTGCCAAACGGCTAAGTATAAAGTAAATAACAAAACGAGCGGTGAAGTAAGGAACCCACTCGAGTCCTCCTGCGATCATTCCCCTAGTATTGACCATCTTGGAGGTAGAAGTAAGCTGGATCCTCGGGGACCGGCTCTAAATCTAGCCATACAAAACCAGAGAGGTTAGACCTCTAATAGCAAGTACCACAAGGGAGCACGATATGAAGGACTAAACCAGTAAGTAAGAGAATATAATAATAATAGGTCTCTGCTTCCCACTAGGATTCATATAACATCATGACACTTCAAACCAACCTCCCAACCAAACAAGGACAGAAGTTGGCCCGTCATGTCCTAACATTCTGATCATCTCAGTTAGGCAACAGAGTAGGTACAGTACACAAACAAATCATCTTGAACGGCCAATCAACTACTACGGCTTGCTATTGTGAGTCCCAAGTTATCCTAGAATTATGCAAATAGGGATTCCTCAGTTCTTACTATGTGCGAGCAAGGCTAGTCTATCCAATCAATCAATTGCGCCAATCATGTATTTAGACGAGTCCCAGCGGGACGTCCGCCGTTATATAGCATGTACAATAATATAAGCAGATACCGTTCCCTGCCTGTGTGACATATTTACAGTATCTGTGGGAACCAGCCGGCCTGTCGGGCACTTAATAGTCCCAAAGAGGGCTGCCATGTAAGAACTCGGGAATCTATTTTCTCCATGCCATCAATATTTTATTTAACTTAATAGTCCCTACGTTGAGTGAAGTTCCATGCCGTTGATCTTGGTCATTCAAATGAGTACTTCCATACGGGGTACGATATGCGCAACTCTACAACGATACCCGTGCGGCTAGGTTGTAGGTTTTACATAGCGTGATGCAACAATCAAATCTAACCACGGAGTAATCATACCTTGACCATAAATTACACATGCTATTTTTGTAAAAATAGATAAATAATAATTTGAAGCCTGCATGTGCCTGTATGCCAATATTCGAATTTGGCTAATCGAGTACAATAGTTCATTACATGAACGTGTCTCATTCATTTCATTCAATAAGACGACTAGCCAGTCTCTTAGTTCCAACTAGGAATGCATGATCAATTATTAGTCAATGTCACAATCATTATCAATGGTGATAAGGCATGAAAGTCAATTAGTATTAAATAAGGTCGAGTCTATAACTCCTCAGAGTTAAGTTCCAGCCTTACTGGGTATCCATTGATCAATCAGGACTCAGGACGCATTCCACATAACCATTTGTATTAACCATATTAATATATCATGATTTATCAAGTTCATGTACCAAAAGGCATAAGGGTAAAATAGAAGAATTGTCATGCCATCATTAAATAAATAAGTTATAGAGCAAATAGAAACACCCTGGTTAATAGTCACGCCAGCAAGTCTAAACTAAGGCCAAAAGTCACGCCAACAAGTCTAGTAGGAGTGAGCGTGAAAAGTGGTTCACGTTGGCATGCACAGTGTGAGTGTGAAGGGAAATTCACGCACTCATAAGTAAGTGTAACTCAAAATTCACGCCGACACGTACAGACGTGTGCGTGACTAAAATCTACGCTGATATGTAAGAACGTGAGCGTGACTCAAAACCCACGCACGCATAAGTAAGGACGTGTGCGTGACTGAAAATCCATGCATTCACGTAAGAATGTGAGCGTGACTCAAAATCCACGCACGCACAAGTAAGAACGTGAGCGTGACTGAAAATCCACGCTAACATGTAAGGACATGAGCATGACTAAAAATCCACGCACGCACAAGTAAGGACGGGTGCGTGACTAAAATCCACGCACGCACAAGTAAAGACGGGTGCGTGACTAAATCCTTGCACGCACAAGTAAAGACGTGTGCGTGACTAAAATCCACGCACGTACAAGTAAAGACGTGTGCGTGACTAAAATCTACGCAGACACGTAAAGACGTGTGCATGACTAAAATCCACGCTAACATGTAAGAACATGAGCGTGACTAAAATCCACGCTAAGTTGGGAGATTCAAAACCCATGAACAGCCGAGAATATAACAACTTAGATCTAGCAAAAACCAGCCAAAGAAATCAAAAATGCCAAGTAGTAAACTCTCTCAGAATCATGAGAGGAAGAGAAATGAACCATAAAAATGGTTCTCCAAGCAAGAAGCAAGATTGCACTTGCCTGCTACTACTGCTGGTAGGTGGAGAAGTGATGAGAGGAAGAAGAAGAAGTAATGGTAAAGAATGAGAGTTATGAGGAGAGAGAAGGGAATGGGAGCTTAAATAGGAAGGGTGGTGGTAGGTGGGAGTTTGTGGGTCGGGTTATACGGGTCCAACCAAGGCCAACCCGAAAGCAAGGTAGAGCGGCTAAAAGCAGAAAATAACATGCAGATAATTAATTAACATAAAATTAAAGGAATTTAAATACAGGATAATATATGATAAATACTAAATAAATATACATGAGTTGTACATGAATAAAAATACGCATTCTGGGAACGGGGAGTGACACTTGTTATATAGATATTACTGTTTATACCAATTGCTCCTACAATTGGTATCAGAGCAATGACTCTATTATCCGGCTTAACATCCTTAGAGTAGATCCTTATTATCAATTGTTAACCTCTGATTCCAATCGCCTACAATTGGTATCAGAGCAGGTTATATTCAAATATAACACTCTAGAGAGTATATATATGGCAGCCGCAAATTCAATATTCACTGGTGAAGGGCAATCCACAAATAGACTCCCTTTATTTGATAGAATGAACTATACATCATGGAAGACACGGATGAGCTTCTATCTGAAGTCTCTAGATTTTGACTTATGGTCAATTGTTTGCAATGGCTAAAAAAACCTGCTATTACCTCAATTCTTACTTCCTCTATTATTAGCAAGCCTTACTATAGTTACACAAAGAACGAGAAGATGTTAGCTAGCCTTGATGCAAAAGCAATACATGCTTTATATTGTGCTGTAGACTTCAATGTATTCAATCTTATTTCTACTTGCACTACATCCCATAAAATTTAGAAACTTCTTGAAGCTAATTATGAGTGCAGATACAAAAGCAAAACTAGCAACTCCAGAGAGAAGGATAGTTGTCAAAATAATGCAAATGTGTGCATAATGGCATCATGATTTAAGATTCAACATAACCCTAAATATAAAGAAAATCTTGTATGTGACATATGTAAGATGATATGCCACATCAAAGAAGATTGACTACTGGTAGAAAGAAAAGTCACTATGAATGATCAAATGAAGGAAGACCATCATCTCACAAGTACGCTACCACGAGCATATGGTGAGAAAGTGAAGCAAGCGACTCAAAAGAAGAAGATAGACCTCGTCAAGCTGCAAATATATGCACAATGGCATTATCTAGCGAGGTACAAAATAATTCCCTTATTGAAGAGAATAAATTCTCTTATGATGAATTATCTGATGGTTTCTATGATTTATTTATTGATTACAAGAAGGTTCTAGATAAGTATAAGCAAGCTAGAAAGGATATTCTATCCTATAAGCGTGAGAATGAAAAGCTTACTTGCTTATTGAATGATGCTGAAAATACTTCTCCTTCTGATAATTCTACTGATATTTCCACACTTAAGTCTAGATTGCATGAAGTACTTGATTGCATTGAGAAAAGCACTTAAGAAAATGCTAAACTTAAGGAGGAATTAGAATCAGAAAAGAAGAAGTATTATATTGCTTTATGTAGAATTGATGCTCTTACTGCTAAATATGATGAGATCTGTGTTAACTCTAAAAAGTTAGAGATTAGACTAGGAAAGTAGGTAGCACAACCTATGACTCAGTCTAACACAATACACATAGCACATCACAAAGTCACACATGTCAAATCATCTAGAAAGGAAGCAAGCTAAGTTAAAGCTTCACACAATCATGTTTTCTATTACAAGCATCCACGTACATCATATCACACGACTGCACGTTCTCATACTGTTGTACATAGCACTATTAATACTTTCTGTCATTATTGTGGTATGAATGGACATGTTTCTAATCATTGTCAGATTAGAAAACTAGTTGATATGAACTTGTGCAAATGGGTTCCCAAATCTAATAAATGTGGATCCAAGTATTGGATACCAAAGTCTTCACCTAATATTTCAGGTGGGACTACTTATTCTGAACCATAGAACCATGGAACGTGTTGGTGATTGCAAAGCTACAAAGGTCATCTTTCATGCAATTGCATCAACGTAAGTGTGGTCACTAGAACCACTTCGATAACATGCTTTATAAATAGTTTTAAATATCTAGCATGTTCTGACTGATGTCTTGCTATTAACTTTCAATGATATCTTTTAAATTATTTATTGAGATATAATCCTAGCATTACTAGCTATCTAGCTTAAAAGTTTAGTTCACACTAAATAGTCTTTTAATCATCTTTTATTATTGTAACACATTTGACTATGTATGCTCTTTACTATTAGTCTTTATTCTTGAAGCATGCATACCACTCTAGTCTATTGGAGCTTAATTTTTGGTTAATATGTTTTTGACTCTTCGTCATTAATATTCTTTTATGGTCATTTCTTACTGATTTGTCTTTAACATGGCATATTTACTTTGACCAGTATTTTGTGAGTATGTATGTTTAGCACAAGTCTTCTATTTACTTGAAAAATATGTACATATACTTTTATGTTAACCTCATGCTTGCATAATATACTTTACTATTGATTCTCATATTTTATTTTGATTAACTTCTTATGAATCAATTACATCTTTGTCTGATATATGAGTTAAGTTCAGTTCTATATTATTTTGAAAAAATGTTTCAAACTTGTGCTTATCTCATACTTTAGCTATTGATTACTTTGAACAAATGTATGTGCTTCTGTTTATTAGCTTCTTCCTTAAAGCCACTTTTAATGATGTTTTTTTGGCTTTTTGGTTGACAGTTTGGATACATGACTCTTATTTAAATTATTTTTTTAGTATCTTGATCTTGATAAACAATTATTTTGTTATTTACTTCTTTTATATTTAGGGATTCTAGATTTTTGATGTTATTTGATGATACTGTATATATTCCTTTAAATCTAAGTTCTTAAGAGTAGAGATCAATTTGGGAACAAGCCGAAAGAGTCATTCTATCATACAGGTGTAAATAGCCTGAAGCGACACGGTGTACTAGTCTTCGGACTACCGCTAGCTGGAAATCGGCCCCTACAGCTAACCCAAGGTGATCAATACTTTATAAACTTATGATTTATTAAGGTCTACTTACAACTATTGTCTAGTTCTGGATCCAAGGCACTGAACCCAGTCCCCCAGATTCCAGAATACATCAGCATATCTATGCCCTACATTTTAATTTACATCTATGTAACATTTAGATGGAAATGGAAAGGGCTAGACTTGTTGTCACCCCCAGTTTTCAAAAATAGGGATATTTTTGTTATTTTACATTTTTGAATATTTTTAAATTTTATTTTATTATTTATGATATTATTTTGGGGTTGAAATTTATTTTATTATTTATGATATTGTTTTGGGGTTATTTGAGTCGGGTTCGAATTTCAACTCAATCCGACTTGAAACGGGGACCCGGAGGGTAGTTTGACTCTAGTGGGACCCACACACTAGTTAGGCATGGCCCACATGATATTAATTTTACTTAGTAGTTAGACTAATTATTTATGGATAGGTTTAGTTTAATTAGAGACTTAAAACTAGACTAAATTGACCTCAACCTTTAACCCATTCCTAATGTTAATCAAATAGATTAGTGGAGGACATTTTGGACATTCATATAGGGGACACCTCACCCTTTTTGGGCAGCCACCTATGGGAGGGATAAGGAGTGAGTCACTCCTTCATTCATTTGTTTTCATCCACTTTCTCTCTCTTGTTCTTTCCCAAATTAATTTAGAGATGAACCTCCATTGATTTCATCTCCAAATCAACCCTTTCTTCCACCAAATCTTCTTCATTTCTCCTCTACTCCATGGTTAGAGGGTGCTAGCCAAGTTTGGGAGGATTCGGAGCTCGTTCGTGTCCTTTTAGAATCTCTACGTGTTGGTGTCGTGTCGGAAGGATTTTCCTTTGAATCTCTCTCCCGGAAGGTATAATCTCTCCTCTAATCCATCCCTACATGCATATAGAAATATTTTGAACCCATAGGAATGACCCCCATGGTTGTATCTCCATTTGTGTCCATTTCGTGTCCATTTGGAGGTCATAGGAGTGTCCTTTGTGTTGTGGTTGTGTCCATGTGGGAAAACCCCAAATTTGGACACACTATGTGTTGTTGTTATGAATGAATGAATTATTACATGTTTAATCTCATATTTTTGTATTGGAGATGTGTTCTATAGTGTCTCATATATATATATATATATATATATATATATATATATATATATATATATATATATATATATATATATATATATATATATATATATTAGTGTAGAGAGTGAGTTCTTGATATAAAAAATATATATATATATTAGTGTAGAGAGTGAGTTCTTGATATATTATGTTATATACTTGTGTTTCTTTTGTCTCAAACTACCTAAATTCGTCATAATTTTTATCCACATTTTTAGTAACTAGAGCAACTTAGAAATGCCATAACTTTTAGCTCATAACTCCGATTTATCTTCCGTTTTTTTAAAGAACCGTATCGAAGTTAGCTTTCCAAATATATATTTTAATAAGCCAAATTCGTTCTAAAACTTTCTGTAGAATTATTTGAGTGTCAGCTGTACGAAAGACGAACGCGTTTCGGTGTTTTCGCGATTCCGGGAGCTTCCGGACACGAAAATGCGATCCGTTTAAAGTTTCGGAAAGCTAACACAAAGATATATAATATACTTTAATCCTAGAATTTAGTGAAGGTCCAATTGGTACAGTATTGATTTTAAGTAGAAGAGTGACTATACGATATATGCATTTTGTGTAACCTATGAGCCTGTGTAATATGGATATTAAATGAATATAGAGTATGTAATGCATGATATGTTAGATGACTGAAAATAATATATATATGATATATATTCTTTTTATATTAATGTATATATGGTTGAATGCAAGCATGTAGGAATGCAATTAATATAATGCATATAAGCAATGTATAAATGCATGAATGAAAGAATGATATACAATGTATGCATGAAAGTATATAATGAATGCTAGATATGAATGCAAGATATATATGTAATGATAGATATGAATACATAATGTATAAATATTGTAATGCAATATATAATGATAACATGTATGGTAATGTAGAGTATATGATGCAAGCATGAATGAATGGAGGAAATACATGTATATAGGTAATATAGAATATAATATATGAATGCAAGCATGCAAGATTATGTATTGTATCCATATATGATGTATATAGCCTAATGTGGAATGCAATATATATGGAATTTGCCTATTTACATATCTCTTTCTAACCTCCTATGTGTATAGGTATATAGATGTATACTTATAGCCATACATGTTAAGTATAAATACTTGTGTAATATAGATGGTTAGTTTTGTGCCATGTGTAGTGTAAATTCATAACTAGTGTTGATTTCTCTTTTCATGTACACCTCCATGTTCACACACACACATAGCTTTACATGTTAGTTCCTTTCTCTTATATAAATATATATATATAATATTGAATATGCATGATAGTGATGTATCTTGATGTATGACTTGTGTTGGCTTGTATAGCCTTATGATTGGTGTGTGATTGCTAGACTAGGCTTGGTTAGGCCTAGTAAGACTTATTAGACTTGTTTGGGTTAAGTTTGACCTAGTTTACCTAGTTTGACTAGTCTAGTTGACTAGAGTTGACCGAGTGTTGACTTTAGTCTAGATTGACCTAGAATCATGTAGAATGCATAGTAGAACTTCATTATATCATTTTAGACTTATTGTGACCTGTATTGTTCTGATTAGGAGCCAGACACCTCTCCTCGGACAGTACATTTATTTCAGACATTCAGATACGAGACGAGTACATTCTCTGATCATTTCATATCCTGCTTAGAATTATTTCCTGCATTAAATTACTTTACTTGATACTGTCACGTTGGTCACACGGATTAGTACTATATGGATCCCTTCTTGAGATGTTATCCTTTCAGGGAGCATCGGGTACTCTATGTTCTGTGCGTTTCACTTACATGACGTATCATATGCTTCTTTGGTTCTTTGATCACTTGTGACATATACTCATATGATCACAGAGTCTTCTCTGAATCCTTATCCCATTTATTGGGTCTATCAGAATCCCTATTTATGGGACTACTATGTACCACCCTTCGGGGGCATATCACCCTTTGGGGGCTTACCACCCTTCGGGAGCATATCACCCTTTGGGGGCTTATCACCCTTCGGGGGCTTATCACTCTTTGGGGGCATATCACCCTTTGGGGGCTTACCACCCTTCGGGGGCTGTTACATAGAATCATAACATAACCTGGTTGGATCCTTGTGTATTAGTTGGGGGTACGGGAGAGTATAAATAGCCATGTGAACAATTCCAAAGTAGAATAGCCATGTACGCCTCTTTAGTATAGCCATGTACAATCAAGCCGTTCACATGTCGACTTTGTGCTCTAAATTACTAGTCACTGGTAGCTCTTTACTTATAGTAGATATTTCTATTACAGTTCTCTCTCTCTGTTTACATACTGCATTTCTTCAGTATCTATATCTTACTTTACTGTACGATTATATTTTCTAACCTGCTATGAACTATTGAGATGTATTGTACTCGCTCCTGTCCTGACTGGACCTGTTGAAAATATTACAGAGGACGAGGAGGAGGTCTGAGAGGATACCTTCTACAGGATAGCTCTAGCTGACGGCTTTACCCTACTGCCTAGACTAGTTTAGTTAAGCCTTATCTTATTTTTATGTTGTCTTAAGACTGTTTAGCTAGACTTTACTTCTGTTCAGAGATGTTGAGTTGTATATATTCTTTCATATTCAGTAGCTGAGATATGTACTCTGGATATTTGCTGGGATATTATCTTAGTCTATTCTATCTTCTGTATTTCCTTGAGTTCTATATCTTATCGTCCTTTCTTCTTCCTTAGTTGTGATTGAGTTCATTTACTGCTATGTCACCCCATCTCGGGGAGTATAAACTGCTTAGCTTATATTGTTAGATGTTGTGACCTAGGACAGTGTTCTACCGCCGACACTGCGGCGTAGGCTGGGCGTTGTTACGCTCTCGTACCCTCACAGTGTGTGCGGGTCGTGACACTTGTACAGGCCATGGGCCAGTAGGGTGGACCATAGGGCTGCTCTTGTGTGTTGTGTGTTGTGTGTATGTGTGCTTGTGTTTCTTTAGGGAGAGTTAAGAGTATAAGTTTTAAGAGAGTTTAGGTAGTATATGTATACAGTATAAGTAATGTATATAAAAGTCATTGTAGGGATAACATAAGGATTAAGTATAGGTAATTGTCATAGCCATTGATGTAGGTAAGGGTGGACAATAAAATAGGTAAGGAGAATATGAGTCTAAGAGTATAAGATATGTTAAAGAAGGGTAAGGGTATTACCTAGAGCTAGGGTAATACCTATAACAGGGTATATATATATATAATATGTATATATATATTATATATATATATATAAGTAGGAATTTAGAATATTGACCTAACCTAGATAGACCAAGGTTGACCAAGTTGACCAAAAGTCAACTGTGGGTCAAACTTGACCTAGAAATTACCTAGATTGCATACCGCACATTGAATACTCATGTTTGACACCCTAGAACACTATTTAACATGTATATCTCATATCTAGGTTGTGACTCCATCTTGGGCCTCAAATTACCTTTACTGTTCAGGACGACAGGCGAGTACATTCGCTGATAGTTTTCATTGCTTTGATATTTACTATATTTGTTCAGTTGTAGTATTTTACTTAATTTTCGACACGAGAATATACGAACTAGTATAATTGGATCCCGTCATGAGATGTTATTCCCGGTTTACCTGGTATATTGGTACATTGTTCAATCTTGTTTCTTGTACTTGTATAGACACCGATTTAGGAGTGAGCATGCCCCCTACTTTTGATTTTCGTGTCATGACGTGTCATGGTTGGATCCATTATACTATTCGGGGGATTGGGAAGTTATTAGAGGTTATGTGATCAATACCCCTTCCGTAACTACATGTGTATATCTTCACCCTCGCCACACATAGGGTGTAGCCTGACCTGATACCACTGGAATAATAGCTTTCCATTTTGGCCGGCAGTAGTGAACTCGGCCAAGACTGTGGCTCCTCTTCCAGATCATGATCCTCTCAATGAGTATAACACAGAGGCCTGTCATGTCGATTATGCTTCAACGGCATATCCTCTTGTGAAAGTAATATTAGGAATTGACTCCATCACACTGTGGCATTGGGGACACGTCACCGGTGTATTGTCAAGACTTTTGAGCTGGGCTAAGCATGAATCTGCCTGTAGCAAAGCTTCACTTAAAGTTTCTCGACTTTCTTTAGAAAGAAGGAGTAACTCAAAGATGGAAAGCCTAGCCGGAGTATTGGCTAATTGGAATAGAATGTCAAACTTATAGGGTTTCATCAACCCTTGATTTGGACCGGACTTCAGCGGGACGTCAAAACGTACTGCCTTTTGTTTTCTCTTTTCAACCACTGGTGGTTTAGAAGGTCTTACCTCAGCAGGAATAGGAGATGACTGAGTCGGTAGATTTAGAGTTTCAGCGGCATCATCCACCTCTTTGGAAGTTCCCTCGTAATCTTTGTGGTAGTCCTTTCCAAATCTTGTACCAGCAAAAGCCTCTTCCTCAGACTCAGAATAATGAAGTACCATATTACAGGATTTAATCTTTTTTCCCTTAGTCTTCGTTTTTCGGAGATTTTTTTGAGGGACCTCAAATCCTAATCCAATGGAGGATCTCCGACCTTGAATTTGCAAAGGAACTCGCATACCTTTACCATCGTTCAAGCCTTCCGCTTTTTGAAAGTTATAGCCCATTTTTTTCATGAGATAGACCGATTGTTGACTGTATATGCGAATGGGTAGCGGACTTTCACAAGACGTTCCAGCAGATAAAGAAGGAACAGAGACCCCTGTAGTCGCAAGGGTGGAAACTTTCAGTGTAGGAGGAAAAATTCCAACTGGAGCTTTCTCATAGGCAGCAAAAACTTGTTGTGCCCTGTACAAAGGAACACTATTCTTTGCTAACCATTGTTGATGAGTAAGCTTTAGTTTGGTAGAAGGAGCCAAACTTGGAGGGCATATGTTCAGACCCCTTAGCCTATCTTCCAAAGGAATGCCATCCCACATATGATCAGAATCATCATGGTCTGAGGTAGCAACATGTGAAATCATATTACAGGCTTTGACTTTTTGACCTTTCTTGGTTTTTGAAATTTTACTTTCATACTCTATTTCAGGTACTAGGTCAGGATGTACCCACATGATTTCACCATTTTTTTGTTAGGGTTATATACTAAAAGCATCACTTTTTAGTAACCTTATTTTCTTAAATTTTGAATAAGAATCATATGGGCAAATGTTTGCATATTGTATTTGTTGCAAGTGTTAATGCAAAAGTCTGATATTCTATATTGTAGATAATATGGTGTGTGGTGTCACACAGAAGATCATATTATCAGTTTCCTATGGAGTATATAAATAGTTCACAACCTAGATGGACTTGGACAATCTATTGAAAAGGTTGTAGTGTAATCTGGTATTGGTCTATCTTGACTATAGGTTTACACTAGTACACTTTGTTTGTATTGAACAGGACCACTTGAGGTTGTTCTCTTTGTACTGACTACATAAGAGAACAAACACCTCTGTTATTATGGATGCTTGTGCTCTTAACCCGGATATAATAACAGACATGTATATGCAGTGTGCATTATTTTGACTTATAAAAGAGTGAGATTCTTTATGGATCAACAACCTCTATGAATTGGGTAATAACATTGTATGTATGATAAGCTGTTGATTATAAATAGAATCCATGTCCCGATACATCGGGTTGATGATGTCCCTTTAAGGAGCTCATAAGGATTGTCATGTAAATCCTGCAGGTGGATTATATCCGACATGACAAATAAAGTTGAGTGGTACTACTTAAGGATAAAAGATGTCAAATTAATATAGTTGTCAGTAACTTAATTTGATCGACGGATATACGATATCTTAACATAGGGAGCCAAACGAGCATATAATAAAAGGAGCCCACAAACATAATTTAGGATTAGGGAGGTAGTGCAACAATAGCTCATTAGTGGACCGAGATATTGTTAATGGGCCTGGATTGTGTGTTCGGGCTGAACACGAGATATTCAGATCCGTTAGGAGGCCTAACCCTAATTTCTCCTCATGGTCCCTGCCATAGCTTATATATATCCTCTATTCTCTGGCCGCCATATTATCGATCAGAAATCTGAAACTTTTTCTAAATTCAGGATTCACGTAAGGAGAGAAAGAGAGTGCTGCCAAGGAGAAGAAAAGGTTGGGAGATCGTCGCCCACACGACGTCCAACTCGAGGAAGGAATATGTGCAGAAGATCTTGGGGTCGTCCGCTCGAGATTGGCAGGAATTACTTATCTCTTTTCCGTCGCAGGTATAATTCGTGAACCCTAGTTTCTGCCTATGAAGGGTCAGAACACGTATTAGATCTGTTTAACTTTCTATCAATCAATATGCACACCAAAGGAAGGGTCCTGGGAATCCCCAGTTCCATCATCTTCAAGGTGAGAGGCAATAGTCCTTTACTTTGATCTCTGGCTAGTGGAAGATTCACAATCTTTATTGTCGCCTTTGGAATCGGGACAATCCCATCAGGAACTTGCTGTGGAGGAAGATCTCCAAACTGAAAAGAAATTATGTTAGTCGTGACTGTATGTTCATCATTAGTTAGAGCGATAGCTTTAGCATTTATCAACTCTTGAATCTTTTTCTTCAAGACATAGCAAGCCTTAGTCGGATAATTTATGTACCTATGGTAGATACAATACTTGGGACTATCAGTCAAGTCCACCTCATTAGGTCGTTTTAGATCTGGAAGCTGGAGTTTACCACTCTTTACGAGACATTGGAATATTCTAGGAATGTCACTGTCATCGAAAGAGTACTCTTCTTTCGACTTAGAAGAGTCCGGATTACTTGGTGTAGTTTTGGATTTTGAAAGGTTCACCACCAGGGTTTTCTTTCCTTTCCCATTACGATTACCAGAATTGTTACCTGAAGAGGTTTTCTTTCCTTTATCTTCTGAGGCGAAGATCATCCCATGCTCACGAGCCAATCTACCATTGGTCTCAGCTGAAATAGTCGCTATAATAAATGAGGCCCAATCTATGAATTGAGAGCCTGTAAAAATAACGATGGTTGGTCGTAGATTCATTTTGCATGTATCAATTAATGCTGAATCTGGCATACCAGGAGACATTTTCAGAGTAGCCTGTCAGAAACGTTCAATAAATGTCCGAGTATCCTCTTTTTCTTTTTGTTTAATCTCTATCAAGAAGGACATATTCATATCCATCCCTCCTTCATAGAAACGAGAGAGAAACATCGCTTTGAAATCGTCAAAAGACGATATGCAATTATCGAGTAGACTGCGATACTAGTCATATGTTGTAGCCGTCAAACACCCAATGAAAACTCGGATGAGGAGAGCATCATTCCTCTGCAGATAAACAGTCATAATATCAAAATAATTGATATATTGACTTGGAGAAGTCTTTACATCAAATAATACCATAGATTGTGGCTTGAATTTGGGAGGAAAGGGTACATCATTCCAGTGGAGAGGATAAGGTTGCTTGATCCCCAACTTCTGGAGCTGATCTTTGTGCTTAAGAACTTTCAAATTGCGTTTTTAACTCTCGAACTGCTTGAATAGCTTCACTAGTTTGAGGTAGTATATTTGATTAAAAAGTGGTTGGATGCACTGTAATCCCCACTGGAGGTGATACATCCTCTGGAATGCGAAAGTTAGGAGATGCGGAGTTTTGATTGAAAACAGGCTCTTGATTCAGATTATTCAAAGATATGTCAATCCCTTGACTATCTTGAGTTGGCACAGCTACCTGCACCGGTGTTATCACTGCCAGTTGGACTATTTACTGAGTCATTATCATCTGATGTATATTTTGCAGCATGGCAAGCATATCCTTTAGCGATTGTTCTACCGCAGAAAGATGATGTTTCGTATGAGAAGTAGACGTCTCCTTCTCTTCTCCGATAACATAGGATTCGACTTCTCTTGAACATATAGAGGGATTGGTGTAGAGATAAGAATCAATGCTATCAGTTTTTGACTCTAAATACTGGGTACCCCCAGCCTCTGAATCTGAAGAATGCATACTTAAAGATCGTTGACTTCTTGACCGAGTATGTTGATATACTCATTCAAAAGTGTCAAGGATTCGGTTGAACCATTATTGACTTGGAGTCCGAGACGAATTGTGTCTTAGACGTCGTCCTCTAGTAACATGAGACACCATATTGACCGATGTATAGGACAACTCATGTTCTTGTTCATCAATTTGTTGCTGAGGTACGTTATAACTTAATCAGTCGAAAAATGACCATTTACTAGCAGAATAGCAACATTTGATCACAATTTGGTGACATTCACACTGATGATTTTCTTGAGGGAGTGTCACAGGAGATTTTCTGTTTTTACGCTTTTGCACAAGTAACTCGCGTAAATCAGAAGAATTGGAAGGTAACATTTTCTTTCTTGCATTTGGGACAGAGAAATATTTAGTCCCTTGCGTAAAAAGAAGGTTACTAGCTCCATTGGCAGAACAAAGTTGTGCTTTCTTACGCGCTTGGAGTTGTGTGCGTAAATCCTGAGTTAATTTTTGTGCACATAGAACACCATCAGCCATGCGCGTAATCCTAAGATTTGGCACTTTGTGTAAAGCAGCATTAGAGGACTGTTGGCGTAAAACAGAAGCTTTGCCAAAATTTCTTGTCTTCTTGGATAAACCAAAGAAAGTGTCTGCTATAGTAGCAACATGAGACTTGTTTTTATGCTGTACGCGTGTAGGCAAGTTCACTTTAGATGCAAAAGCATCATTATGAATTTTATCTACCATGTCACCGACAGAAGATTTGCCTTTACGCGTAGAACGCAAAGCAGGAACATCTGCCACGTCACAGACGGAAGATTTGCCCTTACGCATAGAGCACAAGACATCAGTGTCTACCACGTCACAAACGAGAGACTGAACTGTATGCACAGAGCACAACACTGAAATGGGAACTGCCTCGTCACAGATGGGAGCCCCAACGACAGGAGTGGAAAGAATTCCTTTGCCTTCAGAGACAATAGAGAGATCAGAGGGTGCATTGGACTTAGGAATCCAAACTTTGCGGACCTTTCATGATTTTTGCACATTGGAGTAGTGAGCACTACCTCCAGTACGGAGCATTTCTTCGTAAGTAGTTTGGTCGAATTGAACGACCAAAGTCTTCTTCGTCGATCCAATCGACACATTATCGTGTTGAGCAATTGCTTTCTCATCAGAGGAGAAAGTCGTCCCAGTAGAGTCGCCATTTTGTTTCACTTAACAAAATGCCCTTAAGGCTTTTGAAAGAAAATGAGAGAAAATGTACAAAAGTACAAGTAAATTCTAGAGAGTATTTCTATGGAAGTCTGATCTGAGAGCGATCACTTTGTTCATTGGACCACACGATGATGATGAAGAAAACTGCTTGAAGATGAACAACTGGAAGAACTAAGTCACCAGAAAGGTATCGACACAATTGGCACTGATGGCACAGTCGAATGCTTTCCTACTTTACTTCACTCTTTTCTTGAGGAAAAGTTTGAAGAGAAATGCTCTGGAAAATTATTTGCTCTGAAAGTATGAATTCTCTCAAGATATCTGGCTTAAAAAACCAAATTCTCCCCTCTTCTTTAATAAAGAAGTCTTTATATAGGCTTGTCCTTCTGTGCGTAAAAAGCACCAATATTGGGTCTCTACGCAGGCTGATAGAATAACTGTCACCCACGTACAGAAATTGGCCTCTACACATGTTGACACGTGTCCCATAATCCAATAAAATAAGGAGAACACGTACACACGTTCTTCGAGAAGTATGGCATGAAGGCCACGTCAGAAAACTATGTTCCCACACAATCAGGACAGACGGTACGTAAGGGATGCAGTTTAGGCATGTCTGAGCGTAAAATAGCTCAAAGTAAACTTTTTGCGTAAAGCGGCTAAAACTAGCCTTGAGCGTAAAGGCTCAAATAAACACTATGCGCAAAAAGAGTGGCTGAGATAGCCTTGAGCGTAAAAGCTCAAATAACTCTTATGTGTAATGAGGAGGCTGTTCCTCGAGTGTAAAGCAGCTCATTGGCATACTAAACAACAATCCTGGGTTGGCGTGAAATTTTTTCTTGGCTTCTGTGCAACTATTTGTCAGAGAATCGATCTGTCAGAACAGTATCTTCGTGCATTTAATGCAGCATGGACAGCTCATTCTTCGCGTAGAGAGTGAAACTGTCTTCGCATAAAGTCTGAATTTAACCCTTGAGCTTGAGTTTGACTCAGTTTTGACCTTTGCGTAAAGTCTGAATTTAACCCTTACGTAGAGCTTGAGTTTGACTCAGTTTGACCTTTGTGTAAAGTCTGAAATGGGCTTCGTGTAGAGTCTGGAACTGTCTTTGCGTAAAGATCTCAACTTCTTTGACTTGGTCTACGAAATTTATTTACGCTTCTACAGCGGGGTTCTGGCAAAAACAATATATATATTCGGTTCGGTTCCGTATTTTCGGTATGGTATTACACTCAAACCGTTACCACTACCATTATCCCATATTTTAGTCGGTTTGACAATTCGGTATTGGTACATAATTTTGGTTTGGTTTTTCGGAATATGTTTTGTCACGCCCCCGATCCCGCTTGGATCGTTCGTCCTCGCTTTGATCCCTGCGGGATCGTTCGTCCTCGCTAAGGCGTGATGACGTACAAGCCTAGGTTGCGCTTGCACAAGGCTAGTACCTGCACAATACAACTAGACAAAGCAAAACACACGCATACAACATATTTAATTGCAGAAAACCAAATATTGGACATAGGAATTTGAAATGGAAATACTTCTTTTATGGATACTTGGTAGGATTATAAAGTACAAAGATTGCGATTCAAATGCCATAATTTGATTACATATCTCTCTTTGAAACTTTTTTTCAAAATAGCTACAATGCCCATACATCATATCCCTTTATTACATAGTCGAAATTGAAAAGACACTTTCAAAGGGAACTTGCAACTTGACTGAAAATAAAAAGTAGCTTCGAGGCAATCCACAAGCTCTACTAGGATGGACGAGCTTTAACGCCTCACTTAAAATCCTCTTGTCTCCTTGTTAGCTGAAAGTGATGCCCACAACGTGGGTTAGTACACATCTTGTACTGGCGAATGGCTTTTGGCCGAACTTACAAATATCTTCACTAAGTCAACATATGAAACTAGCATACAATTATTATGTGATCTTTCTACTTGTCTAGGTTCTTTTTAACAATTCATAAGAAGCATAAACAGTGGAAATTATTTAGATAATAATCTTACCCATCGCCGACAACCATCTCTGCACGAGACATGTTAGCACAATTTTCATAACGAATAACTGATGTATCATTCTTGCAGATATTGAAGTTCATCATTTGGATTATGCATGTGGCCTATCTACATGATGGTTCATGGGTATTCCCATGAATAGCCGCTATGACTCTTTGGTTCAGCTCGTCGCTAAGGACTCAGATACCGGCACCCATTTTCTCCATGGGGCTCTTAATCTCTCCTAGGCCGAGTGGTTCGAGACGCCCCAAGAATCCACCCGAGAGATAAGTTTTATCTTGTGCACAAGTTGTCCGAGACCAATGCCTACTCTAGCAGTTCTATCAGATAAAACAGATTCAGACTTATGCACAGATATACGACACATTCGTTTCGTGCCTTTTCTCTTATCAATCTCAACATGTACAAGTCCGTCTGTACATGTCTATATTTTAAAACATACTAGCAACAAAGCAGATGATCATTTACATGAAACAGATGTTTAGCAGCACATGATCAAGCATCCGATTCATTTCATTGTCTTCTCTTATCTTTTATTGTGGTATCGTTGTGCAGAGGGACGAGACAACAGAGTGGACTAGAGATCATTTTTATTAGGGTGTGGAGATAAATGATTGCCCGGTTATAGCAACTGACCAAAAGAATCTTTTTGAGAGAAAGAGGGACTTCATGCAACGATCATGTGCCGCCTATGCGTCCTCCTGCATTCGCACCAACATTTGATTAGCATTGTGGCTACAACCTTCGTCCAGGAGTCGCGTTCGAGTTGTATACATATGTGACTACGAGCGTTCCAGAAGTTTATCACGTGAACTTGTTGGTTCCTGGAAGCAGATTGTCATGAATCTTGCTTTGAGCAAAGGTGGTTTTTGTCACCACAACAAGATTTTTAATTTGATTATGTCTTCTCTTCATTCTTCTTCTACTTGTAAATGTTTTATCTCATTATTGCAACTGTGTTTGCAAGGAAGAACGTGTTTGATTCATTAGTTTCTTCAGGTTGCAATCTTCGGGTCAGTTTGTAATGGCAATAATCTTCGGGTCATTGCAACTTAGATCCATCTTTGTAACCTCTGAAGTAATAGTAATTAATATGATATTATTATTATTTTCCAAAATCGTTAAACTTGGCGCCCATTTTGTTCAAAATCTGTAAACTTCTCCTTTTTCTTTTTTTTTTTGAAACTAATAAACTTCTCTTAGTACAATCTTCTTTTTAGGTATTGTCTGGATTGACCAAACCCACTTACATCGGTTTTTCTCTTCTTAATAGCCAATTGGGTCATACAAGTAATAATTACGTTCTTCTCTTGTCAATGCCAAACTCTGAAATGCCAGTTATAAGCTTCAGAAGAAACATTCAACGGGTGAATTTCAAACCAACTACCAAATTGTACAAGTCGTCATTTCTTCCCCACGTTCCTCCATCAGTAATGCCTAATTAACGAACTCTACAACGTACATATTCCTAACAAATTACACACGAGTTTGGCCGATTTTATTAGTTACTGTTTGATCGTTACAATTCCAATATACTTCATAAGTATGCATTTGGTTCTTCAACTATTACCTAACTTAATGCGAAGTGGAGTCCGTAAGGTGTGATCCCACCAAACCAAACCAAACCAAACCAGTGCTATATATATATAAAGTCCATCTAAAATAAAATTTCCATAAGTACCGACAACCATTCCTTATTCCTTCTAAAATGGCCAAGTACACGAGAATGCTCGTCCTTCTACTACTCCCCTACATTTACTTATTCTCAACAACAGGGGCTGGCCTCGGCCTCGGCCACGGCCATGGCCTCTACGTTAATGTAGTAGACTTCGGCGGAAAGGCCGACGGCAGGACCAACTCGGCTCAGCCGTTCCTTAGGGCATGGGCTGCGGCATGCAGCTCGTTTCGTCCAGCTACAATCGTGGTGCCATCTGGTAGATTCCTGGTCGGCCAGGTCACCTTCAGTGGCCCGTGCAAGAATAAAGCCATCAAGTTTCTGATCAGCGGGACCGTCATTGCTCCATTAATCGACATTAGTAATGCAGCTGACAAGTGGATTGGATTTGACAACATTGATGGTGTGTCCATACATGGAGGGGTATTTGATGGACGAGGGGCAGCTCTATGGGGATGCAAGTGGGCTCAACGGAAATGCCCCGATGGTGCGACGGTAGGTTATAATTAAACGAACGTGTATATATAGAATAGGCCTTAATTTACTCTTAAAAACGAATTGCACTAATTAAAATTTGTTTAATTATTTATTAGTTGACTGACATATCTATGATAGTATCATTAGGGCCGCAAATGAGCCAAGCCGTTTGCCAGCTGCTCGAAGCTCGGCTCGATAAAAGCTTCGTTTGAGCTCGGATCGTTTACTAAACAAGCTGAGCTCAAGCTTCATTTTTCGAGGTCGTTCAATAAACGAACCAAGTTCAAGCTTAGAAGTATTCGGCTCGTTTGAGCTCGCGAGCTGGCTCGTTTAAGAGCTCGTTTGTTCTTTGTTGAATTATATATATATATATATATATATATATATATATATATATATATATATATATATATATATATATATATATGTGCATTATATATTTATATGTCCTTAATAATTGATATTAAGAAACTTTTTTAATTATTTTTTTATAAATAAATTGTTAATATTATATGTACTTGAATTCAAACCTAACTAAATTAAAATCCAGCTCGTTAATCTTGAATTCAAGCTTAATGAACTTGAAATAAAGTTGAGCGAACTTGAAATCAAGCTTAACGAGCTTGATTTTGAGCTTATCGAGCTTGTTTATCAAGCTTGCTTATCAAGCCAAGCTCAAGCTAAATATAAACAAGCTCGAGCCAAGCTCAAGCTCCAAAATAGAAAATTTATCAAGGTCGAGCTCGAGCTTGAGCTTGATTAACTCTAGTCAAGCCAAGCTCAAGCTTACAAAAGCTTGGCTAGGCTTGACTCGTTTGCAGCCCTAAGTATCATCATGTGAGGAGAGTACATAGGTAGGGTGTAAAATGATTTTTAGTGAAATCAGTCGATTGATTTGATTACTACAAAATACATGATGATTGTTGAAATCGCCATCTTATCATATTCTACAAGTTATAAAATTCGAGGATGCTTCTTTTGTCAGTCACAGGTGTTTCAAACAATGTTTTAAAAATCGGACCGATGATCGAACCAAAATTTTATCAATCAGGTCGGACCCTGGTCGAACCGATAAACTGATTTTTGTAATATTTTTTTTATTAATATGAAGAATAAAAAAAGTTAGCTCTTCTTAAGATGTAAACTATCCGACTATAAACACATTTACTTGACTAAAGTTGGCATGCAAAACGACATGCATGGCTGCCTATAAATATTATTGATCACAGTCTCCTAGAAAATTAAATATTTAGTACTTCTTTATTTGAATCCCTCCATCCAATCTTTACTATGGTTGTGGATTGAAAAAAAATAATGAACATGTTCATTTATTATGACCTTTGAGTTTCCCATGAAACACATTTATTAAATATTCAATACACAGTTGGTTTTTTTGTTAATTGGCCATAAATGCATGGCTTAATTTGAATTAATGAATTGAACCGGTTCGGTTTACACCTAACGGTTCATATGATTTTGACGGTTGAACACATTTTTTTTTTCTTTCTAAAAACCGTCTGTTATTAAGAAATAACAGTTCAGTTTGAACTGAACCGAAAATATTCACTATTCCGGTTGGACCCGGTTGAACCGTCGGTCCGGTCTGATTTTAATAAGATGGGTTCCAAATGTAAGTAGTAGGTCATCCAAACATATTATTATAATCTACGAAATAGTCTATTCCTAATATATATTCAAATCGATATTTCCTATGAGTATATTAATATTATCCATGTGTTATACAAGCTATGCTAAGAAGATTAATATCTTACGAAATTATTCTTGTGCTTCCACTTATTTGCAGTCGCTTCTCTTCACCAATTCAAGGAATTTTGAGATTGTGGGGCTGACATCAAAGAACAGCCAGCTATTCCACATTGTGATTCTCAAGTGTCAAGATGTTAGGGTGACTGGTGTCAACATCGTCGCCCCAGGAAATAGTCCCAATACCGATGGTGTTCATGTTCAAATGTCAGCAGGAGTTACCATCTCTCAGACCAGTATTCGGACGGGAGACGATTGTGTCTCAATTGGACATGGCACCTTTGGCCTTTTGATCGATCATGTCCTCTGTGGACCTGGGCATGGTATCAGGTGCGCTTATATATCTAGTAAATTTATATGCGTTGCACATAAAATAATAATTTTTATAATATAGTTAAAAATAATTCAAATATTTAAATATATTTGAATTTAAATTTGTTAAACAATTTAATTTTTTAATACTTTTTTAATTTAATTTAAATTTTAAATTTAGCTTTTAAACTTTATATATATATAATATTTTGAATATATATATATATATATATATATATATATATATATATATATATATATATATATATATATATATATATATATATATATATATATATATATTCAAAATATTATATATATATATATATATAATATTTTGAATATATATATATATATATATATATATATATATATATATATATATATATATATATATATATATATATATATATATTTTGAAGCAATGGGTAATTGTGTAGAACACGTCTCTACTGGGGCTCGAACTCCGACCACTTGGGCCGCATGCATCTCTCTTAACCACTGCCTAGAGGTCATTTGCATATATATATATATATATATATATATATATATATATATATATATATATATATATATATATATATATATATAATTTTTTCTTCCTATGATACGAAAGGAAGGGTGGTAAATGAATGATCTGGATCGTAGGGATCCTATTTCATAGAATAGAAGGGAGAAAAAAAGTAAATTCCATTGCAGAGCCGTATGCAATAAACAAAAGATATCTGTACAGGTGTCCAATTCTATTTTATTTTTTTCTTTTTTTTTATATCCCGTACTTGACCCCAATCGTTCGAGATAGGAGAACCATTCTGGCATGCATTGTGTTATATCAATAATATCAGGGTTAGATTCACCAACCCACTAGTTCTTTTTATGAGGCACAAGCAGAAGAATTTATTTTGGAAACGGAAGAACTACTGAAACTTCGCGAAACCCTTATATATATATATATATATATATATATATATATATATATATATATATATATATATATATATATATATTCTTACTTGACCCCAATCGTTCGAGATAGGAGAACCATTCATGCATGCATTGTGTTATATCAATAATATTATATAGCCTCTAGCCGAGTGGTAAAGAGGAGGCATGCGATGAGGGAGGTCGACAGTTCTTCCGCTTCCAGGATAAATTCTCCTGCTTGTGCCTCATAAAAGTAACTAGCGGGTTGGTGAATCTAACCCTAATATTATTGATATAACACAATGCATGCATGAATGGTTCTCCTATCTCGAACGATTGGGGTCAAGTATATATATATATATATATATATATATATATATATATATATATATATATATATATATATATATATGTTAAAACGAGATAATTGTTGGCCGAATGATGTTCCGATTAAACGACATCAACCCATCCGAAGATAACGAAGCTTCGTTTCACGCAAGCACCACACAGTATATGTTCAATGACATTATTATCTGGACTATTTTGTATATTCCACTAGTGCAACTTGATTACAAATGCGTTAAACTTTTTGTCCCCAAGTTCAACCTCTCACCAATCTCAAGAAAGAAGTAAGAAACTACAATTGAAATCATTCACCCAACCCTGTAATGATTTCCATGAACGAAGAAGACAACTCCTCAAACAGTTCTTCCCTTCATACAATGGTGGAACTAGAAATTTGATTTTGCGTAGACTGGAGTACGACTAGTGTGGGCTGACTCATATGGAAGAAAAAAAATTGAGCTCACCTAAGCCCTTTAATGGTCTATTTCTATCTGAAACAAACTATCTCGAAAGACGAGCCCTAAGAACAAAGTACGAATTTTCGCTTAGGTCTGTGGACGTGCTTCCTTGAATCTTTCATGTGAGCTACTTAGCAACCCCCCTTAACCTTCTTTGTACTGGATAAGAAACCCTAACTTTAGGATTAGGAAATCCCTAAATCAATTAGTCCAACAATAATTCTGGTCATCCAGATTAGATTACGCAATCATAAATATGTAGATTTGGGACCCACATCTGAACTGGAACCCGACATGTGGTATACCACGGTGTATTGCCAGAACTTCAAAATAGGTCCCGATATGCCGCGGTATGTTGTTGCTGCTATTTTGGCCCTATTTGACCCCAATTCATCCATCGATCCTCAATCGCCTTCTTCTCAACTCCCATCGATGCTTCACGGCGTACGGACTCTTCGTAGATCCTAATTTACATAACCTTTAACTTAATCATAATATTAACAGTTCTTATTCATTTGGCATACGAATACTATGTTGTTTTGGCTCCTATATATACTGACTGACATGAATGAATATTGTTTACATAAATTGATGTAAATATTTTCTTGTATTTTAATAGTCAATAAATATGCGTAGCTACGTACTATATTTATTTTTGTGTAAAGCTTTGTGACCAAACGGCAAACACAATAGAATTTATATGTATTTCTCATTTAGCTATGCTTGCAATTTCCTCAGCATCGGAAGTTTAGGGAAGGATCATGTTTTGGGACAAACCGTCGTGAGCAATGTAACAGTAAAATCAGTCATTTTCTCTGGAACACAGAATGGTCTTAGGATAAAGACATGGGGTACGCTCACTACAGGCTATGTATATGGAGTAATCTTCATGGATGTTGTAATGCGAGATGTCAAAAATCCTATCATCATCGATCAAACTTACTGCCCTGACAACAAAAATTGCCCAAGTCAGGTATATGTGTAGCTAGTTAAAGCAAACGTTTACTTAATTTGCATTTGGTGATAAATTACTTACGATATGTTCAAGGAACTTGATTATAACAAAACTGTTGGATCTTCTACAGAGTTCTCACATTAGAATCGACAATGTGGAGTACATAAACATCCGAGGAACATCATATACGCAGAAAGCAGTAAATTTTGGTTGCAGCTCGAGCACTCCGTGTAGGAACATCAAATTGCAAAACATTAATCTGACCTGTGAAAACCAACCAACACATTCCTCGTGTAAAAATGTTCTCGGAACAGCTTCTGGTTTCATGGTTCCTCCAAGTTGTGTATGATTTTATGTATTTGTAATAAAAGAAAGATAGGATTGTCTATGCATTGGTCGGCTCAAGCTTGTTACACCCTCTCTCGTCTTTTGCGTACTCCAGGTGTGCATCACAACAGATATATGGTAACAGTATTGACGTAATGCACGAGTTGGTGAGGCTTTTCTTTCCAAGACAACAGTAGGAAGCTATATTAATACATCCTCCAGGTTTTCCTCGAGAAAATTCATTGCTAATAATAAAACGTAAAAAGAAAGAGAAGAGAAAATGTTCTCAACTATAATTAATTTTGTGTGTATGTGTTTGTATATATTTTTTTTCTTTTTCGAAGAAGGTAAACATTATTGAAACAACCAAGTATTACAGAACTATTATCCCCGTCCGAGGCACAAAATGAATCATCTAGGCACAAGGATAGATATATCAGCCTCTATGTTTCTTTCTACAACATATATAGTGGGCGCAAGCGCCAAACATGCCAAACTACTGTTGGAAACGTAGACAGAATTCCTAACGCATGCAATCAGAATAAGTAAAATTAAGAACAAGAATTAAGAGTTTAGGATTCGAGACACGTTACAAAGCTGTCCTTAGAATAGAATTTCGTCCCTACAATCGTGCAGCGAGTTCCAGACGATCTATCCCCGAGATACAACGAATCCTTCGATCCACAACACCGTGCACTCGGTAGTGAATCCCTCGATCGATCACAACCTTGCTCAAAGAAGGAGTTGGACGGAGGAGAGGAGAAAGGTTCTGGTTGCAATTTTTCTCTTCTGCAAGAACAGAGTTTCGAACGAGAGAGAGAGAGAGAGAGAGAGAGAGAGAGAGAGAGAGAGAGAGAGAGAAGATTTTTCGTATTTGAACAACAGATCAACTGGTTTAATTTTTTAAAATCAAATCTCTCTGTACGTGGCCAGAATTATCTCCGCGATCCACAAATCCCATAACGGGATTACATGGTAAAGGTCTACGGAAGACCAGGCAACCGAACCAAAAATAAATCAAATAAAATTAAAATGAGATAGAAAATTACCTTTATATCCTTGGTCCGGTTCGCAGCGCAAGGAGAACTTTTCCCCTACAAAATAAATGCGTCAAAAATGCAAATTAAATCGCGTACCCGCTTGCGGGTTGGATGGGATGTAGCCCATCTCCTACAAAATCCACTTACCCACTAAGGAGGGAAAAGCCTTATATGGAAAGGAGAACTTTTTCTCCTTTTCCATGTGGGACTAAAAAAAAGGATGCCTTTTTTAATCATATTGGTGTTACTTCCCAAGCAACAAAACCCAACAAAAACCAACAATCCCCCACATGATTCAAAAGGGACAAAAAGGATATAGATCGATAGAACGATAGAAGAGAGAACAAGATTTTGGCAGTTACACTGTGTATCAGAGGAAGGTGTCTTCCGTACTTGAACCTTCCCTTAGTATTGTACATTTCATCTATACAGACCCAAAGTGACGTAAGTCTTGAACTTATGATCTTATTTGTACAGACTCAACATACACACAAATACATTGCAGGCATTTGATCGTATCAACAGTTATGCACTTTCCGGCCATGTGCTTATCTCGATTTCTTGAGAGCTCTAGAGAACAGCCCGAGTTCCCATAGAAAGCGGCCCCCACTTTAACTCCCACATAGGTGAATCTTTCTGGATATTCTGTAATTTATATACCTTGCTTTACAAGCCATAGATTCATTAAGATTTTACAATCAACCTCCTTTTTGTTGTAGATCAACATTATATAGTAGAGGAATGGTTCATTACAATTACATTCATATAGTACTTTCCAGTCACACATCAATTTTGTTGTTACCCATTGAACCTTTTCTTGGTGCTACCAATCGAAGGTTGGGTTGTCTTTGAGATGACTCAATCTATGGGCTTCAACCCTATTCCTCTTGCTGTCTCCAACACTAGTCTCCTTGAGAGACCTTTAGTTAGAGGATCCGCTAGATTGTTCTTTGATCTGACGAAGTAAATTACAATTACTCCACTGGACCGCAATTGCTTCACCCGATTGTACCTCAAATGTATATGTCTGGATTTTTTATTATAGCTTGTCCTTTGAGCCTTTGCTATAGTAGCCTGGCTGTCACAGTGTACAGGGATAGCAGGAACTGGTTTGCTCCACAGAGGAATATCTGTTACCAGATTTCTGAGCCAGTCTGCTTCCTCACTGGTGAGGTCAAGGGCTATAAACTCTGCCTCCATAGTCGATCTGGATATACAGGTCTGCCTGGTAGAGTTCCAAGCGACAACAACTCCTCCCAATGTGAATACATATCTACTTGTGGCTTTGGTCTCATCTGTATCTGAGATCCAGTTTGCATTAGTGTACCCTTCCAATACAGATGGTTATCCTCTATAGAATAATCTATGGGATAACGTGCCCTTCAGGTATCTCATTACCCTTCTAAGGTCATCTAGTGTGAACTATTCGAATTGCTTGTGTACCGACTAAGTTTTCCTACTGCGTAGGAAATATCAGGTCTAGTACGGTTAGCAATATAGTTCAAACATCCAATTTGTTGAGAATACTTCAGCTGAGCCACGCTATCTTCTTTATTCTTCTTCAACCTGATACTTGCATCATATGGAGTGCTTACAGGTTTAGAATCAAAATAGTTAAATCTTTTCAGGACCTTTTATATATAGAGAGTTTGGGAGATACCAATTCCCTCATAAGTGCGACTTAATTTAAGTCTTAAAATCACATCAGCTGGTCCTAAATCTTTCATATCAAAATTTTGAGACAGAAAACTTTTGATATCATAAATAATATCCATGTAAGTGCCAAAAATAAGAATATCATCAACATATAAGCACAGTATTACGCATGAGCTTCCAACAATTTTGCTATATACGCATTATTAGAATCATTAATAGCAAAACGATAAGATAGAATTACCTTATCAAATTTATCATGCCATTGCTTTGGCGCTTGTTTCAGCCCATAAAGAGATTTAATCAATTTGCATATCTTGTGTTCTTGTCCTAGAACAACAAATCTTCAGGTTGTTCCATGTAAATCTCTTCTTGTAAATCTCCATTCAAAAAAGCAGTTTTTACATCTATTTGATGAATAAACAGATTATGAACAGATGCAATAGCAATTAACATTCTAATTGTCGTAATTCTAGTAACTGGAGAGTAGATGTCAAAGAAGTCTACTCCTTCCCTTTGTTTGAACCCTTTAGCTACTAACCTTGCTTTGAACTTCTCAATAGACCCATCAGGTCTTAGCTTCTTGCTGAAGATCCATTTGCAACTAATTGGTTTGCAACCTATAGGAAGGTTAACCAAATCCTAGGTTCTATTTGACATAATAGAATCTATTTCACTATTAATGGCCTCTTTCAAAAATAGTGAATCTACAAAAGACATGGCCCCTTAATAATATATAGGGTCCTCTTCAACAAGGTAAGTGACAAAACCTCCTCATAGGTTTGGTTCTCTTATGGTTCTTTTACTCCTCCTAGGTTCTACTAGGGTCTCTACGTGAGAATTAGATGTTGCAATAGGAACTTGTGCATATATAGAAGATCTAGGGGTTCTATTTTTTTAAAAAAAACTGTCACGAACCGCACCCAGTATAAGGATATGAGTGCAAAATAGCGCCCAGCCTACGCCGCAGAAATGACGTAGAATGCTATATAGGTTTGCTATCTAACAATATATAATAACCTGTCATCTCCGAACGGAGGATATAATGAATACATATAATCTCAATCACAATCTAACAGGAAGAATATATGGCACGAATGAAGATAGAGATGAACTCAGAGTGCAAAGTATCAAGCTCAACCAGAGAGAGAGTCACAATATAGTTATACAAGTCTGAAATAATATAACAAGCATAATGTAATAAGCTGGAGACAGAGTCCAGTCCAAAACCTAATCTAACTGAGTAACAACTAGAGTCTCACCAGCTGGAGCTAATCCCCGCTGGACTAGGTTTTCCAAGTCTATGCTTACTACGTCATGAGGACCATAGTAGGTGGTTCAATCCTCCTCGCCGTCGTCTGTAAAATTTGTCAACATATCCAGTTAGGATAGAATGAGCACAATCCTCCAACAACAGTTCTCAATATATGATAAGTGCTACAAGACAGTATAGAGAGAATATACAAAAGTAATGGACTGTACATAAAAGTAGCATGGCAAGGTAAAAGTTGTAAACTAGAGCTAGAGCAATGGCAAGAAAAATTGATCATGTCATGTAAAAGAGTCAGAATTATACTATTTATGTGAGTGAATACTAGCTTCAACATGTGGCCGACTTGGGAACTTACACAATATTTATGGCCTGGTTAATCATACGTGGGATGTATGATTAACACTCACAATCAATACTTGCACAATAGGGGTAATGACCACATATCTACACTAATACTCTCCGCCCCCGACTGGTAGAGTGGATCCAAACAAGATACTTTAAAACACTGGATTCTACGAGAAGGAAGCAAATCTTCTCGAGAATCAGTATCCATATATTGCATAAGAACTACAATGGGGCTTGCACATGTACACCAAGGTAACAAGGAATAATATCTCACATGTCAGGATTCGTAAATACTAATCCGTGTGATCAATGTGTCAATAACAAGTACATCTACACTTAGTACATGAAACATAGCAGTTATCGTAAATGGGAAAAATTATCAGAGAATATACTCGCCTGAGATCCGGTGAAAAATGTCAAGAGAGCCTGATACGGTACATTGAGGACCTAAATATGGAATGTTGTATCAATATAAAGTTTTGGAAGTGAAAGCAAGTCAAACTAAGTCAAACTGGGTCAAACTAGGTCAAACTAAGTCAAACTAAGTCAAACTAGGTCAAACTAAGTCAAAGTAGGTCAAGCTGAGTCAAACTAGGTCAAGCAAGTCAAACTAGATCAAACTGGGTCAAAGATTAACCTACAGTTGACTTTTGGTCAACTGGTCAACTCCTAATCCAATCTAGGTCAAATGTTGACTCTACTTTGACTTTCAGTCAAAATAGTCAACCTTGGTCAAACTAGGCCAAGTATTCTATTTCTAGCCATTACCTACCAAGATACCCTATTTCTAACCATTACCTACCAAGATATCATATTTACCTTATCTCTATAGGTATCCTATACCAATACCTTAACACTCCATATACCTTAGATACTAGGTAACATTATATCCGTAAGCTAGTATCTAACTATCTATCTTAACCATAACCCTTACCTTAGCTATCTTAGGTAATACCCCCAGTACCTTACTAATACCTTACTCTTAGACTATATGTAATTCCCATTACCTTACCAATACCTTAGGATACTAACTTACCCTTCTAAGATACTCACTTGTTTCTTAGGATACCCACTTCTCAATCCTAATACACTAACTAGGACACTAACACAAGTAAGATACTAACTTGTATCTTATCCTAAGATACCTAACTACATATCTAACATACACTTCTAGTATCCTAATTCTAAGATACTAACACTATTAAGACACTAACTTATATACATAAACTAAACCACTAGACACCCATCCTCACAAACACACACATACACACACACAATGGGGCTGCCTTGCTGCTGCCTTAGCTGCTGCTGCTGCTTTAGCTACTGCTGCTGCTGCATGCTGCCTTAGCTGTTGTTGCTACCCACTCTACTCTTCCCCCTTCACACATACATCCCTTATCTAGACCGCCTTCTTATCACTCTAAACACTCACTCAAACACACATAAACACACACAAATCTCACTACTACTCTCTCACACACAATCTAGTTCCCCTCAACCACAAACACAAACAACACAAACACACAATCCACTCAACCAAACCATACTAACCAAAGCCAAACGAGATGGCCATGATCCCCCTCTCTCTCACATCACACCAAGACACAACCACTTACATATCTATATATAAATACTATATGAAAATAGCCCATATATTCATATATATACTAAATATCACATAACTACCCATATACATGACTTGTAGGCCAAAAACACATATATACCTATGTAGGAAACCATGTGAAAACTCTATGTGACACCTTAACCATGACTAAACTACCCTCATACACATTTAAAACTGAAATTAGAATTCTAAATGACCTATTGGACATTTCTACAAATACTTGGTGTGTCACCATCGGAATTCCTCCATGGGTGACACAAAACTCAACCCGACTACCAAATGAGGACTCAAGAGATCCTCAAAATCATTCCTAAGGGTGATTCTAACATGGGGGTGGGTTCCTATGGGTTAAAAACTAAAGATATGCATTGAAATGACAAGATTAGAGGGAGATATACCTATTGGGAGTAGTTTCCCAATGAACAACCCAATGGACACGAATCTGACACAGACTCCTCTAGCAAATGGACTCCCCTCCTTGCTCTTGGATCCACAATCCTTGTAGGCTCTTCTTCCTTGCAAAAATGAGAGGATTTGGTGGAGAAAATAGTAGATCTGAGAGAGAAATCAATAGGGTTTGCTCTCAAGTTGGGGAAGAACACCAAATTGGGAATGGAGGCTACTTTGCAAAATAAAAAGGAATGAAACCCCCTTCCTAATGTGGCCGACAATTTAGGGTTGGTTAGGGCCAAAGGAAAAAGTCTAGCTAGCCCCTATTAGGTCCCCTTTTGGCTAATTAAGTGAATGCAAGAAGTTGGGGTCAAAAAGGTCAAAGTTCTAATATCTAAATGACTAAACTTGCCATGTGGGATTAGCCTAATGAGTCAAGTTTGTGGGCCATGCCTAGCTAATCCTTGGGCTCCAACTAGTGACTAAGCTAACCAGGCCACTAACATTAGTCAAAACTAGACTAGTCTCAAACCCGACTAACTAATCCCCAAAAATATAATATATATAAATAAATAAATATTCACAAATATTTAAATATTAGAAAATAACAATTTACCCTTATTTTAAAAACTGGTAGTGACAAGTCTATCCCCTTAAAATAATTTCGTCCTCGAAATTAAAGGCGAAACTATCACAGCAAACAAAATCAGAACAAGGAAAAACTATTACCTTAGGGCTCGAAGAGATAAAAAATTGCTCCCGCATGTCGTCCTCTCTCTGCTAAGTAGATTCACCCAGAGAGTGATGCCTCCATACGGCATGAACCAAAGGGATGACTTGGTTCAGGAGCACCTTCTCCCTTCGATCCAAAATCTCAACTGGCTGCTCTGGATAACTGAGAGTCGGTCCCACCTCGATTTCGGAGTGGTCCAAAACGTGACTGGGATCTGCTACGTACCATCTCAGCTGCGACACGTGGAACATGTTGTGCACTCCCTCTAGTGCAGGCGGTAACTCTAGTCGGTATGCTACTGCACCGACCCTCTCCAGGATATGGAAAGGTCCAATGAATCGCGGACTAAGCTTTTCGCCTCCACCACAGCGAAACGTGCCTCGCGTCGAAGAAATCCGCAGAAACACAAGTTCACCAACCTAGCAGAAAACACAAACTTAAAACTCGATCTAAACAAACAATCACAATTAGACACAAACACTAGAAAAATCTAAACTATACCTCATACTCCCAAGGTCTCCGGTGGCTATCGGCCCAATGCCGCTGTCTGTCCTGCGCCACCCAAAGTCTATCTCTGAAAATCTTGACCTTCTCGGCTGTATCCACAATCATCTCTGGGCCAAGCAAAACCCTCTCGCCGACATCATCTCAAGATAAGGGAGTACGGCACCTTCGTCCGTATAGAGACTCAAATGGTGACATCTCTATACTGGCTTGGTAGCTGTTGTTGTGAGCAAACTCTACCAAGTGGAGATGGTCCTTCCAATATCCTCTGAAGTCCAAAACACAGGTACGTAGCATATCCTCGAGAGTCTGAATAGTCCTCTCTGACTGTCTATCTGTCTGGGGCTGGTTGTTAGCACATCGATTTTTGATATATTGACATCTCTACGTCTTTAGCCCTAATCTTCTATAGGAACGAACAAAAAGGACAAAGATAGAAGTCGTCTCCTTACAAGTTCTATAAAGCCTACCAAAACTAAGGAGAGAAGATCTTACAATACTCCGAGAAAGATACTTCTTAAATAGCACTCAAGAAGACGTTGCTTATGCCAAAGACTTCAGATCATGTCCTATGTCTTCCTAAGAGTCTGTAAGTGTCTAGGAGACTATGTACGCACTTTAGTAGAATGACAAATCACTTTGGTGAATTTTTGGAGTTTAAGTTAAAATGAAGAGGAGAAAAATTTGACAGATTTTCGGAATAATCTGCCGGATCATCCGATCAACTCCAGCAAGTCTGTGAGCAAAAGTTCGGATGATCCGTCGGACTTTCGCGAAAATCCTTCGGATAATCCGAAGTTTTTCAGCAAGTTTGTGAGCAGAAAGTTCGGATAATCGGCCGGATTTCCGTAGAATCCAACGGATAATCCGATCATTTCCAGCAAGTTTCTGAGCAGAAGTTCGGATAATCCGTCGGACTTCCGTGGAAATTCGACGGATAGTCCGCTTGCTTCGCTGGCCTTTTTAATTTCAAATCCAACGGCATTTGTCAGATGCATTTAATGCATCCAATGGCTCTATTTCTAGCCGTTGTAGATCGGATAATCCGGCAGATTTTCGTATAAATCCGACAGATAATTCGGTTGACGGTTGAATGCTCTTTATGACTTTAGATTTGTATAAATAAGGACTCTCTCTCTCTTCATAAAAACTTATCCTTTCAAAGCTTTAAATTTCCAACCACCAAGAAAGTTTCACCATTACTCTAAAGCTTCCATTTATCATCAAATCAAAAAGTGCTAGAGTATTACAGTGTTGTAGATCTTCTAGTGTGAAAGAAGATCAAAAGCCTTTTTAATTTCTTCTTGAGTTTGAAGTTGGCGAGCCTTCGTTAGAAAACTCGTGTGTAAGAAGTTGGCGAGCTCTTCGGATCCAAACTCGTGTTAAAGTTGACGAGTTCTTCAGATCCAAATTTGTGTGTTACTATTTACTCAAATAGTGGATTAAAGCCGGAGAGAGTTCCGAGACTGGAGTGCCCCTTAGGAGGATACTAGGATACATCGAGTGTTTGATTCTCTATCTCTTTTACTCTTCTTTAAAATAGTAGTAAATTGCTTGATAATTATTTTATTACCCTATTCAACCTCCCTTTAGGGTTCTACAATTGGTATCAGAGCTTTGTCTCTTGATTTAGACTTACACCCTTAGAGAGATCCATGGCCACTAACCCTAGTACCAATTTATTCCACAATGAGGGACACTCCACAAATAGACCTCCTCTTTTTGATGGAACCAACTATAACTATTGGAAGATTATGATGAGCATTTATCTGAAATCTCTAGACTTTGATCTATGGGATTGTGTCATCAACGGCATTCCTATATCTTCCATGGTTATTGAAGAAGTTGTCTCAGAAACCCTTAAAGATAGACTTAGTGAGAATGATAAAAAGATTACTAGTCGGGACGCGAAAGCTATGAACGCTCTCTACTGTGCCCTTGATAGCAATGAGTTCAATAGGATTTCGATATGCAAGACCTCCAATGAAATCTGGAGACTTTTAGAAGTTACTCATGAGGGAACCTCTCAAGTAAAGGAATCCAAGATCAATAGACTCACCCAAGAATATAAATCTTTCAAAATGAAACAAGATGAGTCTATTACTATTATGTTTACTCGATTTTGTGATATCATTAACCCTCTCTCTTCTCTTGGCAAGGAATATCCCACTCATGAAAAGATTAGAAAAATCCTTCGAGGATTAACCAAAGGGTGGAATCCTAAAGCTACCACCATCATTGAAGGAAACGATTTGATGTCTCTTGAAACCCTCATGGAAAAGCTCATGACCTACGAGCTGGACATGAAAGACCAAGAAGAATCTTCCGCTGAAGAAAATGAGAAGGAGAAAGCTAAAGAAAAAGAAAAGACACTTGCTCTAAAAGCAACCAAGTCCTTTTCAAAAGACAGCTCTGATGATGATGACAGACGATGAAGCGATCGCTCTCACCGCCAAGCACTTCCGGAAGTTTCTCAAGTTCAACAAAGCAAATCGTGCAAAACGGGACAACGATGAAGAACCGCCTGCTACAACTGTAAGAGAACTGGACACATCAAGAGGGACTATCCCATAGCAAGAAAAGAATCCAGCAGACACGAGAAGTCCAACAAAGGAAGCTCATCCTCCAGGAAATATGCCAACACCAGCATATGGTGTGAAAGCGATGCCAGCGACTCTGACAACGACAAAGAGTGCATGCACAAGGCAAATGTTTGTCTCATGGCAACTGAGGTAATAGATGACCTCTCTATGAATATTCTTTCTTACAATGACTTAGAAATTGCTATTCTTGAATTACACGATGAACACAAGGTCATAAGAGGAAAATATAAAAAGTCTCTCAAAAAGATTAACGCTCACAAGAAAGAAATAGAAAAACTTTCTAACATCATTCATGACATTAAAGGAAAGTCGCCTGCTTCTGACACTGATGTGATCGAGTCTCTACGACTAAAGTTCCAAGAATCAAAAGACGTCATCAAGAACAAGGACGTTGAAATCCAATCCCTCAAGGAAGGATATGAATTTGTTATGCACAAAACTCTTGCTACAAATCAAAGGAAATATGCCTCCTCCACCAAGTACAACGACCTTCTTGCAAAATGCAAGAAACAAGTCGATATGAATATGACACACACGCATACACAAAGGCATGTCAACATCGGTCACATGCCTCATACTCACAAAAACAAAACACATAGGTCTTTCCCTAACCAAGTGCATACACGAAAAGGTCATCTCAAAAGGAAAAACATTACACATCATGCTTTGTACAATCATCACCACAACACTCATGTGAAAACTCCTAATCATACTAGGACCTCTCATACACTTTGTCACTTACCCTCCTCTAGACCTATCACACCTATGGGGTGCCACTATTGTGGTCTCCTTCGACACACTTCTTACTACTGTCAAATGAGAAAACATGTTGATATGAGAATGTTTAAATGGGTTCCTAAAACTAACAATCAAGGACCCAAACATTCTTGGGTACCAAAGTCTTCATCTTCAACTTGTGTTGTAGGTGAACCCCCCATCGCATGCTAAAAGCAAGTGGATCCTCGATAGCGGTTGCTCACAGCACATGACCGGTGATGCTTCACTCTTCGCAACGCTATCGATGAAGAAAGAAGGACATGTATTCTTTGGCAACAATCTAAAGGGGTATATCATAGGAAATGGTAACATTGGCTCCCCTTCTTATCCATGTATTATAAATGTTTGCCTTTTTACAGATCTCAAGCACAACCTTCTTAGCATTAGTCATCTTACGGATAATGGTTATGATATTAAGTTTGTTAAACACAAATGCTTCATCACCGATAGCACTAGTGGATCTACTGTGTATGAAGGCATTAGAGAAAATAATATCTATGTTCTTTATCTTGTTGAGAGCACTAACAATGACAGGTGCTTAGTACCAAAGAACGATGAAAGTTGGTTTTGGCATATGAGACTTGGGCATGCTAACATGGATACCATATCCTGACTCGCCACCAAGAAGCTTGTAAGAGGTCTTCCAAGCATCTCTTTCAAAAAGGATATGGTATGCGACGAATATGAGAAAAGTAAGTTGACCAAATCTTCTTTCAAATCTATCAACTCCGTAAGTACTACTAGACCTCTTCAACTTATCCATATGGATCTATTTGGTCCTAGTAGAGTAGCTAATCTTGGTGGTAAACTTTATGCATTTGTTTTAGTTGATGATTTTTCAAGATTTACGTGGGTCATATTTCTTAAAAACAAAAGTGATACATTTCGTAAATTTGTTGGTTTTTGTAAACGTGTTCAAAATGAGAAAGGCATTATGGTCAACAAGATTAGAAGTGATCATGGGGGAGAATTTGATAATACCGATTTTAAAAGATTTTGTGAAAAGAATGGTTTTGGTCATGATTTTGCTTGTCCTAGAACTCCACAACAAAACAGAGTTGTAGAAAGAAAGAATAGAACCCTTGGGGATATGGCGAGGGTCATGTTAAACCAATATAAGCTTCCCCAATACTTTTGGGCGGATGCCGTTAATACGGCTTGTTATGTTATAAATAGGGTCTTGATTCGACCTATTTATAAGAAAACTCCATATGAGCTTTGGTTTGACAAAATTTCTTCAATTGAATACTTTAAAGTTTTTGGATGCAAATATTTTATTTTGGACACCAAGGATAACCGCGACAAATTCGAAGAAAAAGCCTATGAAGGTATTTTCCTTGGTTACTCAATACGTAGTAAAGAATTTTGTGTTTTCAACAAAAGAAGTCTTGTTGTCGTAGAGTCAATTAATGTCTCTTTTGACGAACTCAACACTTCTATATCCTCCTCCTCAAGCGATGTTGATGATATCTCGTTTGGCTTGGAGAACTCTTCTCTTGGAGATTCTAGCTCACCTTCATCTAACAATGAGGTTGAGACTACTCCACCCGAAAGTTCTCCACCAATTGAGCCTCTTCAAGAGGATCTTCCTAAGGAATGGAGATTTGTTTCTCATCATCCAAATGAGCTTATTATTGGAGACCCTTCCTCACAGGTTAGCACTAGATCCACCACACGAAATCTTTGTGCAAATGTGGCTTTTATTTCTCAAATAGAGCCTAAAAATATTAATGATGCTTTTAATGAAGAATTTTGGATGATTACCATGCAAGAAGAGCTAAATCAATTTAAGCGAAACAATGTTTGGGAACTTGTTCCCAAACTCCACAACTATCCCATTATTGGGACAAAGTGGGTTTTTCGAAATAAGCTTAATAAAGATGGGTTCGTCACCCGTAACAAAGCCCGATTGGTTGCTCAAGGCTATAACCAAGAGGAAGGCATTGACTACGAAGAAACTTATGCTCCGGTTGCTCGTCTTGAATCCATTCGCATGCTTTGTGCGTTTGCTTGTTTCAATAACTTTAAGCTTTTTCAAATGGATGTCAAAAGTGCCTTTTTAAATGGGGTTATTAAAGAAGAAGTCTATGTCAAGCAACCTCCCGGTTTTGAGGACTTCAAATTTCTCGATCATGTTTTCAAACTTCACAAAGCTCTTTATGGCCTCAAACAAGCTCCTCGTGCTTGGTATGAGCGCCTAAGCTTATTTCTTCTTTCTCACAACTTTTCTAAGGGCAAAGTTGATACTACACTGTTTATCAAATGTCTTCATGGGACACTCTTATTAGTCTAAATCTACGTCGATGATATTATCTTTGGTTCCACTAACAAGACACTTTGTGTAGAATTTGCCAAAGCTATGCAGGATGAATTTGAAATGAGTATAATGGGCGAACTATCCTTCTTTCTTGGACTCCAAATCAAGCAAGGACCTCAAGGAACATTCATAAATCAAGCAAAATATACAAAGGATCTTCTTAAGCGCTTCGAACTAGACTCATCCAAAACAATGAAGACTCCTATGGCCACAACGACAAAGCTCGATCAAGATGAGAATGGTGTTTCGGTCGACATACGTAAGTATCGAGGTATGATTGGTAGCTTACTTTACCTCACTGCTAGTCGTCCCGACATTATGTTTAGTGTTTGCTTATATGTACGATAGCAAGCAAATCCAAAAGAATCTCACTTATGTGCCGTCAAGCGCATTTTTTATTATCTCAAAGGCACTATTAACATGGGCCTTTGGTATCCAAAATCTGCATCCTTTGAGCTCCTCGGCTACTCGGATGTGGATTTTACCGGATGCAAGATTGACCGAAAAAGTACTAGCGGCACATGCCAGTTCTTAGGAAAATTCTTGGTATCATGGTTTAGTAAGAAGCAAAACTCTGTCGCTCTTTCTACAACTGAAGCCGAATATATTACGACTGAATGTTGTTGTGCACAAATTCTTTTGATGACACAAACACTAGTAGATTATGACATTTTTTCTAAATGTATTTCTATAAAATGTGACAATACTAGCTCTAATAATCTCACGAAAAATCCTATTTGTCATTCACGCACCAAACACATAGAGATTAGACACCATTTTTTACGAGATCATCAACTCAAGGGAGACATTTATCTTAAATTCATTGATACTATCCATCAACTTGCTGATATTTTCACCAAACCTCTTGCTGAAGATCGCTTCACCTTCATTTGTCGCAAAATTGGACTCCTTGAAAAATTCTTTTAAATTTTTTTGGGTTTTTCGGATAATCTGACGGATTTTCGTAAATCTCCGGCAGATAATCCGATCGTCTCCAACAGCTTTCAAATTGCTCACTGGACTTTCCGACGGATTTTCACCTTAATCCGACGGATTTTTCGGAATAAATTTTCTTCTTATCCGTACTGCTGACGGTTGGCAGCCTTTAACCTGACTTGACTTTTCACCTACCCTATTTATTATGATCTTATCTTCACCCAGAATTTTTGTCAGATTTTTGCTATTATCCGTCGGATTTTCCGTCTCCATAAATTTTTTTGAAACCGATGCATCAATTCAGTTCCCTTTGGCTCCTCTTTTTCTGTTCCCGCCCACCTAACCCTTTATGAACTGATATGGCCTTTCATTTCCCCAAACCCCCTCCTCCTTTATAATCCTTCTTTTCCACCCTCCTTCACCATCTTCCCCTTTTTCCTCTTTTCTACTTTTTTCTCCTTCCATGGCTTCTCACAGAAAAAGGTTCCGCCATGACGGCTCGTCCACCTCTGCCACTCTGCCTTCTGCTGCCATATTCTGTCCTACTCCGACTCACGACTTCAACCCCATCATCTTCAAATTTGCCCAGCACTCTCGCAATTGGTTCTCCTTCTACCACAAGGCGTCGATTTGTTCGAGCAAGCCTCTCACTTGGCTGAACTTCCCCACTCTTCGCAAATATTTCAGCTTTTCGGGGATTGACGAGCTTCTCGAACGGTAAATAGACTACTATCCAAATGCCGTTCGCATGTTCTACTGTAATCTCATCCCTGCCAAAAAATGGTTCGGAGCTCGAGACCAAGGTTGGTGGAGTCAAAATCATTGTCACTGCTTCCTCATTGGCCAGTATTCTTGGGCTCCAGGACCGGGCTGGATATCGCTCTCTTCCTAGCACCCTCGACCGTATCAATATCTCTTTCGACCTCCGTTACGAGGAGTTCATCTTCAACATCTGCGGTGGCTCTATCGTTCAAAGACCGAAGGATAAGGATCTTAATCCCTTCTTCCATGACTTTCATCGCATCCTCTACCATATTCTCACCCCCAAGTCTGGCAACATGGACAGCCTAACTGCCGAGGAGATGATTGCCATGTACTACCTGGTCTCCGAACAACCCTTTTCTCTAGCCAAATCTATCATTTTTGCCATGATCCTGATCAGAGAATCACCTTATCGCACTCTCCTCTTTGTCATGTGCATCACTTTGATTTTCGAGGCCAATGACGTCGATCTGACTCACTGCCCTGTTGGTGAGCCCTGTCCTACTCTACTTGCAAAATCCAAAGCCCGTAGACGTGCCACCACGATTGTAGCTGCTGTGCCTACCTCTCCTCCTGCATCAATTCTCACTCCTGATGTTCGTCGCTACATCGATCAAAAATTCGACCATCTCACTCTCTCCACTACGGAGCGTATTCAGGCTTCCACCCGGGGACTCGGCACCCTCATCCATCATGGATTCATGGATCAAGCCTACTACTTCCAGCGCGTGTTTGAGGAGCGCAACCCTTATGTCAATCCCAACACTGTTGGCCCAATGATTATATTTTGTTTTTGAATATGGCTAATCAGTTACGTTTAACATAATGATGTCACTAATATTCATATACTCACTATCATGTTGCTACTTAAACTTAGCAATGTCCTAATTGTCCTATATTATATTGCTATGCTTGTATCGTACTGCAACATATTTTGTTGGCCTAACATGCTATCATGTTGTTACTTAAACTTAGCAATGTCCTAATTGTCCTGTATTATATTGCTATACTTCTATCGTACTGCAACATATTTTGCTGGCCTAACATGTATTTGTAGACATGCAGTAAGCATGATCAAACATGATCAAACAGGACATAGGCAATGAAGAATTAATGATGGAGCGAAGACGGCGTCATACAAAAAGATTTCTCCGAACCGCCTAGCGACCTATCCGGGACCTCGCATCGGGGGTTCCGCTGCCCGGTCAGCGGACAGGGGTCGAGGGGGCAGCGCCCCCCGTCGGGGGTTCGGGGGCGAAGCCTCCGAAAGGTATTCAGATTTCCAGATCTGTTTATCTTCGGACGACTGCTGTCAAGGGAAAAGACATCTTCAGGACTGCTCAAATATCAGAAGAAAGGCTTCATAAATAGGGCTCTTGGTTTTCCTAATTGTTCTAAGTCTGTAATCTTTAATTTATTGAGTCTAGGAGAATGTGTACGTTGAGTCGCACTGAGTCATCTCAACCCCTAGCATATCTCTCCAAAGCTCTACCATACAACAGACCAATTCCTGAACCAAGCCCAAGCTCCACAAAGCCCAAAAGCCAATGGACCAATTCTGTCTCCTGGAGACAGAGTTCGGGCCGAACTCTGCCTCCACACAGAGTTCGGGCCGAACTCTGTCCCCTGATTTTCAGGAGCTGATTTTTAGGGCCTGCTTGCTACCAGCTGTCCAACGGCCAAAAATTTGAATTATCCATACCGAATTCTGGCCGAATTCTGCTTGTCCCGAACCCTATAAATAGGCTTTGGTTTCTCTCATTTGAAACCATCCACTCTTCTATTCTTCTTCTCTTACATAGCCTATATAGTCAAGAGCCTTACTCTTCCAATCTACTAGCCACAAAACTTCCTAAGCCCCAAGGTGCTCAAGTGCGATTCAGCTAGAAGTTTTTGTGCAAGAGTTGAAAAGAAAAGTCACTTGGACAATTCCAAGTCGCTTGGAAAAATCCAAGCAAATCGCCACTGCGATCCTCTGTAAGAAGTTGACGTGCTCTTCTGAAGAAAAGGCACGGGTTGTAAACTACTATTTCACACATAGTGGATTTGAATCCTGAGCTAGAGTTCTCAGGCCTGGACTAGTCCTCCACGAGGGAAACCAGGTTAAAACTGCTGTGTTTGCGTATGCTCTTCTTGATCTTTATTTACTTCCGCATTTCTCTCTGATTTATTTACTATCTTGATAGTTGTTTGTGGAGGTGATATAGAGTTAACTTTTTATTTGGTGATTATCGACACAAACTCTATTCACCCCCCTCTAGAGTTGCCTACACCTGTGTTTTCAAACACTCCTCATCCTAACTATCCGGGACCAAGATTCACTGATCCCAACATCTACGGGTTTATGTACCCTGATGGCATTGATCCTTATGGTGCTTTTACTCCTGCCCCTGTTGATGATGAGGAACATGATGCAGGTCCATCCGGTGCTCCTAAACCTGAGATTAAAACCATTTGAACTGTAACCTGGACTGATAGCTTATGGCCTAAATTTTGGCTCTTCCCTCTTAACTGAAATGTATTCTAGTTATCACCAAGTTGTTCCTTTTATTCCCTATTTTCTATTCCTTTTGCACACACAAATATATATACACTGTTTACATTTTTCTAGTTTTTCACTATAATATACTCACTGTTCTTGATTAACTTTTAATGCATTCTTTTCTGTCAGCTGAGAACTGGTTTTTTCCTAACACACACACATGTTATATCACACACTCTTGTCTCTCTCTCACACACACACATGTCACCACCACATCCCCTTCCTATTTCTCCATGTATATATATGTAAATGAGATATATATCCATATGTGTATCCTATACCTATGTGTGTGTACTATTATATATATTTGATATATGTGTGATATATCTTAGGTAGCCTATATGCTAATGTATGTTACTAAGTTATATTATATAATATATCAATATGTGTATTTCTATATTAGAGTGTATTATATATTAGATATATTTTGACTTGTGTATGTGATTTATGGTTTGGTTTCAGGCATGGTATTACCTAATAGCCTAGACTAGGGCTCTTAGCCTATGGGTGTGGCTTGAATGCCAGTATAGAGTCTAGATTGGACTTGCATAGCCTTGTTAGACCTAGAATAGACTAGTTAGACTAGTACAGACTTGTTTGACTTAGGTTTGAGTTGGTCGACCTAGTTTAACTTCTAGGGTTGACCAGAGTTGACCAAGAGTTGACTTTGGTCTAGATTGACCTAGATTCATGTAGAATACATTGACTTGCATCTTATTATCATGTTAGACTCATAGTGACTTGTACTGTTCTATAGGAGACAGACACCACTCCTCGGACAGTAGATATTCTCCAGATTCTTAGGATACAGGCGAGTACATTCTCTGATCATTTCATATCCTGCATTAGGAGTATATTTTCTTCTTTAGATTACTTTACATGATGCTGACACGTCGAAGACACGGATTAGTACTATATGGATCTTGTCGTACGATGTTATCCCCTTAGCGGATACATCGGGTATTCGTGTTCGTGTACTTTATCGTGAGCATCGTGTACTCCTTGTATTCGTGACATTCGTGTACAAATCGTATGAAATCGTGTATATTCATGTATTCACATGATCTCGTGTGCGACTATACTTCGTGTGCAATAACATATCTTGGCCAGATCCTTGTGTATTGATTGGGTTGGGGGAGTAGAAGTGGTTATGTAATAAATCCAGTAGATTACTCGTGTACAACCTCTGTAGATTACTCGTATACAATATTGTGCCGTTTACATAACCATCTTGTGCTCTGAATCACTAGTCCCTGATAGTTCTTTATATACTGTATCTATTTATTTACAATCTTCCTTTTTATCATGTTATTCTTTTAGTTTATTGTATCTTACTCTCTAGCATGATTATATATCCTGACCTGCTATGATTTGTTGAGATGTACTGTGCTCGCTCCTGTCCTGACTGGACCAGTTGAAATATTACAGAGGACGAGGCTGAGGCGTTCTGCCCTACCTACTACGGTACTACACTAGATGAGTGCTTGGACTTGGACCAGCAGCAGGATCCACTAGCAGTAGACGACACTCCCTTAGACTAGGATGTCTTTACTTTTCTGGATTACTGTATATAGATTCTGAGATATTGGAATATGTACTTATTTTAGACACTTAGAATTCTGGATTGTATCTCTGTGATTTCTTCTGTTCTGGATATTTATCTATCTATCTATCTTTATCTTGTTCTACCTTAGTTGTGATTGAGACTGTATTTGCTATGTCACCTCCATTCGGAGAGTATATACTGTACAGGTACCTTTATATTGTTAGATGTTGACCTAGGACAGCGTTCTACCGTCGATACTGCGGCGTAGGCTGGACGTACCCACGTCTCGTGCCCTTACTCTAGGGTGCGGGTTGTGACACATTTTTAGTGGTGACCCATGCAGGTCTAGGTTGGAAATGTAGTGGTATTCGAACTAGAATATCGCTGCAGCCTGCAGTAGGAATTAGTATATTTTTGAAGGTACTCAATCACACTAGAAAAACTCTGTATCAGATTCCGTATATCTGTTTTGCTGCTTATTGTATTCCTTTGAATTTTAAACTGTCCTCCTTTGATATTTCGATTCATTCTCAGTAATTGTTTCTTGTTTGATCTGTGTCTCCAGGATGGTTGAGACGAGATCGCATCGCCCTGGACTGGGAGACGCTGGAGAGGGGTCTAGCACCTCTCGACCTCAGCAGCAGCCAGCTTCCGGTACCACAGGGCCAGTACAGCCCTCAGGAGTCGATATTTTTGCAGCTTTTGGATGAGCACCTCCACCAGTCAGAAGGCCGAGCATTGTGATTCCTGAGATCCTTCCACCGCAGTAGCCTCCGCCTGCGGGGATAGTAGATGCTGCACATCTCTTCTCCTTCGTGGAGAGGATTCTGGAGTCCTACCAGCAGCAGAAGACGAGGCAGACTGCAGATTTTCGTCAGGAGATCGACGAGGTACACCAGCTGGTTCGCACCATAGTTGAGATGGTTACTGTTCAGGGGGCCCAGCAGCAGCCCCGTCGGAGGGAGAAGGACATACAGGACTTCCAGAAGATGCACCCTTGGGAGTTCTTGGGCACGGAGGGCATCCACTATGCCGACGACTGGATCGAGCATATTGAGGAGATATTCCGACTGGCGAAGATACCAGATCGACTCCATATCGAGGCGACGGGCAGCCAGATGCAGGACTTGGCCCATGCGTGGTATCAGACTGATCCCAGGGTGGGAGTTGAGGGCCAGACTTGGGCCCAGTTCAAGGTGCTATTTAAGGAGCAGTTCTTTCCTGATGTAGCCTTGGGAGGTATCGAGGCACAGTTCGAGGGTCTGGTTCAGGGGAACCAAACGGTAGCTGAGTATGCCGGAGAGTTCTACAGATTGGCCCGGTTTATAGATGACTTGACCGAGAAGACGAAGGCGAGGAAGTTTTGCCGAGGCTTGATTAGAGAGGTTCGGTCGTTGACTAAGAGCGACCGGAACGCCACCTTTGCAGAGGTATTTTCTGGAGCTATGGCGGCGAAAGACGACCTAGGGCTGAGGCAGAAGAGGGGTCGTGACTTCCAGGGTGACAGCAGCAGTCAGGGGCAGGCCAAGAGGCCTCACTTCCAGCATCATCAGCCATAGAGGCCAGTTCAGCAGTATCAGCATCAGGGCAGGGCACCTTTTCAGCAGGTACAGCATCAGCAGCAGAGAGGGCAGCAGGCACCTAGGCAGCAGGCTATTAGTTGTACTTTCTGCAAGAAGCCTGGACACAAGTAGGAGGAGTGCATGAAGAGACTTGGCAGATGCTTGATGTGTGGTTCGACAGACCATCAGATGCGGGACTGTCCAGTTGCGTCGATACGTCCGATACCAGGAGGAGCTGGGGCAGCCAAGGCTCCAGCAGGTCAACAGAAGGGGCCATTGTAGACCCAGCAGCAGAGGTTCCACCAGCACCAGCAGCAGGCACGAGGTGGATAGCAGGGGCGAGCTTTCGCCATGGCGGCTGAGGATGCAGAGGCCGTAGAAGAGTTGATCGCAGGTTCGGTTCTTTTCGACTCCCTTCCAGCATTTGCACTCTTTGATTCCGGAGCTTCCCACAGCTTTGTGTCAGTATCTTATGCTATTAGACACAGTCTGGTTTCTGAACCATTTCCTAGGACCTACAAGATTATGACCGGGGGTGGGGTCATCCTCATGAGTGATGTTTGCAGAGGGCGGAGCGTCATATTGGGAGGTCGAGAGTTGGGGGTGAGTTTACTCGTCATGCCACTACCGAACTACGATATTGTATTAGGTATGGACTGGCTGAGTAGACACCATGACCGTATTGATTGCCGAGGGGGTAGAGTTTTGTTTGGGGTGCCAGAAGAGCCAAAGTTTGAGTACACCCGGTGGCAGGCAGAGCAGGACGGTGGCATCTTCTGTGGAGCATCAGTTGAGGAGCAGGTGGCTCCACATCCCTTGATCGCAGAGTTTATGGACGTATTTCCATAGGAGTTGCCAGGACTTCTACCGGACAGAGATGTAGAGTTCTCGATAGACATGGTTCCCTACGCGGAACCGATTTCTCAGCATGTCTATCGAGTGAACAACAGTGAATTGGTGGAGCTGAAGAAGAAGGTGGATGAGCTGCAGGACAAGGGCTTCATCCGATCGAGTTCTTCACCTTGGGGTGCACCGGTACTCTTCGTACCCAAAGAAGGATGGGTCGGTACGGATGTGTATCGACTACAGTGCACTTAACAACCTGACGATCAATAACAGATACCCACTGCCGTGGATCGATGATCTCTTTGATCAGTTGAGCAGAGCTCGGGTGTTCTCCAAGATTGATTTGAGGTCAGGTTATCACCAGTGAAGGTGAAGGGGGAGGATATTCCCAAGACCGCTTTCAGGACGCAGTACGGGCAGTTTGAGTTTTTGGTTATGCCGTTTGGGCTGACCAATGCACCAGCAGTGTTTATGAACCTAATGAACAAAGTGTTACACCAGTACTTGGACAAGTTCGTGGTTGTATTCATTGATGATATCCTGGTGTATTCAAAGATAGAGAAAGAGCACGAAGAGCACTTGAGAGTGGTTCTGGAGACACTCAGGAGGGAGAGGCTGTATGGAAAGCTCTCGAAGTGTGAGTTCTTCCTAGACAGAGTTGACTTCTTGGGTTATGTGGTGACTGGAGATGGTATCTCAGTGGACCCGAAGAAGATCACAGCAGTTGAGGCTTGGGCAGCGCCGACTTCAGTGGCAGAGATCAGGAGTTTCCTGGGGCTGGCAGGATATTATAGGAGATTTGTGCAGGATTTCTCCCGGGTTACAGAGTCGTTGACTCGGTTGACCCGGAAGGATGCTGAGTATGTTTGGTCAGAGGAGTGTCAGGCAGCTTTTGAAGAGTTGAAGAAGCGGCTTACGACAGCTCCGATTCTGACATTGCCTTCAGGATCAGGTGTCACTACCACTTTTCTAGCTTGAGGGTATTTTGGTCATTTTGGTCATTTTTGAAAATTTGTAAATTAATTGGAATTATTATTAATTATTTGGGTTTAATATATTTAATATGATTTTTAGTGATTTTTGGTGATTTTTAGTAGAATTAATTTTGACCCTATAGAGACTTTGACTTAAGTTGACCTTGTAGACTAACCTAGTGGCTAACCTAGGTCTTGACTAAGAGATTAGGATTTGAGAACCTAGGTTGACTTAAGTTCATGAGGATGAACTCATTTGGATTAATTTGGTGAAATTAGGAGTTAGTTTGATATGGAAATGGCTTGTGAAGTCACAAGTCATTTTATGACTAATAGGCTTAATGGCCCATAGCCCACACCTATTGAACCAAGCCCTAACCCTAGAAATTCTGATTAGCCTCTATGGTCAGCCCCTCCCCTATTTATATGCTCTTAAAACTAGGGTTGCCTCTTTAGGAAACTTGCCATTTGGAAGAGGTGAGTCCCCAACTTTGTAAATCCTTAGAAAATCCATTTCTTCTCCAAATTCCTTCAAATAAATTGCAGTAGGACCTAAATCCTGTATTCTTGCTATTGGTACTAAGTTTTGACTAGAAGGGAATAATTTGGAAAGCTTTTGAGGTGTTTGACCATCAAGAGGAGCCCCTCTTTGTGAAGCTTTGTGAAGCTTGTGATACTCTTAGGCAAATCCTTTTTCCCACCGTTTAATCCTAATATTTTTGCATCATTTAGAAGCCCTATACCTAGCCTAACTATAGGAATAGGAATCCCCAAATTTTCGTGTCGTTTCGTGTCCATTCTGGACACGTATCAGTGCATGTTACTAAGTGTTTGATGAAATGCCCCAATGGGCATTTCGTGTGATTTTGGAATTGTATTTGAATAGGAAATTAGATCTATGTGTCGCTTATGCATTTCTGTAGTTTTCGTGACATTTTAGTGTCGTGTCGAGTCCCCACGGACACACGAACACACTGTCGTGCGCGCGCGTGCACGGGCACTGTTCATGCCCTGCTGCACGGGTGCTATTGCGACGCGGAAACGACACGTCGACGCGTGGGATTCGACACACAGTGAGGGGCAACATCTGTCATCATGTGTGTCGAGTTTCAGCCCCTCTCGTGTCGTGTCGGACGCGGTTTTCAGTGTGCACGGGGCAGCTGTTGTGTGCGTGCGTATGCAGTGTGTGTTTTTGTTATTAAATCGATTCTAAATGATTCTAAATTAGGTTTTAATGATTAAATAGATCCTATATATCATGTTTTAACCCCTGTTACATTATGCTACATATTAGTTTTAGGTTTAATGTTGTTTTTTTATTCGAACATGAGAAATGGGGGGTTATTCTGATACTCACTGATACAGTGAGTTTCCAGTTTTGAAACCCACCTATTTTTCCTGTCTTTATGTTGTTTTTCACTAAGGATGATTCCCACAAGTTACATCTCATATTAGTTAGTTTTTGCATTCAATTAAAGGCCTGTGGTTGTGAATGTTATGTTTGGACTTTTGAGTTCATTGTCTAAATTGTATAGAAACCTGAGAATGGGAGTTTAAATACCCGAGACATTGATTTTCTTTCATAATGAACTGTTGATTCCAATTCATTCATTCACTGTTACTTTCCTAGAAACCTGAGATTTCCTTCTCATTGATTTGTATAGGCTGTTAACTGATTTATTGAGTGTGGGTTTTTAGTTATGTTCAGTTTCAAAACCTGAGAATAGTGTTAATTGTAATGTTTAGTTGGGGAACTGATTCTTCCCTTTTGTTCACGATTTCTGAGTTGAAGTATCATAACCTGGGAAGGGTTTTGGTGTTCCCAGTTTTCAAAATCTGGGATATCTTCCATCATCTGTAAACTAAGTTTGATTCATGAATTATGTCAAACCTGGGAGTAGCTTAAACCCTATTAATTAGACTGATAACTGCTGGAATGGTGTTTCCAGTTTGTTCAAATCCTGAGAATGCATTTACTTTGGACTGTTGGGGATTAGTCAAACCTGAGATATAAATTCAGTTAGTTGTATTGTTTCCAGGATACATGGTTACCTACTGGATTTCCTATTCCTATTGTACTTCTCTGTCATGTTCCCTTCACTAATTCTTGTTTGCCATTTCACTGTTTCCCTTTATTTGTTCAAATGTGTTAACTGTTAAAACCTGGGTTTTGGTTTGTGTTAAATTCTTGTAAACCTGAAACTGATTGCCTAGAAACCTGAGCATCAATTACATTAACTGGTTTGAATATTTCTTCTATACCTGAGATGGTTTGACATATTGTGTGGTTCATACATGAGTAAACTGAGATTTGATTATGTTCACTGTTACCTATGTCTTGCTCTCACTGTTTTGCACACAAGCCTAGCACTCTAATACACACACACACACACACACACACACACACACTAGTATGTTGTTCCTTCTCTTCCATATGTATATGTATTATATTTTGAGTTTTTTATACATATAGGATTCCTATATATGAATGTGTATATATATAATATATATGCTTGTGATATATTAGTTCCTATATATATATATATATATATATTAGTTATATATATAATGTGTGAAATGTATATGTGTATGAGATAGGCTATATATATTGGGTAATAGGATGTATCATGAGGTATTGAGTGATAGTGTATAGATAGAATTGGTTATGTGACTAAGGCATGGCTTAGCATGGTATTGCCTGATAGTCATAGTATAACCTAGAATAGTTTGGTTAGACCTAGATTGGACTAGTTTGACCTAGATTAGACTTGGTTGACCTAGTTGACTTCTAGGGTTGACCAGAGTTGACCAAGAGTTGACTTTGGTCTAGATTGACCTAGTTTCATGTAGAATGCATTAATTTGCATTGTATTATCATTCTGGACTTGTTGTGACTCGTACTGTTCTAAATAGGAGCCAGAAACCACTCCTCGGACAGTACTTTCATCTCGGACTTTCAGATATCAGGCGAGTACATTCTCTGATCTTTTCATACCTGTCTGGATATATTCATGCTCTAGATTACTCTACATGATGCTGACACGTATCTTCACGGATTAGTACTATATGGATCCCTTCCTGAGATGTTATCCCTCTACGGGTGCATCGGGTATTACATGTTCATGTACTTTATCATGTGCATCACGTACTCCTTGTACTCGTACTAGTTCATGTTTTTACATATTCTCATGTGCTTTCACGTGCCTCATGTACTACTCATTACATGAGTTCACGTATCTTAGTTGTATTCATGTGCTTATAACGTAACTTGAATGGATCTTTGTGTACTGATTGGGGCGGGGTGAGTAGAATTGGTTATGTGAACACTATCCCAAGTAGCTGTATAAATGTGCCTCCTTATTTGTATTCATGTGCCCCTAAGCCGTTTACATAACCATATTGTACTCTAAATCACGTAGTCACTTACAGTCTTTACTATCATGTATCTATTTCCAGTTATAAATATCTCCTGTTTACTTGTACTTCCATTCAGCATTTCCTGTATTTTACTCAATTGTAATGATTTATACTCCTAACCTGATATGAACTGTTGAGAGATATGTGCTCGTTCCTGTCCTGACTGGACCTGTTGAAATATTACAGAGGACGAGGCTGAGGCGTTCTGCCCTACTTACTACGGTGCCACACTAGTTGAGTGCCCAGATTTGGACCAGCAGCAGGATCCATTAGCTGTAGACGACACTCCATTAGTTTAGGATTGTCTTACTTTTTGGGATTATTGTACTAGACTTTGAGTTATTCTGAGATGTATTTATTTTAGACACTTAGAACTCTGGATTGTATCTCTGTGATTCTCTGTTCTAGATATTGTTATCTTTCATTATCTATCTATCTTACCTGTTCTACCTTAGCTGTGGTTAAGTTATATTCTGTTATGTCACCCCCATTCGGGGAGTATAACTGTTTTTACCTTCACTTGATTAGATGTTGTGACCTAGGACAGCGTTCTACCGCCGACACTATGGCGTAGGCTGGACGTACCCACGTCTCGTGCCCTTACTCTAGGGTGCGGGTCGTGACATCAGGTGGTTTCACTATATATAGTGATGCTTCATGGAAGGGGCTGGGTTGTGTCTTGCAGCAGCATGTGAAGGTGATTGCCTATGCTTCCAGGCAATTACGTCTCCATGAGAAGAACTACCCTACCCATGACCTGGATTTGGCAGTAGTGATTTTGCTCTGAAGTTGTGGAAGCACTATCTGTATGGCGAGAGGGTGGAGATTTTCACAGATCATAAGAGCTTGAATTATGTGTTTACACAGAAAGAGCTCAACATGAGGCAGCATAGGTGGCTAGAGTTGATGAAGGACTTTGACATCCTTGTAGGTCAAAAAAAAAATCAAACCGCGCCTAAGTTAAGTTCAACAGATTAATCAGAATGCGCCTACAAACAAATGGCGCCTACTTCATCAACAAACACAGAACGCGCCTATTTCTGCATCATAGAGGCGCATTTCACAAACTGCGCTTAGCTGACGTGGAGTCATCATTTCCCGACAAACACGAAGATTGAGGCGGCGCTATCATTCCTCTGATGGCGCGGCGCTCGAGGAAGATATGACAGCTGTCTAAACAGATTGCGCCTACATCAAAGAACTAGGCGCTATCAACGGACTGCGCCTACATTTGACTATCTCAAGCACACTCAGCAGATAGCGCCTACTTCCCTCTGAACTCAGCAGATAGCGCCTACTTCCATCCGAATTCAAGCGCACTTTGCAGATTGCGCCTACGTCTTAGTGAAGAAGGCGCAGTTCAATACAACATCAATTTAGAGCTTGCCACGTGTCCCTGAAACAGGCGCGCTTTGACTAAATCAACGCCTAACTACCACTCTACATGTCCAACACGTGTCTCACTAACTGTACACGACCAAGCGCATTTTAATCAAATAATGCCACGTGTCTAGAGCAGTTGGTGCACGTTCGTGATAATGGAGTGAAAACAGGCGCAGTTTGTCATACGTGCTCAAAACAGGCGCACTTCAATCAGGCGCTCTCCAGAATAACTGCCCAAAACAGTTATTTCAGAACTCTATAAATAGAGTTTCGTTTCCATTCAACACATCACGAACACAATCAAGAGAGATCAGAGTTTTCGTCCAAGTGCTGCTGCGTTCTTCAGAGATTCAAGTCTTCAAAGTTCACATCGTCCAAGGGATAAAGCGATCGTCATCGAGATTGGATTCCTATAGTTGTACTTTCCCAGAATTCTTGTAATATTCTTTACAAAGTTTGTGAAATAAAGATCATACTTTTGTTTTTGCAAACAAAATGGCGACTCTGCTGGGGACGACCTTTTCCTCTGATGAAAAGGTGACAACTCAATGTGACACGGCGTCTATCGGCTCGACGCAGAAGACTTTGGTCGTGAAAGTTGACCAAACGGCCTACGAAGCGATGATTAATGCACAAAGCACTCCTCGCTGCACTACGACTTTCGTCAAGAGCAAGACTCGCTCAGTGTGGACTCCCAAGAACTCTGCTCCTTCTCTGATGAAGAACGCTGCCACTTCCTTGGCACAACCTGCTGTTTCCAAAACACCAGTGCCTATCTCTGGTAACCTGGCGCAGTCTGTTCCCTCTTTAGGGAAACAGATTGTTCAGGCGCAGTCTGCGGCTAAACACTCCAATCAGGCACAGTCTGTTCTCTTCTTAGGGAAACAGACTAAAACTGTGAAACAGGCGCAGTCTGCTGTCAAACCATCTTTTGGCACAGTTCATGCCAAAACAGCACAATCTCTGCCTCACAATCAGGCGCAGTCTGTTCTCTCCTTAGGGAAACAGGCGCAGTCTGCCACCAAACCTTCTTCTAGCACAGTTTGTGCCAAATTGGCACAAGTCAAATCTTCTGCTGCTGCCAAGGCTCAATCCAATACATCTGCTGCCCTGACTAAACAGGCGCAGTCTGCTCAGGCGCAGTCTACTCTGAATCACTCCAGAATCCAGAAACCCCAAACTGCTCAGGCACAGTTTACTGAGGACAGTCCTTTGGCTGTTCCTTCTTCCATTCCATCAAAAGGAAAAGGCCCCTTGGTCTTCTTCCAATCTTCCCAAGCTCAAAACTTGAAAGATAACAGAGGAAAATGCTCTTTAGCTATCCCTTCATCTCAAAACAATGGGAAAGGTCCTCTGGCCTTTTCCAAGTCTTCTTCGATTCTTATCGAGGAGGATCCAACTGATAGTGCCTCTGCACCTATTAGTACAAAAACTTCTTTTTACAAGGGTTCTTGTACTAATCAGAGAGGTATTTTACCTACTCCCAAGGCAAATATTCAGGAATTGCCTAATTTGCGGATTTCACAATCCGAACAAGGCAAATTACAAGTTTTACAAACTGAAGTTCCCAGGGGCGGTTTAAATGATTTACGGGCATATCTTAATAGAAAACCCCAATCAAAACCTACCTCTGTAAAACGTAAGCATGCTAAGATCAACTTGCCTCAGTATCAACCTTTTGAGGTAAGGAATCCTGACAATTATGCCAATCAGATGAGTACCTCTCTTTATACTCATGGAATCGAACGTTTACAAAATCAGAATCATGTTCCAAATGTCATCTATGAGTATATCCCTGCTACTTCTTCTCATCCCGTTGTCTCTGATCTTCGGGATCATCTCAGGCAGAAACGGAATATCACCCCCAGTTCTCCCAAACAATCACAAGTTCATCATTGCAATCATCCTCACGAAGTGGTTATCAAATGTTGTTGCCAAACAACCAAACGTTCTGTCTTCGAGCGTCTGACTTTCCCTTCTATTGATCAAAAGAGTGATGATGAAGAAGAGGTAATGTTTGCCTCTGTCAACATGACTTCCAGAGATTCTGGGGGTAGAAAATGCAAGCACGGAAAGACCCGGAGACCTAGCCAGCACTATCTTGACCGACTTAGAGAATCAGATGATGGTGTTTACCAGCATACTCGATCTCGAAGCCGAGAAACAATTGGTCAAAGGAATCTTCCTTACAGTGATCGGTCTACTTCTCATGATGGGGGTAATTCGGACTTTGCTGTCGACAGTGATGGCTCTGAACAAACTGTGTCATCTGTCATGGCACGAGAAGTGACAGCATACGTCGTTGAAGAACAAGATGCTTCTGGTTCTAACAATCAGAATCAAAGGATTGTTGCACTAGAAGAACAATTGAAGACTATGGCCGAAATGATGGCTAAAATGCATGATGTTATTATGGCTCAGCACACTCCACCGGTCATAACTCCTGAACCATTGATTTCTTCCACTCCTCAGAACCTTGGTCTGGGGGTACCACCTCTTCCAAACATCACAGTACCAGCTCAGGTTACTTTTAGCCAAACTGGTGCTGGGGGTGATGCTTACCATGCGGTTCCTCCTCCGGCTATTACTAATCAATCTAGCAATCCTCAATCTTCAGGGAATGCTAATGATGCTGTTGAACAATTGCGGAATCAATTTGAAGCCTATACACAAAGGGAAGGCTTACAACGGTTGGGCATTAAACAACCCTATC